>CM050903.1:9842500-10407500 GCA_027726005.1 Juncus effusus | reverse complement strand
ACACATTATAATATGGACCTACATGGCCCAATAAAGCAATTAGGGTCCATAATTCAATAATCCCCACCTTGGACCCGAATTGCGACAAAAATAACAAGAATAAGCAAAAACATACGAAAGACAAATCTAGCGACACACTAGTTACAAATAGAAATCAAATCGGTACATAATTTAAACTTAGCGATTGGAAGAGGCTTGGTGAGCATGTCCGCCGGATTCGACTCAGTACCTATCTTCTTCACAACGATTTTTCCTTCCGAGATTACATCCCGAATGAAGTGGTACCTAATGTCGATGTGCTTCGTCTTCTCGTGATACATCCGATCCTTCATCAAATGGATGGCACTCTGGTTGTCGCAATACACCACAATCGGATTCTCGATGGACAACAACTCTCCAACAAACGCCTTTAGCCAAATAGCCTCCTTGATCGCCTCGGTTATCGCCATGTATTCGGCTTCAGTACTCGAAAGTGCAACGGTCGGTTGAAGTGTCGATTTCCAACTTATAGCACACTTCCCAATAGTGAACGCATAACCCGTTAGCGAACGTCTTTTATCTAGATCGCCCGCAAAATCAGAGTCTACATAACCCATTAGCACACTATCAGGATTGGATCCGAATTCCAGACGCGAATTTAGCGTACCTTTCAAATAGCGGAAAATCCACTTGACCGCTTCCCAATGCCCCTTTCCGGGACACGATAAATACCGGCTCACGCCGCTGACCGCTTGTGCCAAATCGGGTCGGGTACACACCATTAAATACATCAAGCTCCCGACAGCACTCGAATATGTGTCGAAACGACGTAACACCTTTTCCGCAAAACCCGCTTGCGAAAGAAACAACTTCCACTCGGGTCGATTCCTCGTTATCTCCATGCCGAGAATTTTCTTAGCGGGTCCCGAATCCTTCATTTCGAAAACGGAATTCAGTTCTGCCTTTAACCGTTTAATCTTTCCCTCATTCGACGACGCAATTAGAATGTCGTCCACGTACAGTAACAAATACACGAAGTTCCTGCTATCTAATTTCTTAATGTATACGCAGCTATCAAAATTAGATCGAGAAAAATTAATACTAACCATAAATGCGTCGAACCTCTTGTACCATTGTCGGGGTGATTGTTTGAAACCGTACAGAGATTTGTTCAACCGACACACGCGTGTCGATTTCGGGTTCGAGTTGGTTTTGCGTTTCGTTTTGCTTGTGAGCTCCGCAAGTCGTCCTTATGTCCCGGCTCTCGCCTATTCGTCTGTACAAAGAACGAATGAATACGGCGAAACACGCCTTCGGGAATTCTTCTTCGAAGCACCTAGGCATGAACGATGTATTTCAGGGCTGAGCCTAGTAAGATGAAAAGGGACGATCCATAAATACGTACTGAAATCAGTTTTGTCGGAGTGTATGTACTCCAACTTCTCTTTTGTCGTATGTACGGCGGTCGAGAAACTTAGCCTCTTATGTTTCCCAAATACGCAATGCTCGCAAAATTTCAAATTTCCCGTACATTGACCGCATAACAAGCCTCGCTTGCTCAAAATGGTCATCCCACGCTCACTCATGTGGCCCAACCTCATGTGCCACAATTTCGTATTTTCCTCCTCCGTAATCGAGCGTACAATCGTCGCGGATTCGGTTCAAACGGGTTTATTTTTCGCGATCCAAAACTGGTCATATTTGGTCTCTACTGAACTGGGTTTATTTTGGACAGATATGGGCTGAACCGGCCTTGAACAGGCTTGAACCGGGTTAAATCGGGCTGAACCGGACTGAACCGGGTTAAACTGAGATGAACCGGACTGAACCGGGCTGAACCGAACAGAACCGGATTGAACCGGGTTAAACTGAGATGAACTAAACTGAACCGGGCTGAACCGAACAGAACCGGGTTGAACCGGGTTAAACTGAGATGAACCAGACTGAACCGGGCTGAACCGAATCGAACCGGATTGAACCGAACCGAACCAGATTGAACCGGGTTGAACCGAACCGGGTCAGAAACTGATTTTTCTGCTGAAGTTTTCTGCTGAATTTGCTGAATTTTCAGATCCGGGTTTGAACCCGATTTCTCCGAAATTACCGTACCGGCTTCACCGGTAACCACTGAGACTTGTAAAAAATAGAGCGTACCTACGCGTTTCGCCTTCATGACCGTGAGAGCTCCGATTGACACACGTAACACTCCACCTTCACTTTGGAATTTGCAACCCTTTTCTTCAAGCGAACCCAACGAGATGAGATTTTTCTTCAAATCCGAATTCTCCCGTCATGAAATTTAAACGAGATTGTACCAGTACCGGCCACCTTGCATGTATTATTATTCCCCATAATTACTCGTCCATCCGAGGGCTTGTACGTCTCGAACCAATTTCGATTCGGCGTCATATGTTGAGACGCACCCGTATCCATAATCCAACAATTTTCGTCGGCTAAAAATTCATCAACCATTAAAAGAGAATCGTATTGATATATATTCACCGAATTAGCCGATTCGGAAGGTAAACCACGATTATCCGCCGAATGCTTGTTTTTCAATTTAAAACACTCGGCCTTGATGTGACCTTTCTTCTTGCAATAATTACAGATAATGTTTGGATTATATTTACCCCTCGATTTTGACCGGTGCTTGAAATTCTTCGATGACCGATTCGACCGGTCCGACGGCCGACCGCGATCAACAAATAAACCGGATCCCGTGTGTCCTTTCTCATGGGTTATCTCACCATCAATGTGGGTTTTGGCTTGCAAATTCGATTTTACATCCTCAAGCGTAATTTTCTCTTTTCCATAAATCATCATATCTCTAAACCCCTTATATGACACGGGTAAAGAGCATAATAGCAAAAGTGCTTGATCCTCGTCATCCACCTTATCGTCGATTTTGGCTAACTCATTAATAACCGACGCAAACTCCGAAATATGTTCGGACAACGAACCACCCTCATTCATGCGGTGCGTATAAAGACGCAATTTTAACCGCAACCGATTTGTGAGAGACTTCTTCATAAAAAGGTTTTGTAATTTTTCCCACAACCCTTGAGCGGTAGTCTCCTCCAAAACCTCTTGCAACGTCCCGTTGCTTAGGCATAGTTGGATGATCGAGAGAGCCTTATCGTCTATCTCTCTCCACCTTGTATCCGTAATGGGCTCCACCAAATTTTCTCTCCCAAAAACGGCATCGTTTATCCCATGCTAGCCAACATACGTACTTGCCATAAGGCAAAGCTCGTCTTGCCGTCGAACTACTCAATTTCGTACCATAAGGCAAAGCTCGTCTTGCCGTCGAACTTCTCAATATCATACCTACTTGACATCTCCATTCAACCCAAAATTAAATTCCCCACAAAAATTAACCGTACTTTCGAAACGAAAAACGAGCTTGCACCGAGTAAACACAAGGAAGCGTCAACAAAACCGGTTGCAAAAACCGGTTGGGATTTCGGCTAGGGTTTAGGCTTCGGTTAAAACCGGTTGCAAAAACCAGTTTGGGGTTTCATTGCAAAAAACCGATTTATGGTTTCGGTTACAAAAATCGTTGTTTTAGGGTTTTGGTTGAAACGGGTTGCAAAAACCGAACCGGTTTAGGGTTTCGGTTGGAGAAAAACGAAATTCCGCCGGAGATCCTCACGTAGAACCTTGCTCTGGTACCAGATTGTTGGAAATATTCGACAGAATTGCAGTAGATCGAAGAGAAGACAGAGAAAACGAAGAACCCTAGATGAGGTTTTGTGTGAGCCGTCGCGTAGAAGAGAGAAAGAAAGAAAGGAAAAAGAGAATCAATTTTAGCAAATGAAAACTTAACTTAATTAACCTAGGGTACAAGATATATATAGTACACATTATAATATGGACCTACATGGCCCAATAAAGCAATTAGGGTCCATAATTCAATAGAGTGAAATATCCAAAAACAGATATTATCCAAATAATAAATTATCAGGATACAAATATTATTTTTATTCGTATCTGCAAGCCAAATAGATAACCAAATTCATATCCGAATAAACATAGCACAATGTATATCCCTATCCGGCCCGATACAGATAACTTTTATTTGGATAACTTTTTTGCGGATATGGATATGGATACGGATCAGTTTGATAATATTCATCCTATTTATACCTTACATGTACAAAATATTAACATAGATATGGATAATATCCGTATCCAGAGGCTATGATACAAAAATAAGATATCCATACATGAATCTGTATAAATATATGTATTCCATATATAGTGAAATATCTGAAAACGGATACTATCCGAATAACAATTTATCCATATCCAGGAGTCAAATCGATAATCAAATCAATATCCGTATCTAGCCCGATACGGATAATTTATTCGGATGCAATTTTTTTATGGATACAGTGATGGGTCGGTCTGATAATATTTTGCCCGTATACACCCTTACATTTACATGAATTAAATCTTGAATTTTTTAAAGGATGTGCATCCCAAAAGAGAATGGAGGCCCGAGGAGGCGAGGATCCTCTCCATAAGAGACGAAAACATCGCTTTGCTCCTCAAAAAATATATTGACTTATGATACATGGCTAAAGCTTAACTTTTATATGATCCAATCAATGGTCTATATCAAATGCCTATATGGATTAATGTGATGAGAGAATTTTTTTTTAAATATAATCTATTAATATTTGATGGTTAGAAAGCTTATTTTGGCCTTTATATTTGAGTTGGATGGTAAGTTTAGCCTTTAAATATGAATTGGTGATCATTTTATTTTTATTGAATGGATGGAGAAGATTTAAAAGATGATGTGGCTTAATGTAAGAGAAACAATTTTTTTTGGATTAAGTACTATTAACAATTCCCAATGCAATGTTCAACTAATACTTTTGCTTAGTTTAGATTTTTTGTAACAATTATTATGTGTATTGTTTGTCACGAATCAATTGTTGTTTAGTTAATACATTATTTTTATTCAATACAAAATAAAGTACACAAATCCGTACCAACATATTGTCAAAGTTATTCTCTCAATTAAATCTGACCATTGCTAGAGTGAGACATAACTTTTATCAATACTTCTACTCTAGAAGAATACCCGCTTCATGCGAATTTTATAATTTTGTTATTTGCTACTGAAAAATATCAATAGTGATAAGAACTTTTATAAAGATTATAAACATCAAGTTAATATAAAATCTAACTAACAAAAAAAATGGAAACAAGTAATGTTGAAGGCTTGACTTGAGAAGAATACAGTACAGTCTTGTGATTCATTAAAGAGCAGACTATGAAACAAAACAGAACCTTGAACATTGATATAAAGTTTTTTCTTATTATAATCTGATCCGGAGGATATGATACAAAAGCAAAACATCCATACATGAACCTGTATAAATATATGTATTCCATATGTAGTGAAATATCTGAAACGGATACTATCCGAATAACAAATTATCCGTATTGGGGAGTCAAATCGATAATCAAATCAGTATCTATATCTGGCCAGATACGGATAATTTATTCGGATGCAATTTTTTTACGGATGCAGTTATGGATCAGTCTGATAATATTTTGCCTGTTTACACCCTTACATTTACATGAGTTAAATCTTGAATTAAAAAAAAAATATTGACTTATGATACATGACTAAAGCTTAACCTTTATATGATCCAATCAATGGTCTACATCAAATGCCTATACGGATTAATGTGATGAGAGATTTTTTTTTTTAATTGTAATCTATTAATATTTAATGGTTAGAAAGTTTATTTTGGCCTTTATATTTGAATTGGATGGTAAGTTTGACATTTAGATATGAATCGGATGGTGATGATTTTATTTTATTGAATGAATGGTGAGGATTTAAAAGATGATGTGGCTTAATGTGAGAGCAAGATTTTTTTTAGGATTAAGTACTATATTAATATTTAAAAAAATATTGACTTATGATACATGACTAAAGCTTAACCTTTATATGATCCAATCAGTGGTCTATATCAAATGCCTATATGGATTAATGTGATGAGAGAATTTTTTTTTTTTAATTATAATCTATTAATATTTGGTGGTTAGAAAGCTTATTTTGACCTTTATATTTGAATTGGATGGTAAGTTTGGCCTTTAGATATGAATTGGATGGTGATGATTTTATTTCTATTGAATGGATGGTGAGGATTTAAAAGATGATGTGGCTTAATGTGAGAGCAAGAATTTTTTTAGGATTAAGTACTATTAATAATGTTCCGTAATCCGTTTAGGGCCTGCTCGCTAGCTTGGGATTGAGCCACGGATTGAGTAGGAAGCCAAGTTTCAAATGTAATCATTTTTGTCATGTTCGGACCACTTTATTTGAAATATTAGGATTCTATGGATTAGGTCCCAAACTCTCAGAACCGAGTCCAATTCTTTTGTGACCAAATGGGACATGCAACCGGCTGCTGAGCAATCAGAGCCACTTATCATCCTTAATGGTGCATGGGGCCCACATGATGAGTGGTCCTGATTGTATGGCTGTCGGCTGCATGACTCATTTGGCCACAGAAGAATTGAACTCCTCGAGTTGGAGTGAATTTTTGCACGGATTGGGTAGGATGCATTGTAAAGTCCAACTCCTCATTCCAACAATTGCAAAAATCTAGAATGAGAGTTAATTCACTTAAGTTTAAACAAAAATTTTAAGAAATGAAAATTGCATACAACTTTTTTACTTGAAATAAAAAAATTAAAAGTATATCATGATATCTTAACTTTATATATAGTTAAAGAATTTAAAAATTATACTCATAAAGTGGCATTTGTTTTAAATAAAAATATAAATTGCACATTTTCTTCAATATATATATATATATATATATATATATATAGGGTGTGTAGGGTATATATATATACTGGTGCACATATTGCTAATGTATGTATAAATACAAATATTTATAAATAAATAAGAAATGTAATGTATTCACATATAATTAGTAGATTCTATATCGTTACACTTATAAACTATGTTACACGGACACTCTCCGAAATGAGCCGTAGGCGTGTTGGACACGGACACGGCTCGGACACGCCTACGACACGTGTCCGACACTTCAAATCGCGTGTCCTAATATTTTATTGTAAAAAAAAATATGGACACGGCTCGGACACGGCAGGACACGGCGGGACACGTTTTGAACACGGATTGGACACGGCGGGCTTAAAATCCGGCCCAAAAAAAATTTATTTACCCTCTCGGCCTCTCCCCTTCTTTCTTCTCTCCCCTTCAGTCGCAGAATCCCTCTCCCCTTCTTTCTTCTCTGAGTCTCTGACTGTCGGCGCCTCTCCCCTTCAAACTTCTCTCGTGCGTGTACTGCTTATTTCTACTTAGCGTGAGATGAAACGTGAAAAGAAAAGTAGAAAAATAAAGAACGAATACTGCTGTCGGCCTAGGCCCAAATAGTTATATCGAGCTAAAAACAGCCCAAGGCTGTTAGGACGTATTCACTTCTATATTGAAGATAAATCTGTTCATGGAGTTGAGCACATCATCATCTAATTACATGCTAACAAAGAACTCTATGCTCTCACGCTATTATATTATTAAAAAAACAACACAGAACTCTATTATATTATATATATTATGTTACTAGCAAAAAGAACAACAAACATCACCATCAATTTGTTCCACTATCTCTTTCTTTCACGCTGCTGTATATACTCACATCTTTAGAACTATAATATAATATTCATTCAGGTGAGGTGAGGTGAGGTGAGGTCAATTCATACTTGTGTGACTCAGCCCTGCAAGTTTTGCAAAGACAAGTTCAATAGTAGAGCTAGCTTTCCCATCTCCCCTCCTCTCCTGCAATTCACCACAAACACACACAAAAACAACAATAAGTTTTCAAATATCATATGCTTAAGTAAGTCATTTTGGAAAAAGTAAACAAGTACAATGTAAGAGGATGAAGGAGAGGAAGCATCTTCTGCAATTGGCTGAAGCAACTCTTGCATCGCTTCAATCTGCACAACAAATCATTCATTTTATTTTATCACTAACATTTAATTCAACCTAAAGTTAAATACATCCACATAAATGAGAAGAACGAAAAAAGAAAAGCTACCTCTGCTCAGCTTGGACATCAACGCCAACACGTGAAGTAGCAGATAAGGTTGAACGAATAACATTCCCGAATATCTTTATTAGCTCATTCGTCATTTCAAGTGATAGTATTATGTGCCTGCAAAAATGCACAATATATTCAACCAAAACGCACTTTGTAAACCTTAGAACCTACTGATCTAATCCACATTGAAATCTACTTGGTTTAAACTGAAAAAGAAGTGTACCTGTCAATTTTGCTACTAAGTAGACCGACAAGAATTGGGAGCAAGCACGAGAATAATTCGAGGTTGAAGCCTTGTACTTTCTCCTTAAGTCCACTTATCAAGTCTACTTGAACCTACACACAAACGACAACAATATTATTAAATTAAAAAGGGCATATAACATGAGTGCTTTGTTAAGGAAATATGTATTAATAGTAGAAAAGAAACATACAGAATGGTCAGGTAATTTGGAGACAGCATCAATTGCGCCTTTGATGCCATCTTTCTCCAAGAAATGACGCACCACCTGTAAATCATTACATTAAATGCTTTACATCACAACAAAACCATATGATTAACTAGTATTTATAGTTGTTACAGACCTGCAATTTAGTAAGTCGAGATTTGAGAGAATTAATGAAGAAGTCATGGTTTTCCATTAACGCGTTGCAAATCACGCTCTCTTCATCTATTACCGCCAGCTGCATCAACTCCTCCTCATTTTCTTTCTTAATCTTAACCGCCCCTTTCTGTTCATTTACAATTATAAGCACATAATTAACTAATTGTACAGCGTAAATAATTATAAACTTGAAATAAATATATAAGGGAACATACAGATAGAGGTAAAGAGAGTGGAGGGTTGTCATGCTTTGGAGGTTCCTTGATAGATACAAAATCATCTTTCTTCTCAAATCTATCGACTATTGATTTTGTTTTCCCCAGCGGCACTGCAACTGCAATTGCATAACATTCACATAATAATTAATTACTTAATTAATTAATTATAAAAGAAGAGAAAGAAGCATGCACATATATATATATATATATATATATATATATATATATATAAGTAGATAAAAATGCATCATACTGTGAATTGAAAAAAATATAGATAAGTACATACCTCCCCTAACATATTTGACATGCACTTTCTCAGTAGTTGAGAACGGTGATGGTGACGGTTTTTCATCACCTGCAATCCAAATCCAAACTGAGTTCAGTAAACAAACCCTAAAATTGCAGTACATATAATTCATGTGGAAGATAAAGTAAAGGCTTACAACAGTTGTTGTTTAATAAGAGGCTCTTTTCTAGTTTGCTCGTAACACAATCATCATCATCATCTGCATTAGTAGTCTTCTTGCTGAATGAAACTAGACACGGAGATGTCACTCTCGCTTCTCTCCCGCTTTCCCACTCCATGTCACCTCCTTTAATTTGTGACTTTACAACCGGATCTCCCTCTTTTCTCGCTGAAACTGAAACTCCCTTTTGGACTCTCCTCCTTTCATGCTCATTCTCTCTAGGAACGACAATCGGCACGGAAACCGATGTAGAGATCTCATGGATATCCTTCACTGGAGGAGATTCCGCCCTCTTCTTCACACTACTCACAACATTATTATTGTTACTATTATTTGCTGCAGCAACAACTGGAGGGGATCCCAATTTGGAACGAACTACTGGAGAAATTATTTTGGAGAACTTTGATGCGATGTTGGACTGAGTGCTTCTGTTTGGGACTGCTGCTGCTGATGATGATGTGGGTGTTTTTGAAATGATCTTAGAATCCCTTTTGGATATTACTGACCTGTCTGGGCTCATCGGACTCATCATCATATTTCGTGAATCAACTGAATTCGCACTACTTCGTCTCGTGAAGCGTTCATCAACTACTGTCATGCAAGTAAAGGAAATATATAAATGTTAAAAAAGAGAAGATAAGATAAGATTTGATGGAGAGAGAGGGGGAGGGAGAGTATATAATTTTGTTGAAAACATTACTTGTTTGTTCTGGCGTTTTAGCTCTAGAATATAGTGCTGGCTTGACCAATTCTTCTTTGACAGAATTATTAGTATAAGCAGGAATAACAGGGTCAGCAAAATCAGTTGGTGTGGGCACAACACCAAGAGCATACGGTGCAATAAGCTGTGCATAATTATGAATCAAGATTATTATTTTTGCTAATGGAATAAGCATGAAAAATCATTGTGCATAGTATAATAAATGAAAAAAAAAAAAAGATAAAAGGACAAACGGAAATGTCGGCGATCCAAAGTGCAACACGGGATTGGAGAAGGGAGAAAGCTAAAAGCTTGCCCTCGTAAATGGTGACATCAGCGAGGTTGGACCACCCTATCTCCACCACATCATGACACCGCACCGGCTCCCATGAATATACCTTTTTCATAACAAAATGCCATGTCAACAAATGAAATGACATAATTCTTTGACACACATAGATTATTAGAAAAAATAAGTTAGGTTAGGTTATATACAAGGGTACCTTGAGAGCATTATCCATCCCGCAAAATACAGTACGCCCATCTGGGTGGAATGCCATGGCTCGCACACTACTCGCCTGCTCCATTTAATTCATCAACACAAATTTAAAAAAAACATAAAATAATTGCAAATTACTTAATAATTAGTTAATCTTAACTAAGCGAACACACATAGATGGATAGAATACATACCTCAGGCCCTGTAGAACCGATAATCTCAAAAGTTTCCAGGTCCCAAAACTTGACTGTTCTATCACCAGACCCTATCAATTCAATTCACAATTAAAAAATTAAATCATCAACACACACACACAAAACACAAAGAAAGAATGAGAATACCAACTAACCAGTAGCAAGCAAGAACTCGTTGGGGTGGAACTGGAGGCAGTGAACGGGCCCACAATGGTACTTGAACTCATGCATGAGCTTGCCAGCTGTCAGATCCCACACTTTGACAATATTATCCTTTCCCCCTGTAACGACCCAGCGCCCGTCTGGCGTGAACCTGACGGATTCGATTGATTTAGAGTGGCCAGAGTAGGTGTGAATGCAGCCCTTCTTTCTGATGTCCCAAATCTTGAGATCCGTGTCTGACGATCCTGACGCGAAGAACTCCCCGAACGGATGGAATTCTACGGACGTGCAGCTCGATCGGTGCCCGCTCGCCACGCTTCTCACCACTACACACATAAAGAAGTTAATGATTGTATTATAAGAATAATGTATGCTTAAGTAAAGTAAGTATAGGGCAGTACATACGCTTGGCCTCTTCCAAGTCCCAAAGCTTGATTGAGCCGTTGGATGCTCCGGCCAAAACTAAAACCTCGCCTGAATCGAACGCTACTGACTCTACTCCGCTCGTGTGACCACCGTGTAAACTCTGCCAAATCCCAAAGCTTGAATTATTTCTCAAGAGAAAAAGAATAAATTGGAGTGGAGTAAGTAAAAGGATTGATCTGAGTGACTGACCAGTGAAGGGGAGGATTGACCGATTGACCAATGGTTGACCTTGCCGTCCTCTCCTCCCGTCAGGAACACTCTGTTTGATTTCTTCCCGATTGATAAGCAATTCACGTCCAGTTCATGCCCCACATATTCCTCTTTTTCATATTCAGTCAAGGCAAATTACAGGGACCAAATAACTGAATTTTTCGGATAAAAAAAAAGGAATTTCTTTTTGTAATGCTTAATTATATGAAATTCATATTGACTGGTGATCTAAGTTGTGAAGTATAGATGAGAAGAGACTAATCAATTAAGTTAAAATTGCTCTCGAATTGGGAACAAAGACACGAACTTTACCCCAATTGTTCAAACCGTGAACGGACATACTTCAATTCAGACAATTTGCCAGGTTAATTAGCACAATCTCACATTAATTCCGTTCAGAAAGACCAACCGATCAACAATAAGTACAAAAAGAAAGGTACAGAAAAGAAAAGATGGGAGAAGAGATGAAAAAAGCACAAAAATAAAGAAAAGGATACGAAGCATGTAACCGCGTTTCTCCATTCGAATCTCCAATCTAGTATTCTCTGAGATAGAAGCTTACTAGTCTCTCACTCTCTCTTTTCCAATTGCTCTTTCTGGCAATTCGCAATTTCTTCTGCAAATTCCTTCTCATTACTGGGAAACGGTGGAAACAAGTGTAGTAGACTAGACCGCACTACAACCACTGATTGAGTTCTTTCTTTGTCCTTCCAAAAGCTTGCGAAAGAGATGGGAGAAAATGTTGTTTTCAAATCGTTTGGTTACTAACTATTGTTTTGATCTAATAAAATGAGAAGCAAAGGATGGAATAAGTGGTATACATTTTACTTTGCTTTGCTTTTTGTGACGGGAAAGGAAGGAACACAAATTTGGGGGTACACTATTACTCTTCCTTTTCTACAACTTTGTACTGCTGATGGCAATCAAGATACAATACAAAGTTCCTTTTGCCTCCAGCGCAACATTAATATTAAACCATGTCATTGTCGCGTGTAGAGTCGTAGAATTGAAAGTAACTGCAGCAAAGATTATTTTTTTCCGGTCAGAAATATTTAAAATTTATGACCATCATAATTAAATAAAGGGAGAAAAAAAGAAAGAAGAATGGGATAAAATAATAAAGATTAGATTAAATAGGTAAGACGTCACTTCACTCGGGAGTCGAGGCATAAAATTACAAGCATACATTCACAGAATCACAGTCCACCGGTTCCTTCCTTCTCATTACGGCCACGTCACCCTTTTCCTGCCCATAATTTTGGTTTTGGCTGATTATTCATTATTATTATTATTATTCATTAAATAATAAAAGGAAAAAGAGAGGAGGGGCTAAACGCACGATCTTGGGATTTATCACGTGGCACGCAAGGACAATCCCCATGTGCTAACAATATCAACAAGTGCTTAAATCCATGGAACAAGAAAATAATAATGGGACGATAGAAATTACTATTTACTTATTTAGTAATATTATTTATTTTCTTAGTAATATAGTCGGTGCAGCCATGCAGGACCATATCATTATCAGTGAGGAGAGTCCGACACAAGGAACATGCCTAGCCGCGTTCCGTACGACTATACCAAATAATAATAAATAAGTGTCTGGTATTTATAATAATAAAGAAATGAAGTAAGTTAATCTAATAATATTGTGTGGCCCTTTTGATAGATCCTCATCATATATTATTCCTAATTTGGGCCGGTGAAATTGCTGGCCCACATTTGGGAAGAGTAAGATCACATGAACCAGGCCATATGCCCCATTGCCGCACCAGATGGGAAATTGAATTTGGGCCCAATGTCAATGTGTTCAAATATTTTAGTTTTATCATTGTTCTCAGTTGATTGAATGGACGGGTAAAATTACTAGAATCCAAGAAAGATCTTCAATGGCAGTGAATCCATCCGACTGCAGTGTTAGTGTACCTTTCTCTCTCTCTTTAATCTCTGTCTCGGTCAAATGTATTTTTGTACGTGGTTTGTTTGATGGACCGAATGGAAGGAAGGAATCCAAAGAGAGAAAAGAAGGAAGGAGATCTCGATAGAACGGCACATGCGCAAGCCGATAAAATAGGAGAAGCGGCAAGACAATAACATGCATTTCTACCTTACCTTACTCCCTCTGAAATAACTAATTTGGCACATCTACTCTTTTCGGTGTATAGTGCATAGTATAGTGTATAGTGCATAGTATACTTTCACTGTTCTGTCCTGTCTCGTAGCAACTAAAACTAAAACTAGCTGAGATGAGGCGCTATGGGCACGCCATCAACTCTTTTCTGTACCACTCTCTCTCCTCTACTCTGTGGCAGTTACAGACTGAGTAGCACTAACTATGAATATTTGTATTTATTATTTACTGTTTATATAAACTATTGTATTGGCTGCCTTCACTAGGTAAGTAGACCCGATCTGCTATTCCTTTTCTCATCCAGCCATCCATATATTTATATGTCGCCTGGTACTTTTCACAAGGCAATGCTGCAAATTGTAGCGTCATTGCATAGTTACTTGCACAAAATGAGAAACAGAAGATGTGTCAAGATAAGAACCCGTCTCTAATATATTTTGGACTCAACTCCCGCTTCGCTTCGAACAAGCAAACCCAAGAAGGAGAGAGAAGACCTAACCTATCCATCCCATCAATGGCAGACAGCTTAGACTTCCTAATTTATTACTCATATCTACTTGTCTTCTCTCCATAAAACTAAATTTAAATACATTTATCGAGAGAAACAGATAGGAGAGAGAAAAGAGAGCAAGCAAGTGGATTAATGGGTTGTTGCTGCAGCAAGAAGGGCGAAGAAGAGCTGCACCAGGTTTCTAAGAATGCTCGGCGGGACCCATCTCCTCCGCCGCCGCCGCCGGAGGAGGAGATGGTGAAAGAGGTTCTCTCCGAAACCCCCAAACCCAAGCCCAAGCCCAAATCACCTGCTCCTCCTCAACCAGCTCTTCATAGACCACACCACAATGAATCCGCCAAAAGCAACGGTTATAGACCTGAATTAGCTCCAGCCCTTTTACCAGAGCCAGAGAAAAAGAAGAACCTGAACTCGGTGCCTCGACATTTGGATGAGAGATCGGAGCAACCACAGCCATCGGATGAGGCATGCAGCTTGAGGAGCGAGGCAACCAGTGTGGCCACGCCTACAAGCATCAGTAGCAGCATGAGTGTTGCTATGATGGGCATGGCCAGCGCAAGAGAAAGGGAATGGGGCAGGGACAGAGACAGAGACAGAGACAGAGACAGAGACAGGGAGGAGACGACCACTGCCTCGTCTCTGCCCAACAATAAGCTGATCCACAAAACAAGTAACGGTAACAATGGCAATGGTGTTAGTAGGAGATCATCTCAGCTGCAGTCATACTCAGGGGAACTAGGAGGAGGAGGGAAAAAGGAGAGGTCGGCTCCACCAGTGGTCTCTGGTGTGGGTTGCCGGAGCGGGCGTGCCTCACCGGTGCCTCCTCCAAGAAACAATAGCAGATCATTGAGCAGGGATAAAAGTGGAATCAAAAGAGATTTGGGAGAGAGATCAGCGCGCAGATCGGTTTCACCAGGGGCTAAAAGGAGAGAGCTTGCCGGGCCAAACAAGTCAGGCCTGCCGGCCAGGAGGATTCCGTCGGCACCGCAAAACAAGACCGCTCCGGGGACTGGGGAGGCAGGAGAAGGCGGACAAGAAGCTGGTAAGGAGTCGTTGGACAATCCTTCTGTCTCGTTAGAGTGCTTCATTTTTCTCTAACTCTGTATATCTCTATCTTCATCCCATCCCAATTTCTTTCTGTATTGATCTCTATCTCCATTTGCTGTTCTCTTCCCTTCATCCAATTCCTGTCATTTTGAACAAGTCCTTGATTGTTGTTGGGGGTTTATCATGTATTTTGCTATCAGTGTTTCAAAATTGGATTGGATACCATATTGGAGTAGAGACAATTGAGATTTTGGATTGTAGGTAAGTTGCAAGTTGGGCTGTTTTTTGTTATTTTTCTCTTGTTCTGATGTTGTCATTGTTTTTGGCACTGTAACTGTTTTTATGCAGCAGTGACTAAATTAGCAAGTATAGTCTTTAGATTGAATGCTTGAGATGTACTACTGACTCAGTCCTGACTTCATTTATTTATTTTGAAAAGAACTTAGTCCCGATGATGTTATGTTTCATTTGATTCAGCGAGCTAAATCAAACGTCGACAAAATTTGGTAGCAGGTATTACAGAGTCTCAAATATATTTCCCTAATTTAATTTTTATATAATCTACAGCTCCAGTTGGCCACATGATAGGGTAACTGTTATTATTTTTGTAAGGTCAAACATAAGATAACATGTTTATGTATATCAGTATATGTATTGTTAGTAGAAAATTAATGTGGTATGGAGAGGGGCTGCATGATGATTGATGTGGTCCCTTCCCTTTTAAATTGTATAATGACAAGACAGAGCTGAGCTGATTAATACTCGAATGTTTTAATTTGAAACTTTGAAATGCTCCGCGGATTAATAGTCGAATGTTTAACTTGAAACTTTGAAAGGGAGCCTGAGAGGATGAATAAGGGCATGTGTTGGCACCACGCAATGGCCTGTGTTTTGAATACCTTAGTCTGTAATTGACTAGACTGGGCGGCCAGATGCTAGGACCCCACAGCACAGCCCACAATGACAATCCGATTATTCAGCAACCGGGTATTCAGCAGCCAAATCAAACCGAGAAGGATGATACGGATGCAAGCAGCCCATGAAGCAGAATTGTGGAAAAAATATTGCTGAAAAAAAGGGTTTAGCACGCTTCTAAGGGGTAGTTTATATAACGGGATAATAGTCGTTTATCTTTACTTTTAACCTTAACCTTATCTGTAATAACTATTGTAACGGGATCCTTTTCTTTTTAAATTTAAATACAAAGAATCTCAGCAGGCTATCGCCTGCTGCTCTGCTGCAGCCTAAAAAAAAATGACAATCCGATTACAAACAAATGAATATGAATAAATATAAAAAAAATGAAAGAAGAAAAAGGAGACATTCAGATTTTTGACTTACGGGATCAGTCCATTCAGTCCACGTGGAGGAGTCTGAGCTACAAGATTAGAAATTAGATTCTTCGTTTCTTCAACTACTTGAGTTCTCTTGTGACAAGCAAGCAACTTACATATATCAATCATCATATTGTTAATCTGATGTTAATGTTAATATTGTCAGTGTGGTGTGGTGTGGGCGTGGCACAATTCTGATATGGGGAGTTGTATAAACTGGAGAAGAGTAGAAGAGAACAGAAGAGTTGATTTTGATTTGTGGATCTGGGGCATCCTCTAGTATTGTCTCGTCTCGTCTTGCCAGCTCCAGCCTCCAAACCACAGCCACTAAAATTAGGCCCGGCCATTCATTCTCTCGCCTTAATTTACCATCGCAGATATATTAAAGAAATTTTATCATCACAAATATTAATTACATCTGGTCGACTTGCGAGAGCCACTTTGCATCTCAGTCCCTCCAATTTCTTCTTTTCTATGTATGTCTTACCATCAAACCTTGCAATATCAACTCTCAAATTTCACCTCTTCCAACAAGTTCAAAGTTGAAACTTATATCTGTATATATTGTCAAGGGAATCATAATCTAGTTAGTTGAGTGTATTGTGTGATAAATTATAAATCAATTGGTTTAAATCTAGTTATTATCAAAAAAAAAATTATTTTTTAATAAACAAAAAAGAAACATTTTACATTTAATAGAAAAAAATCGAAATGGAGTATTTTCTTTTTTATTTCTTTATAAAGTATTGTATTCCTCACTTGTGGATCTCGAAAGAAAAATAGAAAAAATATTGCTTGATATGAGTATATCTAAGATAAAATAGTATTTTGTCAACTGCATCTTATATGTTTCTCTATCTATATAAATATAAAATTGAGGGCTGTAACCGGAAAATTAGTTTTATGGAGGGTATATGTGTTTAGAAAAAGAGCCCTTTAACTAGCACCTGATGTGAGCCAGGATTCTTTCTTTTCTTGTGGAATCTGCAACTAATCCGATTCTACCTCTCTCTCTCTCTCTCTCTCTCTCTCTTTATAGTATACTCCTCTGAAGGGAAGGGAAGGGAAGGGAAGGAAAGAGGAAAGCAGAGTGAGCGAGTGATCCATGGCGACTAATGTCTACAGCGTAACCTCAACCTCTCCCGCCCGGATTCAGAGGTCCAGATTTCTCGCCAGATCCTCCTCCAAATCCCCCAATTTCGCCCATGTCCCCCTTCTCCAACGGCGAGTGGTGACGCTGGCGGCTTCCGACGACCTCGACGTAATCCCCGTCCAGAGCCATGATTCCGCCGACCAACAGGATGGAGTGTCCGTGCTGTCAGCCATGGCAGCACACATGGAAGGCCAAATCGACGAATTGCAACAACAAGGTGGGATAATCATCAACGGAGGCAGCCCGACGACCACCAGTTCGACCCAACAGCTGGGATTAGCTGGAGGAGGGGGATTGAGCTCTTCTGATCCATTGATACAAGCTGGAGAAGGAGAAAAGCGAGCAGAGGAGATTACGACAATGGTGGACCGCACAATTAACGCCTCAATTGTGCTGGCAGCTGGCACTTTCGCTGTCACCAAGCTTCTCACCGTCGACCATGATTACTGGCATGTATGTATGATTTGCTCTCTCTGTTTCTTTCTTTCTTTCTGAGTTACTGATTGGAAGGAACCCTAAATGCAGGGGTGGACGCTGTTTGAGATAGTGAGATACGCGCCGCTGCACAACTGGAACGCGTACGAGGAGGCCCTCAAAACGAACCCGGTGCTGGCGAAGATGATGATCAGCGGGATCGTGTACTCGCTGGGGGACTGGATCGCGCAGTGCTACGAGGGCAAGCCCCTCTTCGACTTCGACCGAGCCAGGATGTTCCGGTCTGGTCTGGTCGGCTTCGCGCTGCACGGCTCCCTCTCTCACTACTACTACCACTTCTGCGAGGCGCTGTTTCCTTTCCAGGACTGGTGGGCCGTGCCGGTCAAGGTGGCGTTCGACCAGACGGCCTGGTCCGCCCTCTGGAACAGTGTTTATTTCGTGGTGTTGGGATTCCTGCGCTTGGAGTCCCCTGTCACCATCTTCTCCGAACTCAGGGCCACCTTCTGGCCCATGCTCACCGTAAGTAGAGAAGTAAACTGTCACATGTCCCGTCCTGCTTTGATTTGGTTGATTGAGAGATTCATTTCCTTTATGTATATGATTAATGTTGATGTTGTTGTTGTTGGCAGGCTGGTTGGAAGTTGTGGCCGTTTGCGCACTTGATCACGTACGGTGTAATCCCGGTGGAGCAGAGGCTGTTGTGGGTGGACTGTGTGGAGTTGGTCTGGGTCACCATTCTGTCCACGTATTCGAATGAGAAGTCCGAGGCCAGGAACAACAACTCCGAGGCAAGCAACAACTCCCTCCTTCATTGTACCAATTATTCGTACTATTTCTATTTTTAGCTATTTGTTCATTTGTAACTCTTCTTCCTATTTCTGTTTGTTTTCTCAGGAATTGAGTTAAGACTTATGACTTGGAATCTTGGACGGCTGGATCTTTGTAAACTAGCTCCTTATATCATGCATTTGAAGGAAAACATAGAAAAAGAAAAAGTGTGTAGATAACTTATATCGTGTAAAATTGCACCTTTTTCTTATCTTATTTACTAATTGTTGATATTTCCAGACAAATAAACTTGTTAATAACTATCTGTCATGATGTGATGTTAGATGATATAAATGTAGAAATTTGGTATCTTTTGGTTAAGTGGTTGAGTTCTTGAATGTCTAACAATTTCATTATAAACACATGCAAAATTTATAATTTTCTGGTGGAAAATTATTATTATTCATGTTAATATGCACAAAATTCATAATTCTTGTAGTTTTCGGAGAACTCTTTGGTTTGATGTTTATCGCATGACAAATTGTAAAAAATATAATATCATATGAAAAAAGAAAGAATCTGATAATTGAAAATTCAAATATACTTTGAAAAAACAATTTATACTTGGAAAATCATTTTGAAATAATCATGGAAAACCTCGAAATTCAACCAATAAAACCCACTTAGGCATTTTATCCAACAAATGAGGTGCATAGTTTCAAAATAATAAACTTAAAATATCAATATATATATATATATATATATATATATATATATATATATATATTTGCATAATTTGAAAATAGTAATTTTGTAATAATATCACTTTTTTTTAGAAAAGAAGGTTGAAACTGAGATTTACTCAAATAAATTACATCAAAGAATTTAAAAAGAAATCGACAAAGCAAAAAAAAAAGAAAAAAAAAAAGAAGCAAACTTGATAGAATTTGTAAAAATTCTAAATAAGAACCTATAAACAATTTGCTCAATACAAAGTATACAATTAATAATGCTATTTGTTTGAAATTAACTCAGTGAAGAACATTGGTAAAGAAAGAAATGTCTCTCTCAATCCAAGTGATGCATATGACGATTTCAACTCCCAACCGCTAGTATTTCAATCAACATATTTCAACTATTAAATTATGAGACCATTTGCTACAATATTAACTTTTTTATCTAATCAATATTCAAAATATTGTTTATACTAACAGTTATGCACAAATTATTTCAACTATTTAACAAAGCCACAATTCCATAATCTATATGCTAGCACGGGAAGCAGTTAAAATCACATAAACACCACATGCAGACACAAAAAAACATTGCACATATAATAGCAACTTAAAATTCATGCTGACTAGTAACCATTTTAGTTGTTCAGTTTCTAAATCTAGAACCAAGCACACAAAGCAAATCACAAAATAGCGCCGGTCCATACATAAATTAACACCGGTCCATCATACAACTACATCATACACAAAAAAAAGCAAAATAGAAAAATAACACGGCCCCGTCAGCAGTCACAAAAAAAAGACAAAATGAGAGCCCGTCCAGTCATAATCCATACATCATCTTCCAAACATAGTGTGCCGCCAATTTCTTCCAAACACAGTGCGCCACTTGTCCTTCAAATCTTTCGCAGTCCGAATGTTTTTTTGAAAAATATGCCGGCCCCACTCAAAAATTCTCTTCCATGGTATCCGCTTTCCTCTGACATGAAATCTCCTCAACCCTTCCTGTATTATTATTATTTCAAACCAATATTATTAAGATGAATAACCCTAAAAATGTCCTTAGAAAAATGGAATAATGAAAAGGGCAAAGATACCAAGATTTTGATCGTTTCCTTTTCGGTAAACGAGATCCTTTTCCGATGTCCTCGAGCGGTTAATTCTCTCGACCTAAATCCCAAAAAAAAGTAATAATTATTTGAATATATTCCATATGAGAAAAAGAAGGAACAATGGAGATATTTACCGCAGTGTCATTTGATCATCTTCTTCATCCTCTGTCATTTGATCATCTTTTTCATCCTCATCATTGTTAATCTCTGTAATCTCCGGTGCGTGCTGAGACTGGAGCACGGTGTCTGATCTGTTTTCATGATTTGAAATTGGTTCAGATTCGGACGGGGATTGGAGAAGGGCTTCCGATGTGCGTGGAGGGCTACGAGACCTGTTGTAAAGAAAAATCATCAATTGTAGGGTAAGTTTTGTCATAAATAATCTTTAATCATTTTTATTTTGGTTACTTTTGTTTCTCACTGTTTGTGTGTTTGGGAAAAATAATTGTCTCCGCCCCTGATTTGAGAGTAACTCTTAGATGAAAGTAAAAACTAACGTCCATCATTTTCCACAAATTATCACTAATTAATCTTTAATTATGCATTTAAGCTCCAATTTTTCATCAATTAATTATCAACTATTGAATAATAAAGCAGGTCTAACACTCTAATTGCCCTTAATTGAACCTCAATGTGTAATATTTTATTACATTCAGTTAAATTTCAGTTTTTAATTTGAATAAGTGAAATTCACAAATTAACTTAAAAAAAGATTGGTTTTATATATTAGTTTATTCTGATTTTCTAGAAGTTGGTTTGAATAAATGAAATTCACAAATTAATTTCTCAGAAGTTGGTTCGAATGCAGATTTAAATTGCTTTGACTTATTTTGCTATTTAGATTAAAATTTGTTTTGAGCTTTTCACTCTCAAATTTTTTGTACTTTTTCCAGTTGGAAGGTTCTATAGTGCTGTGAAAGAGATGAATGAAATCCCTTCCAATTAGAGCTCAAGATCATTTGAAATTGAGTTTCTTTTTTTGGGTTTGTGTGTAAGTAAGATCAATTTTGGATCATGTATATTGATTTATAACCAACGGATATTTACTGTGCTTAATTAATCCTCAATTATGCTATTAAGTCTCAATAACTTACAAGAAATCTGTACCTCAGAAAACTTAGTGATCAAATCCAACTATGGTTTAATTTGGGTTTGTATTATTGAAGTATTGACAAATCTGAAAATAATTACACTCTCATTTACACAATGAGGGGTTAAGTCAATCAAAGGCTAGATTTAAAACTCACCAAAAAATCAGGTCGTGATAGGTGTCAATCAATCCTTTTGAAGGTATTGTTGTAGACAAATAGTGGAATAATATAAGATTCATTTAGTGTTTAATGTTTACTGGCTTATACCATTTTTTTACTTGAATATATTTTTATTGGAAATTGCAAAATAGCCCCTGCATGTTTTCTAAAATTGCAAAAAATCCTTAGTCAGGAATTAACATCGTTAGTTTTTATACTAACACTAGGGCTTTCATTTCTTGTTTTGAAATTTTGGCAATAATGTGGATATTTGCAATTTCCCACAATGCAGGGGCATTTCTGCAATTTCAGCATAATACATTTTATAAGAAGAAAGGGCGGATTAAATTTTATTTATGAAAAGGAATGGCAGATTATCAGCATGTGGTACCAGTACATGCTAATAAAAAAATGAAATAAAAGACTGTGAGACTCACATGAAAACTCAGTAAGTAAAAGTGAATATTTATTCCTTTTCTATTTTTTATGTATTTAGTAATATTTTATTTGGTTTAGATAGGGCTGGTACGGATTTTGATGGGCTGGATGTGATGAGTACCACCTCTCTTTTCTATTAAAAACACAAAGGAAAATATTATGTGGGTTTCTATTTTTGGAAATATTTATTATTTAATCAACATTCTTGTTTTTATATAGTAAAAATCTTGAAATAATGGTTTGATATTTTTCGCCCAAAATAATATAGTAACAATCTCGTAGTGTTAATAAACACTTGATTTTCGCCCAAAATAATATATAATCAAACTTAAAGGTTGGTAATGATTTAGAATCATTTATGACTTAATTGTAATTTAGAGAATTGAAAAAACAAAACGAACCTTTCATGGCTCCCGTAACGCTCTCTGTCTCGGTCTCGGTCATCCCTTCTATTAGAGCTTTGATTTCCATCTCTTCTTTCTTCATCTTCGGCATATTGTATCTTTATAACCCGACCCAGTAATTTTCTGTTTACCAAGACAATAATTATGTTAATTACAATGATTTAAGAAAAAACGATCTTGTAAATTTGTAATCATTGCTACAGGATATTGACCTAGAATTAGTAGCTTCAAATGCCTTAATTGAGTCCTCTAGACTCTCATAGTGAACAAAGGCATAATTCTTCCTAAATTTAACATCGACTATCTTTCCGTACGATTCAAAATGCCTCTCGAAATCGATGATGCGTGTTTTGGCCCGGTCAAAGTTTTTGACAAGCAGGGTCTTAGCTGATCTCACGTTACTTGGAGACCTCCTTGAACTGTATCATTCGACAAATAAATAAATGAAGTGAAATTGTTTAGAGATGTGAATATAAGAATTGGGGTGAATTGTCATTTAGGCATAGAAAAATATCAATTTGGATGAACTTTTTCTAGTGTAGAATATTAAAATGTATACTTTTTAATTTCAGGAGTATGAAAATAGTTCTTTCTCTTTGTACTTTCCAATTCACCCCTGAAAGTAAGGATTGTCAAAATAAGGATTGGAGTGAAGTTGAAAGTGAAAATATTAATTTGTTATTCTAGTGTATCACCCTATCATCCAATATAAAGCATACATGATTTAGATTTAGAGATAAGCAAATCAGAATGGGGAAGAATTTTTTTTACTTTATCTATTTGTATGCCGACACAATACCCACAAAGAGTGAAATTTGAAAGTTAATAATAACATAGGCTAATTAGATCAATCTTAATTTATGGTACCTTTGACCATTCAACATGAAGCCTATGACCATTTCTCCCAAATTCAATTCTATTAAGGGCTCGGATTGCATCATCAGCATGCCTACCATCCTCCATGTAGATAAAAGCAAACCCTAAAGTGTAATTTTCATAAAATAATCAATGACAAAAATAAGATACCTATAGTCAAAATCAAACATGAAAAGAAAATTATATAGCTGAAATGTTAGGCTACATAAAAAATACTTTAATTAATTAATTTATTTAAGGGGTTAGAGCTGAGGAGAGTGAACTTCCTCTCTTACATGCCTAAAATGCCCTACATTTATTTTTTTGGAAAGTGTTACTGTTACCATTTGCTCTCAAATGTATGACCATATTAATGCTACATAGACACAATAAGAAACTGCATTTCCTGCTTACTAGCCCAAACTTGTTTCATAGTTTTTAAATGGATGGACCGCCCGCAGCACGCTTCAATTTATGTTCATTATTTTTAATTTCTGATACATATCTTCTCAATTCTTCCTTCTTCTTAATTTACAGCTTAAAGAGGGAAGCTGTTACAGAAACAAATGCACAACCTGATTGAACAATTGACTGGGTTTATTCTTCCTAGATCGGGTCTTGAAATTTACATTTTGGCCCTTCATGTTATTGTTTTTATAAAATTGCCTTTCTAAGAAATGTTATTAGTGTTTTCATATATTTTGGTCTGTTGACGTGTGTTTCCTGTTTGCAAGTCTGTGTAGTGTTAAAGGCTTAATATATTTAATATTTAACACGAAACATTATAATATTATAGTTGAGGGGAACTATACGGTCAAGCTGAAGCAATGCAAGCTTGATGCCAGGCGCGGGTAGCAGCTCTCTCAAGGTATTGAACGACGAAAATCCCAACAAGTTTTTTTAGCACATCACGAATTGTTATCTTCTCTTTTCATGTACTAAACTCCTTCCATGTAAGATTTTTGGCTGTTACATCGTTTTCTATATAATTTGTTATTTGGATCTAATTTTTTTTCAATTTGTCCATATCATAACTTGAATAGATAGTCATATAACTCAATAAAATGCATTTTTTTCAATTTTGGAACTTTTGAATATTCTTCACTTCCATTTGTTATCATATTGCAGTCAGAAAACTATCTTGAGTGTAATTTGCAAACAAGCTAAATTGCTGGGTGTAATTGACAGAACAAAATGATAGAAATAGGAAAGGGTTCAAGACCTAAAAGTCCAAAAAAATCATGATTTATGATTATAAATAAATAGAGGTTGTGCGTACCATGTTTCAAGTCAACCCTTTCCACGCGTCCGTAACGCCCAAAAAGCCTCTCTACGTCAGACTCTCTATTGCCATATTCAATGTTTCCGCAAAACACGGCTCTCATCTCCATCTCCATCTCCATCATTTGAAAACAAGCAAGTTTAAGTACAAAAATAAAGAAGAAGTTCAATCCAAACAGTAAGAAAAGCAAAAATAGACAAAGACATATATCTGAGCTAAAATGGAGTCTTTGCAGCTTGAAAAAGGATCCAATACAGGAAAGAAAGCGTTCAGTAAAGATTGGACCGGGAGAAAATAAAAGACATGAGTTTGAATTTGAATGAGTTTAATTTAACAAGGGATGAAAATAAAAGGCACACGAGTGATGATTTAGTTTTTGTGGGGATGAGTAAGATATCGACACGTGTCCGTTCAGTCAATGCTGAGAGCTGGAAAAGTATTTGTACTGTGACATTTCGATGTGTACTTTGTGTTTCACGTATTTATGTATTTTGTATAGTTTGAGAGACAAAAGATATGATTTGATATGATATGCTAAATGCTTGTATTATAGGTAACTCTATATGATATACTGAAGTCAGCTGAGGTCATGTGACAGGCGCGCTCACGTTGACAGGTCAGCAATTTTGTAGTTCCTTCAATCGTGTCATTTGAAAGAAAACTTCGGAAAATAAATTCGTAAGTAGAGGGCCAGGCTGGCAGATCACGAAGTTCAAACTGATGTATTTATTCCCCTTTGTTCTTTACTAGTTGCTAATACGTGCAAGATGATGTTAATAAAGCACATGATCAAGTTAATAAATATTAAATATATGTAATTGTAAATATTTTCTATATAAATGTTATTCGTGAAGAAATTTGTGTAAGGAAACATTATAATTGATAGAATTCCAATAATAGACTTTTTTTTTGAACCGGCAAAAATAACAAGATTAATTAAGAAAATAGTTAAATTTTCAAATTATTTACGAAACTAGCCATTTTATTTTATTATTAGGCGAAACTAAGCAGTAGCGGAGTGAAATATCTATTTTCTCAATTTTCCCACTGAATTAAGCTAAAAAATAGGGTAAATTTCACCGTAGGTCACTCAACTTTCAAAAAATAATCAAATAAGTCACTCAACTTTCAATTGTCCCATACAAGTCACTCAACTTTAAAAAAATATCAAATAGGTCACTGAACTTTTAATTGTCCACTATAGGTCACTCAACTTTCAAAAATAACCAAAATAAGTCACCAATTAGTTGAAAAATACAAATAAGTCATCCGATATGAGTGACCTATTTGATAATTTTTGAAAGTTGAATGACCTATTTGAACATTTTTTTGAAGTTGAGTGACCTATATGGGATAATTGAAAGTTGAGTGACTTATTTGGTCATTTTTGAAAGTTGAGTGACCTATAGGGAACAATTGAAAGTTGAGTGACCTATTTGGTCATTTTTAAAAGTTGAGTGACCTGCGGTGAAATTTACCCTAAAAAATATTGTTTCGTCCCATGACGGGGTGAAACAGTCATTTTTTTATTTTTCTCACTGAATTAAACTAAAAATACTGTTTCATCCCATGGCGGGGCAAAACAGGCATTTTTTTTTCAATTAAAGCATTTTTTTTTTTTTGCCAATTTCGCCCAGTGACTGGGCGAAACATGATTTTTTCGATTTTGTCTTAACAAACGTTGTTTTAATGCTAATAGCGGAAGGGGTTATGGGAATTAAAAAAATTGGTTGTTTCGCCTAGTGGTTGGGCGAAACGGTTAGTTTCGCAAATAATTTGAAAAATTAGCTATTTTCTTAATTAATTTTGTTTTTTTGGCTAGTTCAAAAAAAAAGTCCCAATAATATCATATAAGAAAACATTAAATTTGAGCAAACATATGCATCACAGATGCATGAAGAAAATAATTTTTCAATTATTGGGTGATAGAGCTGTTTCGTAATTTAAAAGTTTTGTTAATTATAGTATGATAAATTGATAATGACAATAGAGATTTATAATAAAAAAAAGGATGACATAGAGAGACTTGAACAGTTTTGGTTTCTTGTGGCAGGCTCATGCCATCGGGCCAATGTAACTAGTGTCATTATGAAGTAATTTGTACAAGAAAACATCAATAGAGTTGTACTGATTATATAATTAAAAGTATTTTTATTTTATTATTTGAATTTAGACTTGTATTCATTTACAAGTAATTTAAAGAAGATCCATAAATTCTGAAAAAAAATCAGAATTGCAATCTCTTTGATATCGTTTTGATTGGATTTTATATGCCGCAGGTATTTTATTCTGAACACATAGTACATCTAATAAAATCTTGTTATATGGGCGGGTCTTCACAGAAAAACCCTAACACTGTTATATCAAAGTGGATAGTTGGCAACTTAGCATCTTCATGCAATTATAATCCTCAAGAAGGTCAAATAATTCTTCATTAATAATGCATTCTACTTATACCAATACATTGTGTTTAGGACATTCATGGAATGACAGTTATCAAATTTGCTCCGCTAACTATTAAGGCCTTAAAGGGCGTGTTCTATAGTGCAGTTTTGTAAAGCGACAGGAAGCCACAGCAGCAGGACGCTGAGAAATGAATGTCAGGAAGCTATGAGTACAAAAAGCTGTTGAAATCATTCATGCAGGAAGTTCAAGAATTGTATGATCGAAACTTAGGGAGCTACACAAGAAGTAGACAAAATTTTAAAATTAATGTTATGACTATATTATTATTTATAAGCTATGTTGCACGGATACGGACACGGGTGTCGTGTCCGACACGACACGGACACGGCGACACGGCAATCTCAAAAAAACCTCCGGACACGACACGTTTTATATATATATATAATATAATATATTTATTTTATGTTTAAAAAATATAAATAATATAAAAAACATAAACTAAATTGATAATAACTTGACTAATAAAATGTCCATAATTCAAGTAATAGTTCATAGTTCATATTAATACAAAAATAATCTAATTAAAAACACAAAATATGAGGTCCATACTTCATTCAAACATCCACTAACCATAAAACCAAATTTAACCTAATTCAAAAGTACAAAAATCATAACTAGATTAAAGAGTTCATACAATCACATAACCACATCTAACTTGCCTCATCATCAAACAAAATGCGCTCTAACTCCGGCTCATCGAGTGAGAGATCCGCCCTTTGAAGTTGCTCCGCACCATCAAATGGCTCAAATTGATCACCTCCCACATCCCACATCTTCGTGTCTCCTTTCAAATACTCGGATGACCTTCTTGAAAGAAGTCGTAAATTAGAGTGCACAAACACCAATCCTCCGCCCGTTGTGGTGTCATTTGATTCCTTTTTGCACTATGAATAAAGGAATATGTACTCCAATTTCTTTCCGAACATGATGACGAGCATGGTTGACGAAGCAACTTAAAAGATAAAATTTGAATATTTGGCGTTGACATGCCATTCACTGCCCACCAATTTATTGGATCCATCTCTGACCTGTCGCTAATGGACTCAAATTCATCAAACGGGCTACTAAAAATCGAGAATCTTGCAAATTCTTCTTTTACGGCTCTTCTTTCTTCGGGATTTGGGAAAAACTTTGTGAAGCATTTGTTTCTCATGTTTGCTATATCAATATCCAAGTGCAGAGGCACACGTCCCGCACATTGACTAAGACAACTCTGACTATAGTAGCTGTCACAAAAAAATACAAGCAAATAACCATGTTAAAATAAGAATTATTAAAATGTGAAATAATGCATAAATTAAATATTAATTGGAATACCGTGGATGGAGAGAATGAGCTAAGCAATGAAGCGGTGTGTTGCTCTTTGACCATCTATCTGTTAGAATCGTGTTTACAACCTCAAAAAAAGAAGATTGTTCATTTTCATTCTTTCCTTCTTTCCGATAGATAGCAATTTTAACCTTACGAATCCCACATATCATACACCATATGCAAGCACGGTTTATCGGTATCGGCTATTCTCAACATCTCATAAATAGGCTCAATAAAAGCAAGAATATACTCAATTTGCTTCCAAAAAACGGTTTCATCCAAGATCAATTCTCTTACCCGGTTTGCTCTTGCTTCACTTCCATCTCTATAAGTAGACGACCTATTGTCCATGACTAGTTGCTTTAATCCTTCTTTAACCGTTACGAACCTCTTTAACATAACCACAACCGAGGCAAACCGTGTCTCGGCTACGTCAAGCAACTTAAGATTGGAATGATCTATATACATAGCTAACCGCATAGAATGATTTGCGATATAATTCTTGATTAAAGAAACATCCGAAGCAACAATATTAATCCAACTACACTCATCATACACAACACTATTAGCATCGGTGTTTCTAGCGGCACAAATATTTTTCAAAGCAAGATTGAGCGTGTGAACGACACAAGGCATCCAAAAAATATGGTTATATTGCGCTTCAATTAACATTCCGGCTGCTTTACAAACCGGAGCATTATCCGTGATCACTTGAACTACATTTTGAGGTCCAACTTCCTCAATCACCTCCTTAATTTTTTCGGAAATAAAATACTTATCTTTAATCTCACCTTGACAATTAATCGCCTTTAAGAACATTGGTGATCCATCGGTTATTGCTATAAAATTTATTAGAGGCCTCCTTTGTACATCGGTCCATCCATCACTAACAATTGATACCCCTTTTTCCTTCCATGTTTCTTTTATGGACGAGAGTAACTTGTCAATGTGAGATTTTTCTTTTTCAAGGATACTAGTCCGCAATCTATTGTATGACGGAGGCCGATAACCAATGACGTTACGGTCCGCACATAATTGGAATGCTTTAATGAAATGGGGATTTCTAGCAAGATTAAAAGAAGGGCACCCCGTATAAAACATCCTACCTATCTCCTCATCAATTTCATTTCGGGCATTCATGTCATATGCTTTCTCTATAGTGGTCATTTTTCTTTTTTTAGATTCAACGGGTCTTTGTGGGTTTATACTTTGTCCCCTTTCAGAACCCGAGGTAGCACCATCACTAGGTAAAGGAACATATTTTGGGGTTAAATTTTTCGCCTTAAGTTCGGCCTCATCTTGTAATTGTTTCAGATTTATGAGGTTTTCGGCCGTTACTTTATCACAAGGTTTAATACCCGAGCCACTTATTGGAAGTAAATGCGCCTTAACCCTTTGATATGACCCGCTGAAACTTCTTTCGCATAAATTACACGTAAACCTAGTGTTTCCTCCACCTTCATGTTTTGTAAGCTTTGTAACATATCGCCAAAGTGGAGTATTCTTAGAAATAGAATCAATTGAACTGGTTGATACACTAGTAATGCTTGGGCTAGATGAATGACTTTCCGTGGTCATTGTTTATTTCTATGAATTTTGCAAAGAAAAAAAAAATCATCTATAAGGTCAGAGAGGTCTGGTCCAAATCAGAACATTTTTAAATTAAAAATCCAAATCACTCACTCAGTCACTAGAGATAGGGAGAGAAGAGAACTCAGAGAAGCTCCTGTCGGCCGATTGTCGCACAAAGAGGGGAGGATGATGATACTAAAGATACATCAGAATCTATCGGCAGTAAAAATTAAATCGCATACGAGTAATCATGCAAAAGCAACAAAATAATATACATGCTCCCTCTAAAATAATCCCAAAAATGGCAGCATCAGTTAAATAAAATAAACAATAAGCCAATCTTCCTCATAAAAACTACTACGACATCAGATATCTACAGGAGAGTGAGGCTAGTCAATTTTCCAACCATATGCATAAAGAAAGCGTTCTACAATACTTGATCAAAAGCGCTTATCCAAAATTCAAACCTTGAGGAAAAGCATTAATCCAAAATGCAAACCTATAAACTATTGATGAGCTAGTTTCCATTATGAGGCCTGTTCAAAAAGAAAGATGGGATAAATATGATTTTATTAAGATACTAGAAGGAAAAAATATAAAATTATTGAGAACTAAAAGAAGGAGATTGTTCTTAAATTCAATTTGTTTTGCAGGTGACACTCATACTAACTAAAATTAGGAATATTAAATGTAGTGTCAATCCAATTTTGCAAGAATACCTCAACTGATTATAGTACGAAATATAGAGCCAAGAAACATCTTTTAAAACCACTTAATTATTAAAAACCAACAAACACAAGAAGGAAGAAATAATCGGAATATGATATTTTGAGTTTTTTTTGAAAGGGTATATATATGAAGAAATTACATAAAAATGCCAATCATGTTAATGGTACATACCTGCCGTACCGGCTTTCTAAAAACATTTTGATCGAGAGTAATGTCGGGTCCAAAGCAGATCTTCTCTCAACCTCTTCATCCAATTCGATCAAAATTGGTGTCGGCCTCTCTAAAACCCTAATTTTTGGGCTTTCATTACGACCCCTTTTAGGAGTGCTCTCTGAAACCCTATTTTTTATGCTTTCATCATGACCCCTTTTAGGAGTGCTCTCTGAAACCCTAATTTTTGGGCTTTCATCATGACCCCTTTTAGGAGCGCTCTCTGAAACCCTACTTTTTGGCAAAGATACCAAGATTTTTCTTGTTTCCTGTTCGGTAAAAGAGATCCTTTTCTGATGTCCTCGAGGGGTTAATTCTCTCAACCTAAATCCCAAAAAAAAGTAATAATTATTTGAATATATTCCATATGAGAAAAAGAAGGGATGATGGAGATATTTACCGAGATGTCATTTGATCATCTTCTTCATCCTCATCACTGTTAATCTCTATAATCTCCGGTGCGTGTTGAGTTTGGAGCACGGTTTCCGATACATTTTCAGGATTTGAAATGCGTTCATGATCGGATGGAGAATGGAGCCCGGCTTCTGATGCGCGTTGAGGACTACGAGACCTGTTGAAGAAAAATCATTAAAATGAACGGTTAGTTTTTTCATAAACCATATGACTTAGTCCACTTCAATTAAACTAAACAGAACGATGGACTTCAATATTGGACTACACCTAAAGAGAAGAAAACAAACCTGTCACGGCTCCGGTCATCCCTTCTATTAGGTCTTTCATTTCCATCTCTTCTTTCTTCTCTTATTGCATATTCTACCCTTATAACCCAGTCCAATAATTTGCTGTTTATCAAGACAATAATAACGTTAATTAGAATCATCTTACAATCGATAGTATGGTGCCCCAGTTTTTACGGTGTACCAAGAGGCTACCTTAAGTATATTTAAGTTTAAATTGTTACTTAAGATAGAGATTCGTCCAAATAATTCAATAGAATAAGCAATAATTCAATAGAATGATCAAGAAATAGAGAACAAACCCTAAAATCCGCTGCCTGCTGTTGATCTGCGACCGAGGACACAACGCAAAAATCGGCGGAGATCGTGTGGAGAGACGGAAAAGGTGGCGGTGTTGCTGAGAGAGGAGAAGAGAAGCTAGGCGGGAGTGAGAATGAGACAGAAAATGGGGGGAAACTGGAAAGACGTTGTCTTGTCTCTTTCTTGCGTCCTTGGGCTGATTTAACTATTTGGGCCTAGAGTCTTTCTTGCGCCTTGGGCTGATTTAACTATTTGGGCCTAAGCCCACAGAATTATTTATTATTCATTCTTTATTTTTTTTTACTATTCTTTTCACGTTTCATCCAAAGATCAAAAGAGGTGGTCAACGCCGGCTGCCTTCCTGTCTACGGAATCTGGCTGATTAATTAGTAATGTAATGTAATGTAATGTGCTTCTAGACCAAGAATTATATGATTTTCAAAGAATTAGACAGTGGACCAGGAGAAATACCAAGATTATTATTATAATATTATTATAAGTTTAACAGAATAATAATAAGGTGTGGTGGTTAGTTTTCTTTCTTGATGATTAGGAACGAACGACTTTGTCTTTGTCTCTAGACGCCGGCACGCGGATCGGATATCATACACAACACAAACACCGCTTCGATTCGATTAGTCATTCTAAATCTCATCTTCCTTTCTGCTCGCACGAAATACAAGAGAAGAGAATTCAATTCTAGCAGGAGAAGAGGAGGAACTGTTTCGATCCAACGATTTGACGTAAGGAAGGAAGGAAGGAAGGAATCTGAATGGCGAATAGGTACGACAGGAACCCCTTCGACGAAGAGCAGGAGGAGGTCAACCCCTTTGCGGTTCGTCTCTTTCTCCCTTTCCTTCTCACTTTGGTCATCAATTCAATTCAGTTTCTCTTATTTCCTTGGTCAATTCGAGAGTCTAGCACTTGTATTCTTCAATTTCGAATCAATTTATTAATGCAATTCAATTGAAGTGATTCCTACTTGTATCCAACTTTGAGTAGATTCACTTCTGTGATTCAATTGAAGTGATCCCCTAGTCGATTTACATCTTTCAAATGATTATCAATTTATCTCAATTTTGTTTGAAATAGAATTATGGTATAATTAACTTAAGTCCTTTTATTTTCTTCTTATTTGACAGAACCGTTCGAAACCGAATGGGCAATCAAGTTATGAAGCGGGCGGTCCATTCTACATGCCGGTAAGTACTTACCCACTCACAATCCAAATACTTAACACTATAATTTTGACGCATTATTAATTTATTAAAGATGATATTAATTAACTAATAATAAAAATGAGCAGAACCAAGCGTCGAGGCTTTCGCCGCTGCCGCCAGAACCTGTTGATTTCTACAACACCGTTGATATTCCTCTTGACAACTCTCGCGTATTTTCTCACTCCTCTTCTTCTTTTTCCTTTTTTTTTTTTTATGATTATGCAATGATATAATTCTTGCATGTAATACGTGCAGGACCTGAATGATAAGGAGAAGGAACTGAAAGCCAAGGAGGCTGAACTTGCCAGGAGAGAAAAGGTACTTGAGTTGAGACTTTATCTTTAATCTTACTAAACAAGTTAACAATTAGTATCCATGTTTGAAATAATTCTTTTCATGTAATAATAATAATATAATTGTCATCTGAAACAAACAGGAGCTGAAAAGGAGGGAAGACGCCGCAGCTCGAGGTAGGTATCACTCATTACTTAACTACTCTTACATTCATAAACTAATTTGCCCAAATTCATCATTAATTAATTAATTAGTTAATTAATGAATTGATAATGCAGCTGGAATAGTAATTGAAGAAAAAAACTTCCCCCCATTCTTCCCACTAATCCATCACGACATTCCGAACGACATTCCCGTCCACTTGCAACGCCTCCAATACATCGCCTTCTCCTCATTCCTCGGTACCCCATCAATTAACTAACCAACTAATCCTTTTCTTCTCATTTTAATTAAAATATGAAATTATTTTGAAGGGATAATGTGGTGCCTGGTGTGGAACATAATATCGGTGACGGCGGCCTGGATAAAGGGAGAAGGAGTGGGGATCTGGCTGCTCGCTGTTATTTACTTTTTGGCCGGAGTTCCAGGCGCTTTTGTGCTTTGGTACAGGCCGCTTTATAATGCTATGAGGACTGAAAGCGCTTTGAAATTCGGATGGTTTTTCTTCTTCTACTTGGTATGTCTGTCTCTCTGAAGTATTACTGAATAAAATAATAATAATAATGAGTAATGAATTGATGTTTATTGTTGTCTTGTTGTGATTGGTTGATTGATTGATTGTAGATTCATATTGGGTTCTGCGTCTATGCCGCCGTTGCTCCTACCTTCCTTTTCAAGGGCAAATCTCTCACGTAAGAATAATATATAACATATTTTTGATAAAAGTTAAATATTAATATTTTTACTTTTTTTTAATTCAGAGGAATTTTGCCGGCAATAGATGTGATAGGCAACAGTGCCGTTGTCGGGGTAAGTTGATACAAGTTTCCGCATTAATTAATTAATTATTTTGGAAATTATGGAACTGTGAATTGAATGTCCATTTATAATAATAATAATAATAATAATAATAATAATAATAATAATAATAATATGTGCAGATATTCTACTTCATTGGATTTGGGTTCTTTTGCCTTGAGACGCTGGTGAGTGTGTCAGTGATTCAGCAAGTGTACATGTACTTCAGAGGAACCGGTAAAGAAGCTCAGTTGAAGCGTGAAGCTGCACGTGGCGCCATGCGTGCTGCTTTTTAATACAATTAATAAGGGTTTTATTTCTTGATTCGTGTCATGTTTGATGTTTTTGGGATTTTATATGTAGTGGTGGTTGTTGGATATGCTTGCTATTCTTGTATAGCTTTTCATAGGCTTTGTTTCTTAGTTTGTTTTCCCTTTTACTAGAGGGTTTTTTTTGTTGCTTTTTCAAAGTGTTGGATGGTTTTTTTCTTTTAGTTGTGAGTAGAGAAATGATATACTATATTTTTGTTATTACTTGATGAGTTGGGACTTTGTGATATTTCTTTCATATAATTGATTTGACTTGCATGAAACCCACTCTGCTTTGCATTCAGTCGAATTTATTTGTAGAAACTCCATATATGATCTAGGCGTTAATGCGGTGATAATATTGACATTTTGGATCAAATGTTCGCATAATTAACCAACCTTGACTAGAAGTGTTAAGTAGTTAGATTGATCCATCTTATTTGCTCATAAATGATTGATTATAAAGTTCTCTGGTCATGTTTTCCAACCTGACTTCATTGGATGATGGAACTGTTATAATAGAATTTTTACTGACTTTATTATGCTTTGTTTGGATGATGGAACTGTTATAATAGAATCTTTACGGACTTTATTATGCTTTGTTTGGATGATGGAACTGTTATAATAGAATTTTTACCGACATTATTATGCTTTGTTTGGATGATGGAACTGTGTGACTGAGTAATGAGTTCATACAGAGGCACTGAAAATCTCTCAACAAAGTGAAACCATTTTTAAGCTAAATAGACACAAAATAAGTTTTCAAACTTGCTTTTATTCATAATTCACACATGCTTGCTCTTATTCTCACCACCACCAAAATATCTTGAGAATACTTAAAAGGAGTTGCAAAATAAAAGGGTGGGGGTAATTTGCTCATAAATAGAAGCATTGTAAGACAACTCCTTTTCAAGAAAAAACTGAATGTTCAGTCTACAAAGATGTATTTTTTATGATACTTTCCTCTTCTCTAATTATATTTTATTGGGTTTAACCTAGGATTCCTGAGGCCATTATTAAGGATGAGCAAAGTTACACCACAAATTATTTCGTATACTTTTTCGTATCAATCTCTTTTTTGTTTTCGTATTTGTAAGTATAATTTTGTGAATCCTGAGTGAGTTTTATGTGACCTCTACTCTACAAAGAAGCAAGGTAAACAATATGCGAAGGTATGTGAAACATTAAGCATGTTTGGTTTGGTGAATTTGAAGGGGGTATAATTCACTTGAAGGCGGTAGAATTAACTCTTGTGAATCAAATATGAATCCAGACCATTATATCATATGTGATAAGCAGAATTCATTTTTTTTAAAGTTATAATTTACTTTTCATGAAAAGCAAAATTTACTCTTTTAACATTTATACTATTTTCTTTCATTGTAAGCATAATTCACTCTTCTGGGTATTTGTTTTTATTCATTTAAAAAAAATAGATTTAAAATACTAAATTCATTTCTTCATGATAAGCAGAAACCTAAATCTCAACCGAAACCCTAGTTGCCATTTGGGGCTGGCAGTGCCTTGACCGCGCTTGTTTTGCCATTTTGAGTGGGAAGTGTCTTCATAGCGGTTGTTTCGAACAACTTATTGAAAAAGCCCCATTTTTTGGCGACATCCTTGTTCTTGGGCTTCGCAAGAGTTGAAATCTGTTTCTTCATGGTGAGATATTCCTTCTGGAGCTCCAAACACCGCTTCCTCAAATCATTTTCGTTTGCAGTTCCATTTTCAAACAAATCTCCATGACCATTCACAAGGGCACATTCTGAGAAAGAGGCCTTGAGATGGAGTTGCTCAACAAAGAGAACATTCACTACAACTCTCAGAGGCAACTTTTTGTTTTGAGCAGCATGTTTACGCGCATCGACTGACAGCTTTTGGATGTTGATTAGATGGCACAGCTGCTCCTTTTCTGCCTCTGTCAGCCATGAATGGAACTAAATATTCGAAAAATATACACATCAAAATTAGCATACAAACATGATGTAGATATGAGAAGATGTCCAAATATTAAATAATAGAAAGATAAAACAAATCATATATACCTCAAGATAGACATCAATAGCATGATAAATAACATCATCAAAAGGCCTCGCATAAGAAGGAATCACACTTGCAAGCAACTGAAACTTGTGTAGCTTTAAGTTCGCATCGGCTGCAATTTCTACAAGATACCCATCGACCAGCTTTGCAATTGTCGCGATTTTACTGGACAGTGCAGAACTAGTCTTAACCGAACTCCCCTCTTCCCCTGAATTTGAATCTTGTGAAATCTCACTCTCATGTTGGTTTTCCAACATGAACTGCTCAATTATCCTTTGAATACAATCTATATCATACACCGTTTCATTTGCACCCCCCAAATTAGGCACCAACAAATCTTCTAACGTTGATTCATCCAATTGTGTGCCGATTCTTTTCTCTAAGCTCTCAATACACGCTGGAGTTGCATTTAACATTATAGCGGTGCTAAGCATGCTAAAAAGAAATTTTGTAGACGTGACACCTTTTTGAATGGGGAACAAACCGACTATTTCTTCAAGTAAGACTCTTTGATCAACCGACCAAATCCCGGTCGAGTCCGGGTTCAGCCCAGGATTATATGTACTCGCATAGTAAATCACGGCATTTGCTAGGTTTTCCGGATTCATTCCTTTGGAATCCAAAACCCTAATTATCCGTTTGAAGAGAGACAGACTCAGAGCGGAAACATCTTCATACCACCAATCCGAACCGATCAGTTTCGGAGTATCGGTGCAAGTAATTCCATTCCATGAAACCTCACCAACTAAACTCGGATCATAAGTCGGTTTACCGGAAATGGCTTTGGTTGCAAGCGACTCGATGCATCTAGAAACAATGTCCAACTCTTCGGCGTAGTTCAAAACTGACTCGCAAGTGGTGAGAGCCTTGACTGAATCGTCCCAATTGGTCAGGATTTTGGTAGTAAGGAAATTTTCAGTTTGGGAAATTAAATTGCCTTTGATGTAATCTTCGGTCATGCGGAAATATTCGGCTGCGCAACGTAGAGGGACGACATTTGACGCGTTGAGTTCTATTTTTTCGCCATAACAAAATTTGGCGATGAGCTCGAAGGACTTGGATCCACCTGGAATGTCGGTGAGGGTGACGGTGCAAATGGTTTCATCATCAGAGTGAGATTTGGTTATTAGTTTTTCCAACAGCCAGCTTGTGTTGATAAGTGGAAACTGCAAATTATAATCATTTTCTTTCTTAGTTAATACCAAATTAGAATCATTTTCTATAATACAATTGTGCATGCACAGAGTTCAATGTATGTTTATTGGATGATATATATTTCCATAACTTCAAATTGAAAGATCCAAGAAATTTAGATATCAGAAACCTTGCACAAATTCAATTTGGTTGTGTATCCGTTTGGAAAATTCATGATTATAGATAAATAAGAAAAGTGCATAAACAAAGAGAAAGCCTACAAATAATTAATTATAGGGAAATAAGAAAAGAAAGAAACCTTGTGGAGGAAAAAGGAGAAATCCTGTATCTCAATTACAACGTCACTCTCCAGCTCTGTCCTACATTTCCTACAATCCATGCACAAAACCACAATCCAGTTGTAACTCAAGTGAATTTACAAGGTCATCTAATCAAATTAAGGAAAACAAATATATTTCTTTTGAGAGAGGTCTTACCAGGTGTTGCCATGAAGATGAAAAACTCCAACCTTAGAGCCTACCACCATGCTCGCCATTTCTCTAGCTTGAAGAACTGATGATAAGAGCTTTCTCTCTCTCTCTCTCTCTCTCTCTCTCTCTCTCTTTTCTCTCTCGTAATCTCTCTCTCTCTCTCTCTCTCTCTCTCTCAGATTAGAGGTTAAAAGATTAGATGATTCTGATCTGACACTTAATGTGGCAAAAGGAATAAATAGGCGCACGTACTAGATACAGTTACACTTGTTTCACCAATTGAACCACTAAATTAGGAATAAAGGAACTTGACTGATTGTTGTGATCTAGCAGACCATGTGCATGTAAATATGTCATGGCAGGGAAAGAGAGAGTGGTTGGTTAGTAATTCCCTTCTAATTCGGTCAAACTTGATCCTAATCTTTCTCCCTCACATTTTAATCTTAATTTAGGGGACTAAATATAGACAGACGTTTCTCATCTCATCTCATGGATTCAGTTCAGCTTTATTTTCTCATCATGAACCGGGCCCAAATCTAAGCATTCGATCAATGGGCCTTAATTGAGGGCCCAAATCTAAGCATATTAATTTAAGGGGCCTTAATTGATGGGCCCAAATCTAAGCATATTAATTTAATGGGTGCACAAAGCAGAAGAAGGAAGGAAAGCAAGCCTTAAACCCCTGCCCTGACTCTGAGCGCCGCTTCGCCCGCCATTGTAATAAGAAACAGAATCCTCGTGCGGCTAAACCCTAATCGACCAGTATAGCAGCAAATAAATAGAAACAGAATCAGAATCACAAACATAACATATGGGTTTCCTCCTCCTTGACATTGAGAGAGAGAAGAAGAAGGAAAAAGAGAGAAACGACGGTGATGCTGAGTCCGTTTGAGCTCCCAATCAGCCCCCCTCATCTCGGCGACGAGCTTGACTCCTTGCTCTTCGACCCTGTCGACGAGTGGCTCATCGACCCTATCGACCAATATCTCTCCCTCTCTAATTCGATGCTCTCTGCTGAGAAAGCAGCAGGAGTTGCCATTGAAGACGAGATGATGAAGGTTACCTTGGTTGAACAAAAAGAAGAGGACCAGGAGATGAAAAGCGTTAAATTGATCGAAGATGAACCTCAGAAGGTGTCTAAGTCTTCTTCTTCTGATTCCCAGGAAGATAAAGTGGGTATTAAGAAAGAGGAGGAGTTGAGTTCCTCTTCGAGTGATGGATCCGATGGAGAAAAAGAGAAAGTACAAGGAAAAGATGATAAAGATGTCAAAGAAGAAGGAGAAGATGAGAGTAGTGATGAAGAAAGTAGTAGCAGCAGCAGCAGTGAGAGTGAGAGCTCAGATGAGGAGAGTAGTGAAGAAGAAGAGAAAGGGAAAGACAAGGCAGAGGATCTTGAAGAAGGTGAGATCTTGTTGGAGGACAAAGATGGTGATATTGATGAAGAAGATGACTTCAAAGGACCAACACTTTCAGCCAATGAGGTCTCTTTTCTTTTCCCCTCTTTTTCCTACTATTTCAAGTTTGATTTTACAGCTTAACATTATTCAATTTTATCTTTTATATACCTAATGAGTCACTTTAGTAACGAACATTAATCTGAATGAATGAATACAGGTTCTTCCACCTGTCCCTACGGTTGATGTACAACTCGAGCCTCATCACCAAACATTACCTGTTGGACAAATATTATCCGTAAGTCTCACCTTTATTCTATATTTATATCACGTTATAATTATTCTAAATCTGATATATCCAATCCAAATGCCATTTATTATTGTCTTTCAGGTACTTGGCGAGCGAGTAATAATCGAAGGCTCATCCAAACACGACCCGCTAAACGAAGGCTCAATTCTATGGATAACCGAAACCCGTTCCCCGCTCGGCCTAATCGACGAACTATTCGGCCCGGTAAAAAACCCGTTTTACATAGTACGGTACAACTCCGACAAGGACGTGCCAGCTGGCATCTCGACCGGAACAGCTGTCTCTTTCGTCGCTGAATTCGCAAACCATGTGCTTAAGAATAATAATGTTAAGGAAGTTTATAAGAAAGGGTATGATGGTGATGATGATGAGATAGGCGACGAGGTCGAATTCTCTGACGATGAAAAGGAAGCTGAGTTTAAAAGATCGCTTCGCCAAGCCAAGAGATCAGGAATCGAATCGTCCAATCAAAATAATAATAATATTCGTAATAATAATAAGAAGGAAAGGAGTAATAATAATTACAGGAGTAAGAACAGGCCATCAAACTCCAATAACAATAATAATTTTAATAATAATAATAATAATAATAATAATAATAATAATAATAATAATAATAGGAGTGGTGGTGGTGCTTTGGCGCCAGGTGAGCAGCAGGGGATGGTGAGTCAGCAACAGCAGCAAGTACAGAATGAGTTGGTGCAGCAGAACCAGATGCTGCAGAATCAGCTGCTGATGAATCTCAACTGCCTTGCCAACGCAGGAATGACCTTCCCGGGTTTCGGGCTGCCCGCTAACCCCAACCCGCTTTTGATGGGACAGAGCAACAACAACAATGGACAGCTTCCGTTTAATCCGCCACCTGGAAATATGCACTTTAATCTACTACCACCTGGAAATGTGCAATTTAATCCGTCACCTGGGAATATGCAATTTAATCCGCCGCCTGGAAATATGCAATTTAATCCGTCACCTGGGAATATGCATTTTAATCCGCCACCTGGAAATATGCAGTTTAACCCGCCACCTGGAAACATGCCATATAATCCCCCACCTGGAAACATGCAATTTAATCCGTCACCTGGGAATATGCAATTTAATCCGCCGCCTGGAAATATGCAGTTTAACCCGCCTGGAAATATGCAATTCAACCTCGGAAACCCGGCCACGCAAGGGCAAGTTTTTAGCCCGAATAACTCTGGAAATGCTTCAATGGGTGGAAATATGCAGCATAACCCAAATAACTCGCCGAATAACTCGGTGGGTTCGAACCCGAATAATTCGCCGAATAACTCGGTGGGCTCAAACATGCAATTTAATGCGGGAAATTCATCGATGAGGGGCGGAAGGCACCACCAAAGAGGCAGAGGCAGAGGAAGAGGAGGCCGCCATTGATTTATATGCCTATTTAGCACTTATTTACAGCGTGAGATTATTAATGTTGCTTGTCCCATCTATTTATGTATTTTTATTCTTGTTTTGTATTCTTTGTTTATTGTAGTTTATAACTTTTACTCATTTATTTATGCTTGGTAGTCTAAATATATGTTCTCATTCTGCTACATATATATTCAGGCTATGTATAATGTGTGTGTTTAGTGTGACATTTTTCCCAGATATTACAATTTTCTATAGAAGTAAGCAAAAAGCAACACACTGGCAAATATCTAGATGAATACAAGTTAAAAAGAAAAAAGCTTGATTAGTTTTTTATTTCTCAAATCCTAATGAACCAAATAACACACTGACAAATAACAAGTTAAAGTCACATAAACCAACTGACTACCAAGCATAAAAATGAAGAGCAGACTCAACACACTTAGATATCAGCTGCATTCAATGGCGAAAACTGGCACACTTTGCAATCGGAAGATACAAGAGATGAAGTCCAGTATTTGTCCTCTCCACCAACAACCGGCATTTCGACTCCCCGTTTTGCCGTATTTTCATAATCCGGCCGATACGTCCGACCCAAAACCCCTTCTACTTGGGGCGAAAGCCCGACGAACCAAAACTGCACTTCAAGATGTGCGAAACAATCATTTGATGGTAAGTTATATCCATGAATTCTATCGTCCTCTTCCGTAACTGGAACCACATTAACTGAAATCTCTACAACTCCATCTAGTCTGATAATAACACTGTTAACCCGTCCAGTTCTCTGAATCAGAAGCGTATCGTCAAGTGAGTTCCAACTGGAGAGATGCCCTTCTTGGACTTGAATGGGTTTACCATCGTAACTAAAACGGAGCTGATCCGTTGTTTCGTCCCATGTTTGAACACGTTTTGCCTCGATTGTGAATGTGTGTGATGAAAAAATGAGACCTAATGACTGGATCCAAGTGAAGTCGCGCTTTCTGCGCTGAGGCCTGAGACCGATGAAACCGGCATTGATTTGGATCAACGGATCGGAGACTAACGCGTAGTAATTATCTCTCTTGCCGTGGAAATAAAAGACTCCTCCATCTCCACCGATGAAGCGTGGATCGAAGCACCCTGATCCCAACCCATTGCAGCTCGGCTTACGACCTGCATTTTCTTATTCATTCATTGTGACGAATTAAGAGAAGTTATGTTTAGAAATGAGAAATCAAACCTCGACAAAACACTTCACATTTTTTGCAATCGATAGAGCACGCTTTGGCGTCTGGATCAGTGGGGCTGGTAAGAGGACACTCCGAGGGGCAAGTGAGATGCTTTAGAAAGCATGGACTACTTCTTGTGAAACAAGTTAACGAATTTTGAGCGGATGAAACTCGAGTTAATACAACAATAATGGCAAAGAGAAGAAGGGATTTGCTAGATTTCATCTTAAACTAGATGCAGAACAGACAACTCTGGAGTTGAAATGGGTATGAAAGCCTCTAATTTATCTAGTTCATTTGCGCTACACTTTTGACTTGGTAATGGCGAAAGTTGAAATTACTTGTTTTGGATATAAATCAGTACACTAAAAAATGTGCAAGTGCTTAATTTAGTAGTTTAATGCAATTGACTTAAGCATCAAAATCTGGTCGCCAAATGTGGCAATGGCAGTCCAAAGTTTACAAAACCCTTGGTTTTGTAGCTTCGTTGACTTTTACCAAACCCTTGGTTTTTCCATACTAATATAATAAATTCAGATCTTAAGCTATGATTGTTTATGCTAAAAATAAGGAGCATTAGATCAAATTTTGGTGTCTCTTGACCTGTTTCCTTTAAAAGAAAAGAGAAATAGGAAATCAAATTGCTTAGCAGATGAGACGGCTCAAAGTCCACAGCCCGAAAGTCCGACTGCAATTTGGACTTTCGACTATTTTTTTCAAAGAGGGCTTCTATGATGCCCTCTCATTTCTCTACAAAAGTATCATATAGATAACAATGACATCATATGTGGTATAAATATAAAAATCATGACATTATAAGAAGGTGTAAATAAAAAAATCATGACAACATGGGAATATAAATATAAAAATTATGACATCATAAGGTTCAATGATGATGTATATGACGTTTTTTTGTGGGAAATGAGGGGGCAAGTTATAATTTTGGTTTTGTAAAATATAAGTTATGACAACCATAATACTTTAACAAACTAGATCATTGACCTACTAAGCATTACATTATTATTTTCATTTTTTGAATTGATAGGCGAGAAACCTACTTTTAGTGCAAACAAAACTTAACATATTTAAATGTCAGCCAAATCTCTGGGTGAAAACAAGCACAATTTACAGTCTGGAGACAGAAGAGATGAAGTCCAGTACTTATCCTCGCCACCAACAACCGGCATTTCAACTCCTCGTTTTGCCGAATTGTCATAATCCGGCTGATATGTCCGACCCAAAATCCCTTCTACTTGAGGTGAAAGCCCGAAAAAACGGAATTGCACGTCAAGATGTGCAAAACAATCATTTGATGGTAAATTATATCCATGAATTCTATCATCCTCTTCCGTAATTGGAACCACATTAACCAAAATTTCCACAACTCCAACTACAGTTATCACAACACTATTTACCCGTCCAGTTCTCTCAATCAAAAATGTTTCATCAGATGAGTTCCAACTGGAGAGATGTCTCTCTTGGACATGAATGGTCTTACCATCATAACTGAAGCCGAAGTGGTCCGTCGTTTCGTCCCATGTTTCAACACGTTTTGCCTCGATTGTGAAGGCATGTGTGGAGAACATGAGACCTAACGATTGGATCCATGTGAAATCGCGCTTTCTATGCTGGGGCCTGAGACCGATGAAACCAGCATTTATTTGCATGGATGGGTCAGAGACTAAGGCATAGTGATTGCCTCTCTTGCCGTGGAAATAGAATATTCCTCCGTCTCCACCAATGAATCGGGGATCATAGCATCCTGATCCTAAGCCATTACAGCTAGGCTTCCGACCTGCATTGAATGAATTAATTAATTTACATAAAGTATGTAAATCACATTGAATTAAAAAAACTTGACATGTTTGGTATCTGAAATGATGATACTTACTTACCTCGACAAAACACTTCACACTTTTGGCAGTCGAGGAAGCATGATTTGGCTTTCGGAATAGTAGGCCGAGTGAAAGGACATTCGGCAGGGCAACGGAGACGCTTCAGAAAGCACTTACTTGGTCGATTCAAACAAGTTACAGCATTTTGAGCTGATGCAACTCCAATTAAAATTGCAGTAATAATGAAGAAGGCCAAGAGAAGAAGAAATTTGCTATTTGTAGTACGCATCTTAAGATATATGGAAGAGAGAATGGGGGTTGATAGAGATAGATCAGCTTATGGGTTCTTCATTTAATTCATTTCTCATGTATAGTTTGTATATGAATTAGGGCCATTGTTGACTTGTAGCAGCAAAAGTTGAAGATTGCTTGTTTAGTACATAAAGCACTTCTAGGCAAGTGTTCAGTTTACTGCCATTACGATTTACTTGACTTGACCATGAAAATCTGGCAGCTTGCCTAACATGACAGTGGTTTTGGGGTTGCAATAATTTGTAATTTTGTGACTTTGTCAAACCCTAAATGCTTGCCAGCCCTTGCCTTGTTAATGCAATTATTATAACTGTGCTGCGATTTGTTTATACTAATTGATATGATGAGATCCAAATCAAATGGTGCACGATTGTATCATTGAAAAGCATGAAGTCGTCGAAATAGCAAAGAGAATGGTGATCGAATCGAATGGCATGACAAGTGGCAACACAATCGCACGACAAAAGTTTGGCAGAGTTTCCACATTAATTTTCCTTTAGAGAGTGAGAATTAACTGAAGACTGGGCTGGCAGGGAATTTTGCGTAGTTTAATGTATGAAGCAACCAAACCATAATTAAGTAACCATTTCAATTGAAATTGGTCACCACATGGCCACATGCACATATTTTATCATCTTATGAGGTATGAAAGTATGATGTACCAATTTGTCTATGGCTACAATATGCGTTGTTTTTTTCTTTTCTACCTCTCTTATTCCATTAAATAACTATCTAGTGACGGCTGACAAATTTTAATAGATATATACAATTATACAGTTAGCAGTTTAGTTTATCACAAAAACAAATATTGTTAAAAATGATAAAAATCATATCCAAGTCAACAAATGAACCAACCTCATTTGCTTACGAATAATTCACGATGTCAATATTTGGTAATAAAAAGAAAGTCAGAAAAATCAATTACGCTAGCAAAAGTCTAAATAATTGTCAAACAAACAAGACCAAACTCATAGTGCTTAATTCATAATAAATTCCTGTGTTGTATCCTTTTACATATCATGGATGGTAACAAAATTTGTCTGGATTCTTTAAAACAAAGAACCCAAATCATATAAATAATAGGATATCAATAGGTAAGGAATGAAATTAATAATAGGTTATATCAATTATTTAATCAAAAAACAATAATAGGATATCAATAGTTCAAGGAACGAAGGGCCAACATCAGAATATATCACATGGAGAGAATCTTTCAAATTATTTGGGGACATTGTGAGTGAAATCAATGCAAGTTTGGCAAGCACAATCAGAGAAGCGGCATGTTTCACAACCAAAACAGACACATTTTGTGCAACCTTTGCAAGAAGGGGCTCTCAAACAAGCCCTCAACACCTTCCTACTCCCTCTCTCCTCATCATCTTCACACTTCACCCTAAACCAATCAATACATACAAGTTAATTTTACGTAAATCAAACTATATAAATTATACAAAACTAAAATATCTTTATTAGTTACTTGTCAAGAGTGAAGTTGGAGCATTGCCAGTTAGGATTGGAAACAGCGTCATGATAGAGGCGACACTCTTGTTTGGTCCTGAGACGGAAGCGCCTCTCCTTGTTACACGCACGGCAACGCACAAACTCGTCACGGTGGTACTGCGCCCCGTTTGAGGATCTCTTCAGCGATTGGTTGTAGTATCGCAAAAGGCAAGTTTTTGCGAGAGGCGTTTTATCACCATCTATTATTACCCAAACCGTGTTCTTCCATTTGCCAGCTGTCTCGCGTTCAGAGTGCTTCTCAAATGCCGCGGGCGTCAGATTGTCTACATGCATTAATATTCTTTTAGTATGAAAGGGTTGTAGTTAAGTCATATATATGTCACATGTTATGTGCGCAATGATGCATGCACTTCATTTTACAAATGATTAACCTTTATTTTATGACATTATCTGACCATTTTCTCTTGAACAGATTTTTTTTTTTTTTTTGGAAATTGATCTTACAAAGAAATTTCCATTCCTAAATTTTATGTTAAATTGTTATTTAAGAGAATTGGAGGGCATATGCTTCCATTTCCAAGGTAAAGATGTCATTATGAGCATTAAAGTGTACCCTTGCATGCCACAGTTCATATCATACCAATAAAATGCAGTGCGATGTGAACAGAGACAATCCCATTTTCATTTTTCTATGCAGGAATTAAAGATTTTAAAAATAAAAAATATCTTCAGTCATAGAAGAAGCTAATAAAGGCAGAGAAAAGAAAATCAAAGCCATGAAATTACTTTCAATCAGCATTGCATGATAATTATGCCATGATGTTGAAATGAAAAGTTACATCACAGCTCGATTATGAGATGTTTGACCAAAATTGTTGTGTAATTAAGTGAAAAAGAAATCATTACGACAAAACCCAAAATTCAAATTAATGGGATCATGAAATACATAAAGAAAAAAAAAGAGGGGAGAAGAAAAGAAGACCTTCATTGCAGCCAGGTATGCACTGACAGGAAATCCTGAGATCACCAGAAGGGAAAATCCTAAGCGTCCCCACTGCGTCCCCGTAACGGTGACTCGTGCAGCCACATGTCACTTCCATATACTCTCCCCCTTTCTTCAATCCACTCAAACCCTCCAACTCATCTTCCCTAAACATCTCCATTTCTTTTCTCTTCTCTTCTCTTCTCTCAAAAAGCAAGCCAAGAGGAAAACCAAGTAGATAGATGGTCTAATTGATGAAGGCAGAAAAGATGGATCTTGTCTTATATTATTATTATTAATGGAGAAAGAAGGTGGGAGTGAGATTAGGTCAAGTGAACAAATGTGGAAATGAAAGAAAGAAAGGCGCTGATTTTTGGACCGGAAAATGTTAGGTGGAAGTGGGAGGAAGAGATCCGAAAGCAAACGCAATCGCTAGCTTAAGTCAGATGACGAAACAATACTAAAGCCTAATTCCATGAAAACGATATGCAAGAAGAAAAAAGAGACCCTTTTCGCCAAGTCCCAATGAGGACTAAAACGCCCGTTCTCTTTCTCTCTCTCTTCTCCTCTTTCTATTCTCTCAACTCCGTACAGTAACCTCATATAATAAGATGGAAAGTGACTCCATTTTCTTTCTTGGTTTCTCTCTCTCTCTCTCTCTCTCTCTGTGTGTTGTGTTGTGTTGTGTCTACTACAATGATGTGGCTTTTGTTTTTAGGGCAGGAGCAGGAGAGGGGAGAATAGGTTAGAGGAGGGTAGTGGTAGTGCTAGTGGTAGTGGTAGGGCATTTTTGGGAGTAAACAAAAAGTGAGCTGGCCTCGATAAGAGGAAGAGTCATGACATTTGACATCATGAACATGATATGATATGATATGATTTCTGTCTGTCTTGATAGATATCATCTCTCATCACACGGATCGTATCCTTTTCCCCTTTTCCCCTCTGATATTTTGTTTGTCCTTCCTAGTCACTAGGCCCAACTTCCATTAACATCCCAAAAATGAATTAGTCCACCTCAAGCAAGTATTCAAAAAAAAAAAATGAATTAGTCCAATTTTTAATACAATGGGCCAATGATAGGCCGATTATATAATAACATAAATAAGAATATGCCCTTTTAAACTTAGAATTAGTGTAAAGAGAGGATTCTTAGCTACCATCTAATTACTGAATGGATGTAGTTCTTAACTAGCCTTGCAAAGATACACTCCATGCAAATTTTAGTGTATATATATCACCAGGACCAGGGCATATGCATTGGAGTATATCGAAACAAATACATTAAAAGATAAAGGAATTAATCAAGAGATTAGTTGAAAAGATGGAGAAGAAGATGATTGCAGTTGTATTCGCCTTCGTCCTTGTGATGGCAGCTGTCGAACAAGGTTCATGTCGAACGGTTCCAATAAATCCGGCCGGCCGAAAGGAATGCTTCGAGCATTGCATGGACGGGTGCAAACATACTTTCTGGTGTCAAGTTGCATGCGCCTCATTATGCTACCCATGGAAGAACACCAATATCGCTCCTAGTCCAAATCCCTAATTAGTTACCCTTCTTTGTGTCGGGCTGTCATTGGACTTTTCATCATGCTGCTTTTTGTTAATCCTTTGTGAAGAAGAACTAGTAACAAATCTTCCAATTAATATTGCCATCATATTAGATAAACATGTCATATTTTCATGAGATTGGCTGAATTTAGTAATTATATTTGGTTGGTAGGCGGTTGGGCTCATGTTCTTATCTCAACTCAAGACTAAAGAGGATTTGTAATGATATGTAATAAACTCTTGGATCCTCTTTATTTATATTGACTACAGGCTCCCAGGTTCAACCTGGGGCCTACTTGTCAAAAAAAAGATACACTCCATGCAAAATTTAGTGTATATGTCAACTCTCTTGACAAGAACTAATGTAAAATTTAAACTTTATTATCTCATTAATAAAATTGCTGGACTCCAGAGGCTTGACCTGGGTCCAATTGTTCAAAAAATTTAGTGTATATGTATATCACCAAGACCAGTGCATATGCATTAGAGTATATCGAAACAAATACATTAAAAAAGATAAAGGAATTAATTAAAAGATCAATTGAAGAGATGGAGAAGAAGATTATTGCGGTTGTAGGTCGTTGCAATGGCGGCTGTCGAACAAAGTTCACGTCGACCAGCTCCAATCATTCCGGCAGGCGGATAGGATTGCTTGGAGCAATGCATGGACCTGTGCAAACGTACTTACTGGTGTCAAATTTCATGCGCCTCATTATGCTACCCATGGAAGAACACCAATATCGCCCTAATCAAAATCCCTAATTAGTTTCTTTGGGTTCAAATAATAATGTTACATAATTACTTTTTCTGAGAAATAATTAATAAATTTAGCGTGTTTGTGTTCAATCTTTCAATAATGCTACTATGTCCGAAAAAACTTGATATCAGACAAATATGATTTATCATGCAAATATTATAACTAATTAAATAAGCAATGCTTACATTATATATCATATCGGGCTGTCATTAGACTTTTCCGTCATACTGCATTGTGGGATTTTTTTTTTAGCATTATTTTGAAGAATAATTAATCAGATAGCACTGTTTTGGAAATAATTAGCCAACTAGCATTTCCGCCATACTCTCTGGCGGAACTGAAGTGATTCCGTCAGAGGCTCTGGCAAAACTGAGTAAAATTCATTTTTTTCAGGTTAAACTCTCAATTCATTTTTTCGTAATTTTTTTGAGCTAATTGGTCTTCTAAATTGAAAGTTTAACCTGAAAAAATGAATTTTACCCAATTCTGCCAGAGCCTCTGGCGGAACCATTTCAGTTCTGCCAGACCCTCTAGCGGAAGTGTTAATTGGCTAATTATTTTCAAAATAGTGCTATATGATTAATTATTCTCCAAAAAAATGGTATTTTGCAAAAAAATTCGGATTGTGGTGGAGAAGTACTTTTGTAATAAATCGTTCAGTTAATATTGTCATCATATTAAATAAACATGTCATGTTTTCCTGAGATTGACTGCATTTACTAATTATATTTGGTTGGTAGACGGTTGGCTGATGTTCTTCTCTCAAATCTCAACTCAAGAGTATCCAACAGAACTCGCAAGTCTCGCAGTATTATATCTTTGATAGAGATCATCTCCCATTCAACTCAAAAAAGAAAAAAGAAAAGAAAAAGAGATCATCTCTCATTTAGACGGCCCCCAACCTTTTCCCCTCTACTTGATTTTCTGTGACGCCTATCCTGTCCTTCCCCTATTTGAAACAACTTACACTTACAACCGAAAACTACATTAATCCTAATTTTTAGACCATGAGCCATTGGTGCGGCCCAGTACATAACAAGACAAGGATAAACCCTTTTAAATAGAAGATATGATTTAGCAAAGAGAGGATTCTTAACTAGCATTTAATTACTGGGTAGATTATAATAAATGCATTCCGGAAATAATATTGTCATCAAATCATATTAAATAAACGTGTCATGGTTTCATTCATGAGATTCTAATTGTATTTGGTTGTTGGACTGTTCATATTCGCATCTGAAAACTTTTACACTGAAAGCGTTCAATCACTTATAATTGCTGTGGAAAAAACTAATAGTTTGTTGGCAAACGCTGTTTTATTCTGACACCGCTGTTGATGTTCTCAATCCTAGCTAGGATCCATTGTCTTGTTACCTAATTATTGACTACTATTCTAAATTTATCGATTCTATCAACCTATAAATAGACCCAACATTTTCTAAGATTCATTCACAATTTTCACAAGACCTTAAGCAAATTTTTGAGAATACAAAAAAAAGGAAGAGAGAAAGAAATGGCTAGAGAAAGAGTTGCCCTTTTCGCTTTGTTTTTCATTGCAATTCTTGTGATGAATCCGGGCGCAATCATGGTGGACGGTTTCTGTATCGATGACTGCATTAAACAATGCGAGAATGATGATACTTGTCTTCGCATTTGCACAATTAACTGCAGTGGTGGTCTGTACCCATTTCAAGAAAATGGACGTCGTTGATTGATTAACAATCTATCATGATTATATATATGTTTCTATTTCTTCAATCTTGTATTGATGTTCCGAATTTTGATACAATTGTAAGAAAATGATGTAAGATGATCTAAGATAGTATAATGCATGTATCCTTGTTGTGTTCTGAATATATCTTTATAAATGAATTTTGTTCAGAATATATATATTATTAGTTAGATTATCAAAACCGGCACAATATAATATTAATCTTACATATATTATCTTTCTAACATATGTAGCATAAAAGCAAGATTAAGTTACCAGTTGCCAAGATAATAGAAGTTCTAACATGAAATCAACAATAAAGAAAAAATTTAACTGAAGAAAAAGTTGTATTATGGCTGCATATATATATATATTTTTTCCCGAAAGCTCTGTGCTGTATAATGTCCTACTGATTCAGGGGGCAATCTGTAACTGTATCTCTAGATTAGTTTAGGATTAGATAAAGATTTCTAAAACTTTCTGCCTACCGGCATGATCTCAAAAAAAAAAAAAAAAAAAAAAGATTTATAATACTTTCTTTTTTTTTATAGATTTCTAAAACTCAATCCTCACTTGTTTTTTTTTTTGTTCTTTTCTGAAGCTTCCGTTCAGTGGACAATCATCTACACAGTCCCCATTTGACATTGACAAATTTAAGAAACACTTCATTATTTTGGAATTTTTTCAGATAAGGTTAAGCATCACAAAAATTAGTAAGACCCCAAAAGAAAAAGAAAAACAACAGGAAACAAAAAGAAAATAGAGTACTGGCATGTCGTGTTTTATGCAACTCCCAAAGAGGCATCGCTCCTAGTCAAAATCTCTAATTACTATTCTTTATGCTCGAACAATAATGTTACTCAATAATTAATAAAATAAGCTTTTGTTCTTACTGTGGGTGTTGTGTTTAATCTCTTGTGGGTAAGAACTAGTAATAAATCAACCTTCAAAACAAGAACTCGTAATAAATCCTGCAGTTAACATTGGCATCAAATCATATTAAATAAACGTGTCATGTTTTCATGAGATTAACTGCATTTACTAATTGTATTTCGGTTGTTAGACCATTGATATTCGTATCTCAAAAGCTTAACTCACTGAAAGCGTTCAAATCACTCGCAATCTGGCAATATTATACCATATAATTGCTCTGAAAAAAACTAATAGTTTGTTAGCAAATGCTGTTTAATTTTTGGACAAGCTGCTGATGTTCTCAATCCTAGCTAGCATCCATTGTCTGGTTAACTAATTATTTGACTATTATTCTAAATTTATCTGTTCTATAACTTATAAATAGGCCCAACATTTTCTACAATTCATATCCCAATTTTCACAAGACCTTAATCAAAATATTGAGAATACAAAAGAAGGAAGAGAGAAAGAAATGGCTAGAGAAAGAGTTGCCCTTTTTGCTTTGTTTTTCATTGCAATTCTTGCGATGAATCCGAGCGCAATTATGGTGGAAGGTACGTGTATTGACGACTGCATTAAACAATGCGAGAATGATGATATGTGTCTTCGCCGGTGCGGCCTTAACGACTGCAATGATATCAATGGAGGCTTCCTACCTTTTCAAGAAAATGGCCGTCGTTGATTAACAATCCATCATGACTATTTTTTTTTTGAAGGAGAGTAGGCGAGTTGCCTACTTCTAATCCATCATGTTTCTATTTCTTCAGTCTTTTATTGTTGTTCTGAATTTTGATACAATTGTAAGAGAATGATGTAAGATAATATATGCATGTATCCTTGCTAAGTATGTTGTTCTAAACATCTTTATAAATGAATTTTGTTCACAACTTGCTAAGTTTGATGCTTTATTATTAACTTGAGCTTCTGTACAAATGGTTTTCGTGATATTATTTACATACATAATTATTAATTATAATCGAAAGTCGCAGCATTTCTGCATAAACAATGTCTTTTATACTTCAGAGATTTTTTTTTTATGGAACTTTTATACTTCAGAGATTTGTACATGCAGAAAACATAATAGCAAGATTAAGTTACCACTTGCCAAGATAATAGAAGTTCTAACCATAAAAATCAACAATAAATAAAATTTTAAAATGAAGAAAAGTTGTACTGTGCTGTATAACGTTGTACTCATTCAGGGGGCAATCTGTAATTTTATCTTTATATAAGTTTAGGATTAGATACAGATTTCTAAACTCAGTCCCCACTTGATATTGACCAATCTAAGAAACACTTCATTTTTGCAGTGAAGTCCTATTATTTCACATGTTTCTTCTAGTCAAGGGAAGGTATAACGTATAAGGCTAAACATCACAAAAATTAGGAAGACCCCAGAAGAAAAAAAAATCAGGAAACAAAAGAAAATAGTCGGAAAAAAAAAAGATATCCATGGAAATATGCAGCTTGAATATTCTCCTCTCTTTGTAAGAAACTCATCTTTTCCTTTCGGTTTTCCTTTTGCATGGCTCTCATACAGCTCGCCTTCCGCTCCTCTCTACCTCCTAACTACTTTCGTGGCGATGTTGTGCCCTCAAAACGGAGCAACCTTCTGCCCACTTCTCTTCTACCTAGAAGCCAAACCATCCCAATTAAAGAGTGGAACTTGGGGAGAAGAAAGGAGGGAAAAGGAAGGATGATTTTGGTCAGGGCCAATAATAAAGGTTTTAATTTCGACATGAATTTCAATTCGAGGAACGGGAACAGGGGCGGAGGCGGAGGAGGTAATGGAAGGATAATCGGAAATTTGGTGGTGGCAGCTGGATTGACTTATCTGAGTGTGACTGGCCAGCTCCGTTGGGTTTTGGACGCCATTGTTTCCGTTTCGGTATGTTATCTTGTTTCTTTTTTGTTAGTAAAAAGAAAAGATTTAGAATTTGATACTGTAAATTGTAATGATTTCTAATAATTAGTAAGGAATTAAATTGTACAGATACTTGCAGTGTTGTTACCGATTGTGGGAGTAGCTGCTTTCTTCTATTTTGCGAGTCAAAATATTCTTCAGAGCAGTGTAGGCCTCTCTCTTGCTATTTTGTTTCCTGAATGAATCAAATACTCTACATATTTGTATCCAATCAGTTTCCAAAATTGTGAATTATTATAGTGATATTAATATGTTATGATTTATTTGCTAATTTGTTGCAGTGTCCCAATTGTGGAAACGAATTCCAGATATTCAAGTAAGCTTAACAATGTCCAGTCTTATTATAGCACTTGTATATATTGTCAAGTGAATAAACTAAATTTTGGTATTGGAATTTGGTAGATCATCGCTGAGTGATGCGCAATTATGCCCATTTTGTACCCAGCCTTTCTCAGGTGACAATGTAATCCATATTATATAGTTTTTACCATAGTTCAAAAGATTAATTGAACTTGACAGATTATATTTTGTTTGAACAGTGGAAGATGGAAAATTTGTGAGAGAACCAACAATATTTTCATCTGAGAAGTTTGCACAAACCTTCAGTAGCAAAGGTCGTAACCAACTCCTTATCATTTTCCTCTAAACTGTTCTTGTCACCTAAATTTGTACCTAAAATATGTAAAATTTGTAGCAGATAGGGCAACCAATGCTGCTTCTGCGACAATTGTCGATGTTGAAGCCGAAGTGAAGGACGCTGAATTTGATTGATCCAACAATTTGATCATGAGCTAGCAATTGTTGCAATAGAGTTTATTTGAGTTTATCACCGTTTATGTACACTCAATTTTTTGTTAGATGGCTTGTATAGGGCAGACGGGATGGATAAATTTTTGTTAAATGTTTTATCTGGAATTATCGATGTACCTAACCATTTTGCATTCATCAATCAATAATCATACGCTGCAAAACAATAAAAATATATATTAAACATAACAAAATAGGAGCTAATACTAAAGAAAACTAGATCGATCAAAGCTTGCAAGCTCAATAATGCAGCAAAACAATAACACACGAGATTAAACATAACAAAATTGCAAGACTATCAAAAATCTTCATATAGAAAGAGAAACCATCCAATTCCATCACAAGAAAAAAAATATTGAACAAGTCTTCATTGATCACTCTAGTTTTAACACAAAAAAACCAACCACAACTCAAAACAAAAGCACAAAAAAAGTCCATCTAATACATTCTCATAAAAGAACCACCACAACTAAAATCAAGTTTATGACATGATTCATTTCTGGGCCTGACGGTTCCTCTTCTTGACGCCCGACTTTGAGACTTGGAGCGAACGGTAAACTGCGCTCAGCCTTGCCAATGCCGGCCTCGTCAGATCGGGCCTGTAGTAGTTGTCTGCCACCTGTCCATTCCATTTTAGATAAAAGTCTGTTAATACTGCTGCTTTAATTAAGAGTGTAGTATATTTAACGGGGAAAAAATCCGTAAAATAAAATGAAATAAAAAGGAAATAGGATTTAGGATAAATAATCTCAGAAGCCAAGCGTAACATGAATATTTCACTGAAGAGCCATCCACAAAGAATGGATCTACTTACGTGTTAAAGCCTCATCATTGCTGACTATTGACAGTCAAATATTAAAAATAACACAAATTATAAATCTAAGGATGATTAATATACTGTTTTAAGGACTTTATTAAGTTGGGAAGTAAAATATAGAATACTTTCAAACAAAAAAGGGATAAAAAATATATCATAAATGTACTCAGAAGCCAAGCGTAACATGAATATTTCACTGAAAAGTCATCCACAAAGAATGGCTCTACTTACGTGTTATTGCCTCATCATTGCCAGTTTACAGTCCAAGGAAAAACTTAATTAAGTTGACAAGTAAGATACAGAATATTTCAAAACAAAAAAGGGTTAAAGAAAGTATCATAAATTGTACTCAGAAGCCAAGCGTAACAATTATACTTCACTGAAGGACCATCCACAAAGAATGGTTCTTCTTACATGTTAAAGCCTCATCATCGTCGATTACAAAAACAAAACCCACCAAAAAAAGACCAAATTTTCATAATAACAATCTACCCTAGTTCAAGAAAAAGATGAATAAAAGAAAGTACCTGTGACTTGAGAGCCTTGGACATCTTGACAAGATCCTTCTTCATGGTGGTCCTTTGAAGCGCGTGCTTGGGCTTGTTCTGCTTCTTCTTCTTGTTGAGCGAAACCACCACTGTCATCTCCTCCTTCGCAGGCTTGATCGCAATGGTCTTGTTGCTAGCCAACCCTGTTTGTTTCACAAATCATTCATTCATCAGCTAATTATATTGTTTAGAGAAAGAAAGGAAAGAAATAAATCTGATCTAATAAAACAGAGGTGTGCGATTACAAACCGGAGAATTTGTAGGAGTTGAGGTTGTAGAGGTTGTTGGGCTCCTTGCTGAACTGGACCTTGGCGTTGCCTCTTCCGAATTGCTTCACCAAGAAGCAGTTGTTGTTCTTCACTATCTCCCACACCAGCTGCCCTGGTACTCCCGCCGCCATTTTCAGCTTCTGGTGAATCTGAACAAACAAATACCTCGTTAAATCTCACAAGAACAAGCAGAAGAACTCGATCTGTTGTAAAGAAATGAAGGCTTTACTTTACCTAGAATCGAAAGAGCTTGCTTGTTCTCTCTGTTGGAGCTTGCGCCGGCTGAGGAGAGAGTGGGAGAAAACCCTAGCGATGTGTTTTATACAGGGCTTGTAATAAACCCTAGGTGAGGTAATTACCTAAATACCCTTATGAATTAATCAACTGTCTGGGCTTTCTTTTTGGGCTTATAATATGATTATGAATGGGTATTACGTCTCAGCCCATGATATGACCAAGAAGGCGAACTAAAATAAAGAAAAAGACCTTCATATTCATACTGTCAGGCAGTGATCAGAGCTTAATAGAGAGACTGGAGGCCCCCAAAAATTCTAAAATAATAGTATATATTAGTAATATTTTAGTGAAATATTCTGAAATACATATATATGTATGTACTTGCCCCCTCTATCCTCACATTTTTATACAGTGTTACTAAATAGTGATGCAGTACATACCATCAAGCTCCGCCACTACTATCAGATAAGCATTTGTCCGAACAAACAATTAGTTAATACTTATATTACTGCTGGCTAATACATACATAGGAGAAGCATTTGAGTTGTCAGAATTAACATGACACACACATTATATTAGACAAAACACAAGTCATGTTGATATGATAAGATTTTCAGATGGAAAGGCGGAATTCCAAAGAGAAGTTCGAGCTCCTCATCTTGAAATATTGCTTGGCGGAGGAGCATTAGCAAACAGGTATTAATCAATAATCGTCACCATAATAATCATAATCATAATTAAAACCATCATTATCGCCATCATCAACATCATCACTATAGGCCAGATAATCGTGTTCCAATTTCTTCAAATCAGTCAATACTTTTCAAAATAATAAGACAATCAATTATGGATATTAAAATAAAGAGTAACTTGTTATAAGAAAATAAATCCGTACCTGTTTCAAAAATATGACCATCTCCAAATTAGGAAAATCCCGACGCAACAATTCTTCAATATTAAATTCTGTTTCCTTCAAAAAACTATCGAGCTTCAATTTCTCCAGCCTACTAAATCTTGGCAATCCTCCTCCTGTCACTATGCCCTTCACAATTCAAAAATAAACATCAGCTTCTTGAGAATGAAAAATAAATAAAATAAAATAAATAAAATGAAATACATGCACTACAGGGCCACGTAACTCTAGTTGCCTGACATTTGAAACTCGCTTCAAAATGCTCAGAATATCAGAACCACGATTTGCGAACAAAAGACATGCTTGAGCAAGAGACGGCAAGTTGTTCAAGATTCTGATCCCGTTTGAAAAAACGCCTATTAAATCTAGCGACTCGAGACGTGGCGTAGCAATATCAATTCCCTTCGAAATCACATTTTTCTCCAAACATAAAACCCTTAGCTCGTCCGACGAAATCTTCGAAATGTCCCCATTGCAGTACTGAACGCACAATATCTCAACAAGAGGGCACCGAGATAGAATCTTCTCCAAAACTCCGCCCCCAAAAGTCACATCTTGAAATACTAATCTCTTCATCCTGGGAAAATCAACAGATGGCGGGAGGAGATTCATAGCCAAATTCGCGTAAACGGCAAGCGTCAGTTTCTCCAGCGAATCACAGCGGAACAGTGAGGCGGGTATCGCCAGCTGGCCTCCCTCAAAATAGACGGCAATAACTCGCGGTTTGTGTTCCACCGCATAACGGATCCATGCATCAGGAATGCAGTAGCCCTCAGCCTTATCGGTCCAACTATAAAGTCGAAACCGATCCAATTGTGAAGTTCTTCTAAGAAGAAGAATGGAAAAGACGAACCGCTCGAATCATGCCTCATCCTCGTGAGATTCACGCTCCAAGTTTAGAGAGGGCATGCAACGCCATAAATCAATCCATATTTTTGAGAGCACGGAGGTTTGAACCGCTTGTCTTGGACACAAGAATGATAAGATGCGGGCCAGAACCGACTCATGCAACCTGCTTATTATGTCTATATTTTCATCCTCTTGCTTCAACAAATTCATTTCTCAATCGAAGCTAGCTGGATTACCTAGAAAACAACAATGACATAGAAATGACTTAATTTAAATAACACTAGTTGATTAACACACATGATTCATTACCCCCCTTCCTATTGCAAATATTTTTTTACCAAAGCCCAATTTCACTTCCCAGAACTGACTAATCAGCCACGAGAGAGTGTAGCAGAGAGAATGGGACGTCGGAAGCTGAAGGGTTTAGGGAAATTTTTCGCGAAGGCCCTCCACAAAATTGAAATGCAGATATACCCCTCTCCAAAAAAAAATTAATTAGACTCTCCAAATTTTCAGGAAATATATCTCTATGGGCCCGTTTAGAGGACACGGTACGGGCCTCCCTTTTTTTTTTTTGCTAGCAAACAATTTAAGCTATTACGCTTGAATTTTTTTTTAATATACCATTTTTTTCAAAAATAAACCAATACTTGTCACTGCTTTGAAAATAATCGGGTAACTACCATTTCCGCCACTATTAGTGGCGGAACAGATGTTGTTAGTGGCGGAACATGTGGATTTTCAATTTTTTCAAAAACTCATTTGGCTGGTTAAACAGGGTTAATTAGTGTAAAAAAATGCTGAAAGCACTGTTCCGCCACAGGCAGTGGCGGAACATAAAATTTTTTTTGTTTTTTTCCTGAGAAAAAATTAATTTTTTTTTGAGAAAAATTTAATTTTTTCCCTGTTCCGCCAGTAGCAGTGATGGAACACGTTTTTTTCACTAAATAACCCCATTTTTGAAAAATTATAAAATTCACATGTTCTGCCATTACTAGTGGCGGAACAACATCTGTTCCGCCACTAGTAGTGGCGGAAATGATAGATACCACATTATTTTGAAAGGAGTGGTATTTGATGGTTTATTTTTGAAAAAAATGGTATTTAAAAAAAAAAATCTACGTTATGAATGTGTATTATGCCTCAATGCGCAGTAACAATAACCATTAACAAAACATGATATGCCTCAATCACAATGAAATTCCACTACATAAACTCATCACAGCATAAACTATTATTCATCAACATATGAACTCGTTTAGAACAAAATAAAAAAGGAATAAGAAAAAAAAAGAAACTATTATTCATACAAACATATGAATCATAATAACAGAAAACTAAAATAAAGGAAAAGTCATACTATCAGATTAGCATTTGTCCAAACAAACCATTAGTTCATACATTACAGCAATACAATATTACTGCTGGATAATATAATACAATGCATCAAAGAGGAGAACCGTTTGACTTGTCAAAATTAACATGACACATTATATTAGACAAAACACAAGTCATGTTTCGACGATAAGATTTTCAGATAGAGAGGCTTGCAAAGAGAAGTTCGAGCTCCTCATCTTGAGACATGCTCCTCCTCTCAATGGACATGAGATGCAGCAGTTTTTTCAACACCTTGATACGGTGTATCGCGTAGCTACTGTTCACAGGCAATCCGCTCACCCTCGCCATTTCTGCATCGACCGCTCCTCTCTTCTTCTCCTGTTCGCTCTCTTTCCCCTCCAGTGATAGCACTGTACTTGAGCTTGCGTTTTTGTGGCTTGATTCACAGTCCATTGGTTGGTTCATTTTGACTCCAATACAGAACGAACTGCATGGATTAGAAAGATATAAGGCAATTTGGTTAATTAGCAATTATTTCAACGTAAAGTGAAATTAAAGGAATTAAAGTGGCAAATACATATGAACCAAGACAAGGCCTTCAGTCACCAATAATATAAAGGAAAAAATGAATCTTTTAATAGATATGAACTCTGTGTCAGACAAGAGTTAACTGGTTTGGTACCAACTCGGTATTATGAGAAATTTGTTAATTAGGACTCTGCTACATGGATTTCGCCCAGAACAATCAGATTGTATCCAGTAGAAAGGAGTAAATTCAGAATTGAGCACTAATTGGAACTGACTACTGAGCGCAATGATACTTAATTTAGCCTACATGTTGCGTGCGATGGAGAGAGAGAGAGAGAGAGAGAGAGAGGATCACCGTCGCCGATGCAGTCGCTTCTCTTCTTCCTTGTACTAGTTTGCCTTTTCTGTTTATTTTTAATTTTTTGCAAGCAGGAAATAGAATCTGAAGTCAGCTGCCTTAAAACTCCTGATTTCAAATCCCGGTTTTCGGGTTGAGTATAATCGGATTGCGGATTGTCCTACGAATATCCGTATCCACTAACAACAATTTTCTAATTTTTAATAATAATGTTTCCCTCTATCGCCTTCGCCTATCGGTATCTGTCGTTCTTCTAACACTACTCCCACCTTGTCTTCAAAGTCAAACTCGTAAATTCCTTCCATTATTCTCTTTTCTTGTCAACTATCATACAATACAATCATCTCTCTCTCCTTTCTCTCTGTCTCTCTCATTTTCTCACAATGCAAACTGAGAGTGTATTCTGTAACCACAAGCTCCAAACGGAGACTCTCAGAGTGAAAGGCTCTGTAGAAAACTCCAGCCTCAGTCTGCTGCATGAGCATGGCGGCCCCGCCGGTCAGCTGAGGTGGCGCTCCGAAGATCATGTCAACGGTGGAGAAGGTAGAATCCTTGACTTGGACAGAGATGTTTTAGGATTTGAAACCAAAGATAAAACTCTTCTTGTCAAGGCTTTTGTTGTCTCGCAACAAAATGAGGCCTCTTGCTTTGGCGTGAGAGAAAGAACGAGGGTGAGAAAGGACTTCGCTTTTGAGATGGACACTGAAGAAATGGCTGCTCAGTGGGCCCGCATCATCAGTGACAATATCACTCTTCTTGGTCAGTTGTATATAATCATTCATTTTTACTCTTTTTTCTTATGCTCGGTAATTTTGGGGTTTAGGGTTTATTATTTATTTGTTAAATTTCGATTTTATTTGGAAATAGGGCGGCCAAAACAGCTGTTTGTAATCGTAAATCCATTTGGAGGAAAGAGAAGCGCCCCAAAAATATTCGATACAGAAGTCAAACCTCTTCTAGAAGCGGCCAATATTCATTTCACAATGAAAGGTTTGCCATTTATTCTTTATTACTTCATAATTTTCTTGGTTATTGATTGTAAATGTGATATTATATTTTGGAATGTATTATTTTTCAGAAAGCAAGTATATGTTGCATGCCAAAGAATTAGCTTCTAAGCTGGATTTAACAAAGTGTGATGGAATAGTTTGTGTTAGTGGAGATGGAGTTCTTGTCGAGGTTCAAATTCTACTAATTAGTATTCTTTTCTAAATTTAATTTTTTATTAGGGTTGAACAATACAATACGATTCAATAAGATTGTAAGAGAATCTTGATGCATTATTTTAATATTGAAGCTTACCTGTTGAGCATGATTAATTTGCATTGGATGGCGAAAGTTGACTTCTAACAATGACAGAATATTTTGTGGAATAAATAATAAAAAGAATATCTTGTGGAAATAACATAGAATTAAAAATTATTAGAACATATTTGTGAGATAAGATAGAATTAAGAATTGTTTATGTGATTACGCTTGATTAATTGATTAACCAAAGAACGTATTCACAATTGGACCAAATATATTTTAGTTTATTTTATTTAAAAGCTAATTAATTCGAATTACAGGTAGTAAACGGATTGTTGCAAAGAGAAGATTGGGAGAAAGCTATCAAACTGCCACTTGGCGTAATTCCAGCAGGTCATGTAGTAATATAACATTCGTACATTACAAACTCAAATTCATTTTTAATTTAATACTTATTAATAAAATGAAATGATAAAATGTTATGGATTTTTACATTACAGGTACAGGAAACGGCATGGCAAAATCTCTGTTACACTCTGTTGGTGATCTTTATTCTCCATCAAATGCCACATTTGCAATTATTAGAGGTATTAATTAAATAACATTTTTCAATTTTTATGTTCAGTATTTTAAAGTTAAATTTCTAATTTTACTAATTTTTAACGCAGGACATAAGCGCTCATTAGATGTAGCATCTGTTGTGCAAGGATCCAAAAAATTCTTCAGTGTATTGTTACTCACTTGGGGTAAGTATTATTAATATTATAAAATTACAACTTCATTGAGAAATAAATATAATAATATATATATTTTTTTTAATGTAGGTTTGGTTGCGGATATAGATATTGAATCTGAGAAATATAGATGGATGGGAAGCGTTCGCTTTGATTTTTACGTATGTATAAAATTTGTAAATGATAACCTTGATTTTATATGTATAAAAAATTTTAACTTATTTTTTTATACAGTCGGTTTTGCGTATATTGGACTTGAGAAAATACAACGGCAAAATAGAATTTGTCCCTGCACCAGGATATGAAGAATATGGAGATCCGATAAACAATCTTAGTGAAATTAAAGGAGAAACTTCGAATATTTTTGAATCGAAAAATAATTTTGAAATGTCAAAATGGCGGTACATAAACGGACCGTTTATTTCCGTTTGGGTAAATAATGTGCCTTGGGCAAGTAAAGACATAATGGCTGCACCTCGCGCTAAGGTAAAATAAGCATACATTGTAAATCATAAAATTGTTGTGTAATAACTATATGTATGATTATTTTTTTATTTTGCAGTTTTCAGATGGTTGTTTAGACTTGGTGGTGGTTGGTGGAGACTGTCCTAAATCAGCTCTTCTTTCTCTTTTGCTCAAATTAAACGATGGTAGTTATGTTGAGTCGCCTTATGTGACATATCTCAAGGTTTCAATTTATTTTTCTTCTTTTGAAATTCATGAAGTTGTAAGTAAATTTAACAACTATTGTTTAATAATGTTTTTTTAATGTTTTGTAGATAAAAGCGTTAAGATTGGAGGCAGGAAAGTATGTTGGAAATTCGAAAAAGGGAGGGATAATAGATATGGATGGAGAGGTAATAGCAAGAGCAAATAATGATAATAATAATAATAATGAAGATTCAAAATTAATGGATTATGGATCGCCTTTTGAAATGACGGTGGATAAGGGTCTCGCTACCTTTTTCACCCCCAATTGAGTTTGATTCTTTAGTTTCTGATGTAATTTTTTGTATAGCTGTTATAATTGATTTGATTGAGAAAACGTACAATTTTTTTGGTATAGTAATTAATTAATCATGTATTTGTTTGTTTTTATTTGATTTGATTGTATACCATTGAAATGTATTTGACAGATGTTAGTTTGGAAAAAGAAGTAAATATTTCTTTCATTAATAATTTGTACGATTGATACAAGGCTTAGTTAAATGAGAAAATTAAACATCCATTTTTGTCATGACCTCTTGAAGAATGATCTCTGTATTAGCATAGTGTGATTTCATCAATTCATCATCCTTCTTCAACACTGCATCTAATAACTATAATTCATGCAAAAATTCACACATATTAACTTCTCATTTCATGAAATTATAAAACGAAAATTTATTTTAAATTAATAAGTACCGTTTCGGCATTGTCAAAAAGGCGATTGGCCATGTTGAGTAGCAGTGGTTTTTCTTCTTCGGGTGCGGCGTTAATAACCGTGTCAAAATCAAAATACATCATAGTAGACTTGAGACATAAATATCTCCTTATGTAAGGCCACACATCACCTTGATATACTAAATCTTTCATCGCCAAAAGATCAAACGCAGAGTGTTTCAATCTGTATCGGCACATTTCCGCCCCAATATCCGCCATGAATACCGGATTTTTGACCAAAAAAGATCTTGTGCCCGTTTCTTCATTCATTATTTCTGATTTATTCATCAAATTTTAAACATTTTCTTCATATTTTTTCAGAATTAAGTGTATGTATAATTATGCACAATCATGTAAGAATAATGTGAAAGAACTTACTGGTCGAGACGGTAGGATACTCCAAATAAGGTTCGGTGATCCAGATTCCATTATTTGCAGGCTCTTTTTTTTTTGATGTTCCATTATTTGCAGGCTCTTTAGCACTTGCATGTTTGGTTTGTGTTTGATTGAATAATGTGAGTACTCCAATGGCCAAAGAAACTCTTCTTGAAATCCGAATTGGAATTGGAGTATTACAGCTAGAAGGGGTGAGCTGTTTGTTCTGGTTGGACTGAGGAGATGTATTTAGATTTGATGTGATGACCAATTTGGAAATTTGAGAGGAAACCATGGCTAATTAGGGTTTCTAAAATCTTATGAGTTAAAGAGAAGTAGGATGGAGCATTGTGTTAGTGACACAGAAAAGGTTTATCGTTGAAGAAAGTTGAAGCACCACTCAAATTATATCCATATGCACTAGGCGTTATTCTGTGTTGCTTCATGGTGTGTCCATTTATGTAGCCACCCTTGCATATTTATTTTGACTTTGACCCAAAAAACTCGTAAGATGAAATAATAACAGCAACCAATATTTGCTCTTCTGTGGCACCGCCATCAATCTCCAATCCATTTCTCCTCAATTAATATTTCATTAACTTTTAATCATTCAAATTTACTGCATTTCCCAATATTATTTACCATCTCTCCCAATAAACATATAGTTGATTTTTGGATATATAGTGAGACACGCTCACATGATATGCACCCTTTCATTTCCCTTTTTGTTTGTTAATAGTAATTAAAAGCTCGCGTCTCTTCTCATTTTAGTTTCTTAATTTGTAGCTTGGCATGTGCATTAACTGCTTCGAACAGATGGCATTACTATTAAGCCAATTTGACCTTGTACTTGTACTCGCTGCATTTAACATAACACTCTCTCTCTCTCCCTTTAATTACAGTATTCACTATTGCACTACCCCCAAATTCACCCTTCTTCTTCTTCCTCTTCCATTTCACCTCATCTCCAAAATCACACAAACCAACCAACAGAGAGAAGAAGAAGAACAAAAGAGAAGATTAATGGAGTGTTGCTACTGCTACGTGGGGAAGGCGACCAAGATTTTCTTAATGACAATGGTGTTGCTAGTATTAGCAGGTTTAATTATCGCATTTGGTCTCGCAATACACCATCAATCAAAACTCAAGCCCAGCTCCACATCTTTCCCGTGCGAGCAAGGCATTAATGGCGATTATGGTGCATGCAGTCCACTTGTGTTGCCCCAACCAGGTCAAGGAGATGATACTTCAGTTCCTCCGCCACTTCTCAGCCCTCCGCCACCAACTCCGCCCGTAGCTCAGGGCCCGATCTTCCCCTCTTTGTAAATCATCTTTCTCTCTCTCTTTTTTCTTTTCTTTTTTTCGTTTTGTAGTGAAATTTTGTACAGGATTGGCTTGCTTTCCTTTTAATGAAACTATATGTGCAAATTTTTCTTGATGGATGACTATGTGATCTAAGAACTTTCATTTTTCTGATTAATTTTCAAATTTAATACCTCATGAAAAGTACATTCTTGGCCCTCAATTATTCTATGAGTTTTTTTTAACCCCTCAACTTTTTAGTGGTCATTTTGTATCTCCTCAGCTATTAAATTAATCCTTTTTTTGGTTTTTTTCATTCATTAAATATTTATATGTCCATTAAGTTGGCACGATGATTTAACATGTAATTATGACGTGACAATTATGACATTACAATTATTTGAAAAAAATAAATAAATTATTAATTCCCTCATTTTTTCCCGTATTCTTTCTACCTTATATTTTTCTAAAAAAATTTAATCAATGACGAAAATTTATATCGAATCAAACTTAAGCGACAAATTTTAGAAAAATATAAGATATAAAGAATACGAAAAAAAGAAAAGAGGGTACTAAGAATTTTTTTTATTTTTTTCAAATAATTATCATGTCATAATTGTCACGTCATAATTACATGTCAAATTATCAGTGGCGGAGCTTTATTCAGACTGGAGGGGGCCATGGCCACCCTCAAAATTTTAAAAAAGTAATATATATCAGTGTTAATTTAGTGAATAAAATTTTGAAATACATATATGTCTGTATATTTGGCCCCCCCAAATTTTTTACGCAGTGTTAATCTGTAAGGAGAATTTTTTTTTTTTGTCCCCCCCTCCCCCCGAAATTTCACTCAAGGTCCGCCACTGCAAATCATCACTTACATGTCAACTTAACAGATACGTAAACATTTAACAGATAGAAGGATAAAAAAAGAGCTAGTTAAATAGTTGAAGGGTTAAATCAGACCACTAACAAAAGGGGCCAAAAAATGACTTATAGAATAGTTGAGGGTCAAAAATAGACTTTTCCCTTTTTTTCTTTGTTTTATTAATTATTTTGTATGCAAGTGCGTACAAGGAACGTTATATATTAATCAAATTTGTCAATAAATACTATACTCTTAGGAAAAGGGAAATTACATTACAGCCCACTATATTTGACAATTTAAACCACGATAATACACAACAAATTAATAATTTTTAAGCTTGTTCAACAAAGTAGCTTGAAGCCCATGTAATCTCCATTTGTAATTTGTCTCCAAACATCAATTACTCCAAAAAGAGTGATTATGACAGTACTAATCGCCATTACCACACTAACCACAAACACAAGTAGTGAGACCCTGCCTGATTTTGCAACGGCTCTTTGCACTATCACCACACCAACTATCGATGCGAAAAAACATATTAATGCGTAAATTAGGGCTTGATATATTCCTTTCATACCCAAAATAATGAATTGAACCATTGACATTGATGATGAAAACATAACCATGAACGATGATGTTGCTGCTGATATCTGAAAATCACGTTAATTACTCAAAATTCAGAAACTAATTAGACCCAAAATTGAAATTTATATATTTAATAAATTTTTAAAATATACTTGAGGGGGAACTCCAATGTGAAGAAAAACAGGGTTAAGAAGGAGGCCCCCACCGATTCCGAACAATCCGCTCATTGCGCCAGTTAATAATGCCGCCGTCGGAAATACAAAGGCCGGTAATGATTCGATCTTGTTCTTTATCTTGTCTGAGTTTTCCTCTTGTAAATTATTGTTTTTTGCATGTTGAGTTGTCTTGTTTCTCTTTATGTACAAAATGTAAGATGTGAATCCAATTGCGAAAGGGATTTGCGAGAGGTTTATCAACCAGTAGAGAACCCCACATGGTTTTATTCTTATCACACCCTATAATATATGTAAACACACTCAGATGTAAATAGAGAGAATAACTTTCTTGTGTCGTGTTTCTTAACCTAAGGCCACAAACAAACGAACAAAGCCCTAATTGCTATTTTTGTATCTTAGGTGTATTTTACTAATTTTAATGAGTAATTGTGTATTTGTTTGTTTATTTACTTTTTGTCTTTGTTGTATTATGTCATTGTTTATTACATTCTACTAAATGTGAAGTGAATTAGCCTCAACTCAACTAGGCGTACTTGAACGGTACCAACATATGGAATGTTAGAAAAGAAAAGGATGCATGAGATGAAAGATAACCGTTTTGTGGAGTGGAGAGTAAAAGACTGGACTGGACTGAAAGATAGATGGCCTACTACTTTAGTAAGTGGTGGTATAACATAACATAGATCATATATAATATCTTAAACAATTATGACAGTGCTAATCTCAAAATTAGATTGAAAATAAATAACAAAATTATGGAAATAAACAGAGATTGATTTTGATACCTTTCCATCCTTATCACCAAGTAAGAGGTGGAGCACAAAGAAGCACATCCAAACCATCACAAGCATCACCATGTCCTTCCACTTTCTCTTTGCTAAATCATCATTCCCTTTTTGATTTTGTCTCTCCTTTTCCAAAAGTGGATCCTCTTCAGGATTAGGGACCCTTCTTAGTCTCACCGCCTCCTCTGTTTCTTCCCTCCAAATCTTGCACCCTGATTGAGCCGTCTTAACAGTACTACACGCAAGAAACATCGCAAATAATGCAGTGATGAGCCACTCTGGAAACATTATATTGCACAGGATCCCTATACTCACTCCTAGTAGCATGCATGGCTGCGAGAGAAGGGCGATATCGTAATTTATCAGAGGTTTGTCCATGAAACAGAGGGTGTATAATACATTGGAGAGGGATCCTGCTGTGACCATGAAAGAGGAAAAAACTGCGGCTGATTTGAGACTAAGTCCTGAAATTAGAGTCAAAATTGGGAGGAAAAGTGAGCCTCCACCTATTCCACCTGCGCTTGAAACAGAGGAGGCCATAAAACAGAGTATCCATGCTATTATTGTGTTGAAATTAGGGTTTGGGTTTTGAGTCTCAAGATTCTGGTTTCTCCATTGAGACATTCTGTGTAAGAGGTTATCCAGGCCGCCATGAGAGGTGGTGTGAGAATCGGGATTGGTGAATTGTTTTGCAGAGGAAATGGAGAACAAGATTGCGACGTGGATTAGAGAGAGAATGAAAAATTGGACAAGACTGGTTTTGGAGTGTTTCATGGAGATGAATTTAGATTAGAAAGCCAATGTTTTGAGGCTTGCTTCAGTGAGTGTATATGTTGTCTAAAAGCAGAAAAGAGTGAAGAAGATGAGAATTGAGATGGCGCTGTTTGGAGTGATCTGCCTTTTATACTGGCTTTGCATTTTCTTGTGACTTTGCACATCTGTCCGTTATAGTGGGCTTCTATTAATTGTTTTGTTTCAAGCCCAAAAGTAACCGTTTTGAATTTTAAAATTCCTTCTAAAATTTAAATGTTTGACTGGGCCTATTTAAAGATTTTAATGATGTATTGTGAAGAAAATAGAAATAATGATCAAAGCCGAAGAATTATAATTATCATTTTTTTTTGCTTCTTTATAATTATCATTTCAACTTTGCAATAAGAGTACTTAAAAATTAAAATCCTTCCAAAACACACCAAAAATTTGGGAAAAACAATAAAACCAAATCAAAACATGAGAGACTTCAAATACAAAGTGAATTGTACAACCTTTACATGTGTAGTATTGTTGTAGAACTACATGAATTGTTGGTCTAATAATATTTCTTCACCTCCAGTCGATGGGTATTCCAAATGTACCGTTGTACCAGCCCGATACTTCTTTTCATGGTACAACATTCTGTGCAATGGATTTATCATAAATTCATGATCCAGCGGTCCACATAAAACAATGCGTGCATTCTTAGATGCCTTTTGAAGAACAGATAGTTGACCTTGAACAATTCTTAGAAACAAGCTATCTTTTGACATGTTGTCACGTTCTTTTATGACTAGAATGAGAGATTCTAAAACAGGGGAATTTTCCAGCAAAAACTTGACCAACTTTAGCTCAAGCATTGACCCTTCAAAATTTGTAATTTGGATCCATTTTAAATTGTCAAATGATATATCGGGTGTATCGTTCTCTACCGTGATTGCATATGTCATATCTATCGGCTTGTCAATAGTGTATGGAAACTAAAAATAAACCATAAAAACAAGAATAAGTATTGGTTTTTGAGACTAAGGTGAACATAACCAAAATAGTTCAAAAAAATAAAAAAATATCAAAAGGAAGATTGCTTACTGAAATGAGAAGTTTCTCAAGAAATGGAGATGGACATAGATGAAAGAAGGAGAAAATGCAAAAAAGATGTTCTTCACTTAATGAATCCATTATAAGTTGCAATTCTTGTAAGTTCCTTAGTTCCAAAGGGAAATCATCTTCATTAACTTCTTGTTCTACAACTAGGCTCTGTTTAAAGAAAATAATATATAACTTGTCATATTTATAAACTAGTTGAATATTAAACTTTGTTTTATTAAGAGAAACAACAATGTAAGAAAGACTATATTGCTTACCATTAGGCCGCTACAACATAAAGTCAACACCTTTACATGCGCAAAATCCGATAAAACCCTAAAGAGCTCCTCTTGATCCGTATCATAATCTTCTAATCCGACTGAGCAGAAATACGCATCATTTAACTTGGATACATTATCAAAAACATGAGAGAAGGATACCACACCATAATATAAAAATGACTCGAGTTTAGGTGCCGATATTTCCATGTCATATACACCTCTACAATCAATCATTACCAACTTTTGAAGCTTCAAATTGTCTCCAATAAATTTAACCATTTCAAGGGACCCACATTTCTTTAGACTAAGAAATTCAAGTGAAACACAACTTTGTAATATATTTGTGAGCATTTCATCGGTTATGTTCGCATGGTCAAGCGAGAGAGAATTTAAACCGACAAAATTGGAGAAATCAAATGGATTGGTAAAATCACAACGTGTCAAACTCAAGTGAGTCAAACTGTTGCAATCAAATAGTGAATTCGATAAAACGAACGGGGTTCTTTCATCAACATATAAATCATTATAAGAGGCAATGATCCCTTGAGACAAGTCTATATCTAGTTCCTTAACACCTTTTGTAATTGCAGTGCGAATCCATCTCTCCAAATTGGGAAAGAAAACATTAAAAGGAGAGAAAAGAATGCTAAACTTATCGATATTATTGTTTGCATGAAGGTTGAGATAGCGGTCTAGAACCGCAACGAATTGTTTTGGGGATTGATTGCATGAAAAATTATCGTCGAATTGGAAAGAGGAAGAAGAGATGAGATTGAATTGCCAGAGGTCCTTCCATCTCTTGGAGAGAGTGCTTGTTCTAATGGCCGATTTGAGAGGCAACAAACATAGAATTAATTGGAGAAGTTCATCTGGAAGATTGCTTATTCTGTCTTCACCTCTCACCATCTCTCTCTCTCTCTCTCTCTCTCTCTCTCTCTGAAGAATTCAAGATTGGTTGGTTTGTTGCTTTGTATTTTTTCTTCAGCTTCTTTGAGAAGAATCGTTCAAGACTAATAAAAAAATGGAAAAAAGAAGAGTTGAGGGGTTGCCCCACTTTGAAGATTAGAATAGATTGCTCGATGAGTTTAGGTATGACTTTTAAACAGAAACGAAAGTGGAAATGGAGAATTACGTCGTAGACCTGCTAGCTAATACGTATCTGTCAATTAACTATTTATTATTCATCAATCAAATATTGCGTTTTAGCAGTTTGGCCCTTCAAAATCCTACATTTGAAGAATATGATCACAGCACACGAACATCAGTAGTCACGTAAAGAACAATAATGAAGTTACGTATGTGTAAATCTACAAGTTAACACAAAAAAGGAATATCTTTTTTGAAAGTAACTAGATGTATCATTTATTTACATATTCCATCCTACATAAATTCTCCCAAATTGAAGGGTCCACTTCAAGAATTCACCCAATACTATCTCAAATCCTCTTTTTTTACATTTTCTTAATACTGTACATACACATTATAATCATCACACCAAAGTTGAGAAAATCAAAGAATTTATAATCAATACCCACACACAAACACACACCTTTCAACTTCTTTTCATCCATAATCTGCTCACAGAAAATAATCATATTAGAAAGAATAAATTCATCATGCGCATGTAATTATATAAAATAACCAATTGATTATTACCTCTTTTAATTTCATAAGAAATCGGGAAGAAGGTCGCTGGCTTCAACAAGATTGTTATTATTATTATTATTTACATGATTAAATTGAAGCCGGGTCTCTGACATGTGGTCCCCACCATTTACATTATTTACATGATTGTTATTATTATTTACATGATTATTATTATTTACATGATTGCCATTCGATGCCACATCAGCACCACTTTCCGAGTTATAATCAATCGAACTACAACTGCTTCTCCTCGATCCTTGTCTATTCATCGCATCCATCACATTATTATTATTATTCACCCTATTAAATTATTAAACAATTCATAAATAATAATATAAAAAAACAACAATTTAAATTAAATTAATAAATGAAATACCTATTGTGGTGAAAACGGATCATTTGAAGAGAGTCAAAGACAGGAATTAAATCCTTTGATCTCATTTCAATATTTCTCGTCGAAATATTCTCTATCTTTACTTCCCCTCCAAATTCCTCACATTCATTTTCCGACATCACTTGAAAACTCATCTAAAACCAAACATTATTAAAATATTATTTCAGAGTATAATAATTATTTAATTAATTGATAAATAATAATTATTTAATGAAATTACCCCAGATCGGGCCCAAACAGGCATCTCAAGGATATGCGTGTGAAGCTCAACCTCAGAAATGTAATACAAATGTTTACTCTCCTCATTTCCATACTTCACCTTATTATTATTACTCATCATATTATTATTATTACCATTACTATTATTATTATTATTTTCTTGCTCGCCGTAAATATCGAAAATTTCTCCGTTATCCCTCCGATTCTTCTTAGAACACACGTCCCACTTTTGCAACGCTTCCACCACAAATCTATTACTACTATTATCATTACCACCATTATTATTATTACTATTATTAATAACATCAAATTCATCAGCACGGTGCAACAAATACTGTATAATACTGCCAGCTGGCGAAAACACAAGCAAATAATCCTTCCCCAAATTATTACTGCTCGATTCTTTATAAAACGCAGACGCAACCGCACCGGATATGGAATTGGTACCCGTTAAGATCGCACCCTTCAACCCGTTAAGACCGTTCAACCCGTTTGACCCGTTTCGGATGCGGCTGACCACTGAGAGCGTGACAGGTGGACCCGGCGTTGAAAGACTCTTTTGGTGCAGGCCTGGCCAGCGGGGCCCGCTGCGTTGGAGAGCTGTATTGTTGTCTACTATAAGGTCGTTAGTGTAATTAGCGTTGTTATTAGGGGTGTTTAGGTAACAAGTGGTGCAGTAAGGGGAAATGGCGAATAAATGGCTGGTCCCGCGTGAGGAACTTATCATTATCCACTCGCTGTCGTCGCTGAAACTTATGTCCTTTATCACCTGATAAATAACAATATTAATTAATTAATTAATTATTAAGTATATTATTACATATCATGATATAAAATATAAATATAAACATAAATAAAAATATAAAATATAAATAAAAATAAAAAGATTATAAACATTAAAATATTAATATAAAATATAACATATAAATATAAACATTAAAATATTAATATATATATATATATATATATATATATATATATATATATATATATAAATAAATATAAATATAAATATAAAAAATAATAAAATATTGGGAATATAACACTGACGGCGTTGGTGAGGCCGCGTTGGAGGCGGTACAGATGGAGGTACGATCCCGATCCGGATCCTGACGATGTGTCAGAGTTGGTCGGCTGAGCTGGCGGCATTATTCTGAACACATTAATATTCCGTCCGTGGACTGACGCGGTGACAAGGAGGGTCCCGCTGGGGTCGAAACACAGAGCGGAAATATGACCTGGAATATATAAAATATTAATATTAATAATGTTGATATGAATAATGTTAATGTTAATAATGTTAATATTTGATTAGTTGCTTATTACTTGTGTGGGCCCTGAACTGGACTATCACTTGCTTTGAAACTACATCCCTAACTATCACCTGTAAAAATAAAATAATAATATTAGTATAATTAATTTTATTAAAAAATAGGGGAAATTTTAAATAAACCCCTAACTTTTCTGAATATTACAAAATAACCCCTCACTTTTCAACTCTCATCAATAAAAATATTTAACCAAAAAATATATTTTTAAGCTTACCGTTCCAGCATTGTCACTATCTCCATTGTTGGATCTTGAGACCAAACTCCCATTCTTACTCACCAATCCATTATTATTACCATTATTACCACCATTTTTGGAGTAATATTTCGACAGCTTCTTAATCCCAATGTCGCCAAGTGTCGTTATCCCATTGGCCAGCTGTCGGCCCGACTCCTTCGCGTAATACGCAACTAACTCCCCATTCGTTAAACCGTCCGTATTACCAGCAGTACCGTTACTACTGACGACATTTAAAATCTGAGGGGCGACGCGACCCGCATCGCAAACGGCCACAGGGTTGCCGCTGTACGCGATCCATCTCGGCCCGACGGCCAGCGGGCCGTACCCTGTGCCAGCTGGCGAACCGGGTCCAGGAGAGGGGGTTATTGGGTGTGTTAGGATCGTGTATTCTCTCTCCAGCGTCGATGCGTTAAAACAGTGTATCTGAATAAAGAGATGAAGAAAATATATTTTAATATTGTAAATTAAAACTAAAGAGATAGGGGTAATATCAGGCTCAAAATATCAAATTGACCCCTCCAGAACTGAAAATTTGACTTTATTTCATATCACATTTGATAAGAATTAAACTTTACAAGTGTAAATTTGATATTTCCAGTTTTAGAGGGGTAAATTTGATATTTTGGGTATTTGGTAGGGTATATACCTGATATTACCCCAAAGAGATAATTTTAATAGTTTATTAATTTGTGATTAATTTAATTACCTGACTGGATTGGGAAACGGCGACCACACGGGGACTACACCGGATCGAGAAAACAGACGATCGGAACTTAATCGTATGCACATAATCGTGCAATTTGAAAGAATAAAAGCGCACAAAAGACGGAAATAACCCTTCTTCATCCTGACCCACATCATACTGGACGCCTCCAGTTCCATTTCCAAATGGAGAGGATGCGTTACCATCACAAGCTACGATTAACAAAGGTCTTGAATCGGCGAATCGGTCTAGGGTTAGGGTTTTGTGATTAGGGTTAGGGTTTTTCTGGATTTGGAGGAAGGAGATTGGCCCGTCGTGGCGGGACGCCAGCTGGCGCACGTCGTCAGACCGCTCCACGTCCCACACTTGGAACCCCGATTTGTAGGCTAATAACAGAACTTGACGAACCGAGTTGTGATCTAGCTCTAATTTGTCAAATCCAGCCCAATATACCTTCAAAATTGAGAAAAATTGAATAAAAAGGGATCGATTTGAGGAACGATTGGGGATTGAATTGATGGAGTTACCTGGTCGCGAGATGAATCGTCAGAAGGGTTGTTGGCGATTGAAGAAACGAGAGTTGCGCTTGCAGAGCGAATTGTGGAAGCGGCAGTAGAAGCGCCAGATGAGACGAATCTCATGTAGCTTGAGAGAGAGCGGGCTGAGAAAAGCCCGCCATTGTTACCGCTTCTGCCCCTCGATTCATCGTTTCTCATCCCAATTTACGAACAATTATGCCCAAATTGACCAACTCACCGAAAATTAGCCCCAAATTTGTGACTCGTGGAGTGTTTCTTCGATGAAAGGTAAGAGATTTCTTGTTCGAATCACCAAAAGAGAAGAGAAATAATCCCCACCGAAGAAAAACTGTAGCTTTTGGGGTTTGGTATAAAAAAGACCCTAGATTTTCTTCTCCTTTTTACTTGTATTTGAATCAAATCAAACTCCAAACTCTGTTCTGTTAATTCATCATAACTCTTTGTTTGCCTCGGAGAAGAAGGAATCCAACAGGAGAAACTCAAACGCAAGCGTGTCCACAACAATTAGTTAAATCACACACAACCTTAAAAAGGGGGGAAGAAAGAAAGAAAGAAACCTAGCTTGTGCAAGCCACAATCAAACAGGCAAGCAACATCTATTTCCAATTGCCACACAATCAAATCTATTTCCCTAAAAGACAACCAATAATTGCAGAAAAAAAATCAGGATTTCAGCGCTTCGGGTTTGAAAGGAACTTTCTGGTCGCAGACAAAAATTGGGAATTAATTCTATGATTAAAATAGGTGGGTGGATTGGGCGTCAAGTAGCTTTATTTATTATCACTTACTATTATCTCTCCCACCCTTTTTGCTTTCTTTTCTTTTCTTTTGATTTGATTTCTTACTCTCTCTTTCTCTTTCTCTTGCTCTCGTTGCTGTTGTTGTTTTACTCGATCTTCTTTCAGAAGTAATATTATTAGATTAGAACAGAACAGAACAGAACAGATTATGAGGCAAGACAATCCAAATCCAATATTCATGTATGCACCCGGTTTACGGTGAACCGGGTGAGTGTGGGACCCACTGGTCAGACTGATAGGACAGGTGCATTGAATGGTTTTTCTGAAGGTTTCTGCCGTTTACGTCTCTTTCTCCAGCTCTTTAATTTTTTTTCTTTTTTTGTTCACTTGGAAAAAATATATATAGAACTGTCTTTGATGAAATGAAGAGACTGACTGATTTTTTTTGAATGATGTTGATACATAGGTTTGGTTTCATCCTCTCATTCATTCATTAATTATTCGTTGTGTTTTATTAGTTAGTTACATGATATTATGAAGAACTTGTTTGTTTGGATACAAAGTTGTAAGAATTGGAACTCGTATTCTTGTATGGCTCAGCTACGACATTGACCATGTAAATGATGACATGAACATGACACGATGGTTGATACAAATGATTAATGTTTAAGTTAGGTAAGAATCTTACATGGTACTAACGGATCTTGGCAGGAAAGATGTATGGTTGAAATAGAAATTTGATCATGTGAACCTAGATCCAAAATGAGATGTATGGTTTGATGCATATATAACTGGCATGCACCAATTCAATTGGCTCAAAAGGATGTCTGTGACGTTTTTTTGGAAATCAAGGACCACACCACATGCATCCATAAACTTATGATTTTATTTCAGTGACATTAAGGGATCCATAAACTTATGATTAGTTCATTTCTTCCGAGCAAAAAAAAAAACAAATATTTCATGGTCAGGATCATAGTCAAAGGCCTAGGATCCATATATTTATTTTGGAAAAGTATATATATCCCCTGGTTAACGACCCCCAGTCCATCATTTATCACTGATAAACGAGTCCCACATTTAATAAAAAAAATGGACTCCGTTTACCAGTGATAAACGGTCGACTGGGGGACTGTTGGGGGGATGTGTATATAAACCCATTTATTTTTATGTACTCTTTTTTGTCAATTTTTTGTATTATAAGCAATATTTTATTTATGACCCAATAGGCCCATTTGTGATACTGATAGTTTATAATGAATATAATTATGAGGCCCAAATAATAAATCCACCTAACAAGTGAAACAGTCTAACATTCCTCTTCCAAAGACTGATCCCTAATTTCTCTATGTTGTGAATATCACTACTAATATAAATGATTCAACATATATCATGTATTTTTCCAATATTACAAAGTATCTATTCATGCCACATTTCATGAACTAATATAGAATTTAATAACAAAACAAAGCGATACTGTCAATAAACTTAAGCAAACTAGTTTTGTTTTACATAAAATTAGATTACAAAATCACCCCATTAATTACATATAAATCAGGATAATTAACCCTTATGAGACCAACAATTAGATTCAAAGTTACCCAACTGATTAGTTAAAATCACGATAACCGCCATCACGATACCAAGGGAGATTTCCAAACACATTCATGTCAACTATCTCCAAAATATTTATCTCAGCATTCTTTTTCTCGTCAAGATCGCCAGACGAAACCTCAATCACCTCGTTCAAATTCTTCAGAAGAGTTCTCCTCTCTGAGTTTGCTTTCTTCAAGTTAATCATTTGTTGGATCACTCGAGCTGCGAGTCGGTCCGCTTCTTCAGCTTGGCTCTGGCTGGTTTGCTCGTCGATTCTGTCGGAGGTTTGAGAGGGAAAGGAATCGGGGAGAGTACACATTAGAATGGAGGCGTCTGCAGCGGCGCCGGTGGAGGAGAGAGCCGGCGGCGAGGCGGAGAGTGAAGGATCATCCATCGTGTTGGTGTTGGTACCCTAAACCAGCACAGCTCCAATGGAACAAGGCAGAGAAAGCGGAAGAAGAAGAGAATGTATTGTATTGTATTGTATTGTGTGTTTAGTGTTGATTTTGCAAATATAGAACTCATGGCCCAAATAAGCCCACTGATACAAATATATCTTCAATATAATTTAATCGAATCCGGCCCAAATAGTAAATCCACGTAACAATTGAAACCTTCTTCTTCTTCTTCGAACATTCATCAATCCCTAATCTCCTTCTCTCTGAACTCGATCGATCTCTCAATTCAATTCAATTCGATTCGATTCGATTGAGTTCCTGCATGGATTGGAATCTCATCTCACTCCACCACTCCGCAACCAATGGAGGAAACGAAAGCGATAGCTCTCAAGAAGAAGAGGAATTGCGCCGCCCAACCGAGGCCGAGATTGCCGCTGCTCTGGATGAGATGGCCAACGGCGTGGTGCATCTGCAGTGCGAATCGTCGGCGGAAGGCGGCGTCTGCCACGTCTACCTCGTCGGAACCGCCCACGTCTCTCAGGTACGTATCACAGATCACTGGCTTTATGATTCATTTATGAAATTGATTGAATTGAATTGAATTGAATCGATTTGAATTTGATTATAGGATTCGTGTAGGGAAGTGAAAGACGTCATCAGCTATCTGAAACCACAGGTGCTCCCTTCTTCTCTCTTTCCATTTTTATTAGGTCAGCAAAAAGCGTGTCTCTGTTCCATTTTCACCATCTTTTTCTAATTCAAAATGGATGCTAACATCAATTTCTTGATTTTCTCGATTGATTTATGAAATTCAGTTGGTTTTCTTGGAGCTTTGCACTAGCAGAATCAACATCTTGACCCCCCAAAATCTTGAGGTACAAAAACATAAATTTAACACATTTACCATTTATTTTCTTAATTTTTTTTATATGTTTGAATATTTTAATTATTATTTATAGGTACCAACAATGAGTGAGATGTTTGAAATGTGGAAGACCAAAAAGGCCAATCCTTTCGGAATTCTCTACAGCTGGTTTCTCGCAAAGGTCCTTTCTTTTTCACCATTTTTTCAAGGGTGTAAACGTAAAATTTACCTTATTAATCACTGGTGGTAAGTGTTGTGTGTACAGGTGGCGAGCGAAATGGAAGTTTTTCCTGGCGCTGAATTTAGGGTTGCGTATGAAGAGGCGAGGAATGTTGGTTCCAGAGTCATACTTGGCGACCGTCCTGTTCATGTAAATTTACCATTTTACCCCTCTTTTTCTTTTATTTATTTGTTAAATTAATATATTATATTTTTTTATTTAACAGATAACACTGAGAAGAACATGGGGCAAAATGCCGCTGTGGCATAAAATCAAATTTTTGTATCATATTCTTTTCCAAACATTTTTCCTTCCGAGTCCTGAAGAAATTAATAAAATGGTTCTTCTTTATTCCCCCCTTTTTATTTTGAAATTTTTCATTTTCATTTTATTTATTTATTCATATATTTTCATATATAGTTGAAGGAATTAAATGATGTGGATGCACTGACTATAGTAGTTCAAGAGATGAGCAAATCTTTTCCTTCTCTAATCCAAACCCTAATTCTTGAACGCGACTTGTATGTTTCAGATTTTCACTTTGTACTTTATATTCGTATTTTTAACTTAGTAATTTGATTAATTAGGTATATGTCACATGCTTTATATCGAGTTGCGAAAGAACATTCTTCAATAGTTGCAGTTGTTGGTAGAGGCCATTTGAATGGAATTAAAGAGAACTGGACGCGTCCAGTTGAGGTTATTTTTGTCTTTTTTAAATTAAATTTAACTTTTTGGTTGAAATTATTAAATATTTTTTGTTATTTTGTTGTGTAGATGAATAGTTTGCTTGAAGTACCGATGAATAATAAGGGCTTTTCTGCGATTAAAATATTGGCTTCTGTTGGAGTTTTGACTGGGGTTTGTGTTGCTTCTGGAATTTATATGTGGGTCAGGAAATGATATAATAATATAGTTGTTTAGTTAATGATATAAATTTAGGTTTTGTTTTTTATAAAAGAAATTGTGAATTTAGATTTAGAGGCTTAACTGTGGTTGGTTCTTGCTGATAAATGTTTTGAATCATGTTCTTTCATTTCTTTAGCTTTAATAAAAAAATGTTATGTTTTTGTTGATATAAATACATATAGATGTTATTTTTTTATTGCAAGCTTGATATATAGATGTTATTTTTTTTTAATTTATTATTTTTTACAAATACCATGCAGTAACTAAGTGTTAGAGACAAGTGTTGTTGGTAAAAGCACATGGTTTTTATAATTTCTGTGGTGACTTGAAGTCTAACTAATCATTTTTAATATACGATATGAAATCTTTTACTACACACTCTCTCTAGAATATATCAAATTAACCATAATTAAATGTAAGTTGATCAAATAAAGACAAAACAATTGGGCTGAAAGCAAAAGAAAGAATTCAAGTAAAGCAAGAAGATGAAAAATCTGATTTGGTCTAATATTACAGTTTTTATAGTTATTTAGGAAATCTCAAGAGGAAAATATAATAAGACTAAATTGCATTTGACATTTTGACCTGGTTAAATATTATGAAATCCAGCTTATATCAACTATATTTTCTTAGAAATAATTAGTTAAACCCTGACCTAGATGCATCAACTTCTATTTGTAAGATTTGACATTTTCATGGGTCCCTCATGCTGTCCAGTCCAATCCTCTCCATTTCACTGGAGACGTCATGTACGTTTTAGTGTCATACTAATATGAGGGATATTTTCTTTGTTTGTCTATATAAAAATAAAATGGAGAAGTGATGTAATGTAAAGAATAAACGGCCATTTACATGCCTTCTGTAGACTAGATCTTTTTACTTATCTCTTCTATAATAAAAAACAAAGTGGACTCTTATGTATTTAGAATATATAAGACATTGTTCCTTTCATTTCTTGTGCAATTTTTCCTAGCGTGTGATTTATTTCTACATACATAATATACTTCAAAGAAAGAGGGAGAGAAAGCCAATGGGGAATTGTGTTGACCGTGAAAGATCGTCCGGTTTGAACCAAGAGGAGCTTGACAATCATGTAAAACAAGAAGAAAAACAATCGAAGTTGATGGAGAAGGAGAAGGAGAGAAACAAAGCGTCAAGATCGACTACTATAAGGATTAGGGTTACGAAGAGAGAGTTGAAAAAGCTGATCAAGAAAGCCAAAAATGGCATCTTGTCGGTTGAAAACGTGTTAGAAAGCCTCGTAAATGGTGGTGGTCAAAGGGAGCGGGAAGTAAGAAATTGGAAGCCGAGACTTGAGAGCATAAATGAGCAAGAAGAATTGATGGATTTGTAGGTAGCTTTCTTTATAGAATTAGTATATAAATATAGGTGTATTATGTTCATGATCATCTTGGCCTTTCTTTGCTTTACGTGGATATAAATTTTCTATTTGTAAGTTTGAGTCCCTTCTTTGTTTTGTTTTTTCTATAATTGTTTTCTTTAGACGCTATATGCTTTTTTATTAGGAAGACTTAGAATATGTGTCACCTTTTCGGGCTAAAGAACCCTTTTGTTCAAAGATAAAAATATTTCTATGGGCCTGACCATACTTAAAAATATTAGGCCCATCAAAACGGCCCATTCATAACTCAAATTGCTTTTTTTTTTTTTTTTTTTTTTTTTTTTTTTTTGCAAATCCAACTTGCTAATTTGGATTTGCAAGTTTTTTTTTTGATTAATTGCCAGATTTGCAAGTTACAACTAGGACCCATATGCATTAGATTAAAGTTTAAAAGTGGTACTGGAAAATCATGTGGTACATACAGAGAGGGCCTCCAGATAAGAAATGGCTTCATCCTCTGTTTTTTCTTTGGTCAATAAACAAAAAATCAACTTGTTTTCTGTTATATCTAGACAATAAAAATAAGAAATCTCAATTTACTAAAAACAATAAGAACTTACTTTTGATATTGAGTAAATAATATAAACAGAGTCGAAAAGAGTTACGCCAGTACTGTATAAATCTTTTTGAACTATATGCCTTTGAATTAAATTTAGCCGTAACTTTATTTACATCCTGTTAGTAAGAAGAGTGAGTTGGCTGCAAAGTAAATCAAGCTAGATTAGGATATGAGGTTAGATTAGTACAAGCCATGTCGTGTTGTGTCATGTCATGTGGACATAAAAAAAAATGTTATCTTAATTCTAATTGCAGCAATGGATCCATCAGTTGATTGTCTCCTGAATTCCTAATGCATGCACATTGACACGTTAAGGCCCACACTTTAGCCATTATCTAGATTCTCTAATCTTAATATTTTTTCTAGTTCCTAATCTCCAATAGATAGTTGACTTCTAATTGTATTTGAGCTCTCTTTTTAATTTTTGTATTTCATTCCTTCATCCAGTAACATGTATGTTCTTTAAGATTATTATCGGTTAATCAGAAAATTGAAATTGGTTCAAATTCTATTTAGGAGCTATGTTTTGTTTTTTGAAAAAAAGTTATGAGATTTCAAAATGGGAATGGATATATATTATCCTATTATCTTTGCAGGTTTGGACCCAAGTTGTCTATACTTTAACGAACCGTCAGATTGGTAAGTGTGTGTGCTTAGGGTTTGGAGCCTTGTGTATGGACTACGGACTATGGACTATGGTTGGTTCATGCCAGTTATTTTTTGTTTTGGATTGCTCATTATTTTAATAGGAGGATCATAATTTATATCCAATTATTGCCATTAGATATACTTCTTATAATTAAGAAAGGGAATATCATCATAACGGTCCTTTAGATGAGATTCGAAATTCTAATAATTGACACATAAAATACAAAAATAATTCATAACTTGAAAAGAAAAAAAAAGTAACTTCCATTGAGACTTGTTAATTAGTTCTGGAAAAAGAACAATACTTGTTACAATACAAGTTAACTGATCAACAGAATTGGCATGATCATCAGTTAACAACAGCACAGTTCTTTCTAATTTGCCCTCTTTTCGCTTCAAGCACTCTATTTCTCCCCATTTTAACCATTGACACACCAAAATCACGAAAAAAACTCGATTGGTCTGAAACATGAGACAACACATAATCTCTTGTTACTTTGTTCCTCAAAAGGGCCTCATCAGAGGTAAACAAGGCTTTCTTTTCGGCAACAAGTTTGTAATATGCCGTGTCAAAAGTCGTCGAACTCTTTGGTACCATTTCAAGTTGCGTGGTGTTGTCAGTTCGCGAGCATATTTTTTTCAACTTGGCCGCATAGACAGAATCGAGACTAGGGTCCATGCTACCTTTTTTCCCATTGAAGTTGTACAGCCTTTTTGCAAATGAGTTACAATGAGAATTTCCTATCGCATGACCACCTAAACAAAATGATAATCAATCTCAATATAACAAAATTACAATCCTTTTAATACAAAAATTGGTCATAAATGAATGACAAAATAGTCAAATAAGTACCAGAAAGAACGGCTAGGTCCTTCAAGTTGAGACCCTTGGAAGCGAAGGATTTTTTGAGCTGATAAATTCTCCAAAATGAAGATGGTAAGTTTTTAACGGCCGTTTTGGCCTTGGAAACAAGGCCGTCACGTCGCCCCGTCTCCACTTCATACATGTTATCATCTTTTCTCCACTTTCCGTTTCTCACAACTGCTGTTGCCTGAAACCAAACAAAAAAACATTCATATATACTAAGACATAATATTTTATAAAAAAAAAGAATATTGTAGCAAAAAAAGACATACCAAGGAAACCGCATCACGTGCGGCAAGTGCGACAATGTCAGCACAAGAGACGACGCCAGGACATTTTTTCTCTAGCTTGGCTTTAGCTTCATCGATCACATCAAAGCCGTCTAGGGTCAAATTAGGCTTTGCATCCTTCTCTGCTACGTTATTCTTCGTGGAATTTATAAGCACGGATCCATCACAACCCTATTGAAAAATTAATTAAGCATATTTACTAAGTTAATTGGTCCTATTGCGAATAAGATGTAAATAAAAAGTTATCATGGATTTGATAAATTACCTCGACAAAACAATCATGGAAATGCAGCCTGAGTAACGGGGCGGTGACGGTCGGATCATCAGAATAGGCACTTAGAACAGTTTCACGAACAATCTCTTCTACTTGTGGACATGATTCATTGTAGAATCCTACTTCTAAAGCATGAATAGGGGTTGAGATGAAGAGAAAGAAGGCTAGTTTTATTGTGAGAATGAGGCTCATCAATTGAAGTCTCTTAAACATTCTAATATTCTGTAGAGAGAGACCAGTATAACACTGTCAGTAGTACTACAATAGTTCTTAATGAAATATATAAAGAACAAAGAAATTTGAACGTTGGTATGTGTTGAGACTGGTGCCTTTTTATATACCTCCAATTTGGATAGGGTTCTCTTAAGCAGGGTCGGTGCATCTTACCCTTTTTATCTTGGTTAGATTTGAATTCAGATAGATTTACTTTAGAGGAGAAGATATGTAATAAACGGGTCGGATTCAAATTGGGCCAATCCAATTCGATCCAAAGAGGTCGGCTGTAGTGGTTGACATGACACCTGTATAGAATTTTGAATCTTGAATGTGGGAATGTGCATGTTTATTTATATATTTTTATGAATAAAGGGAGTGTGCATCTATCGAGAGGAAGGAGATGAACGTTAAGCTAGTAGCCTTATTATTATGATTAAAATTATTTGATTTGATGAATAGATGTTGATGAAATGGCGTTCAACACGATGCCATGTGATTTTGGCATCGGACTTTGCATTCACTGTCTACTAATCATCGTTTATTTATTTGATAAAGGAACCTTGCTTTCCTCTTTGTCAATGCCTCAGTTTTCACACCATCAACTTGAGTTTTTTAACTTTATTTTTTGAATGCTTTCTATACCTCAAAGAAAATGCTGTTCTTTTGAATAAACATGGTTTATATGTGTTTTGTTCAGCAGGTATTTAGTGTTCCAGGAATCCGTACCTTTTTTCTCTTTTTGTTGTTGTAGATTTTTTAGTTTTGTTTGTCACGTATAACATTGTTAATAAATCCTCTTTTTTTTGCAAGTGCTTTTCTCAAAGAATCTCGCAAGTGAAACAGGTCTAGGCAACAACAAATTCCTGTTCAGTCAGGCTGTAAATTTTTTTTTGTTTGGGCCGAAGTTACTGGAGTTAGATAAGCATCCAAAAGGTAATTAAATAATTTCCAAGGATTTCAAATGTTACCTCCTTCTTGGTGTCTGATTTTTTTCTTGAAATAGAAGTCAGCAAATGGCCAATGGATGAACAAGAACAATGCATTTCTTTTGGTTGGTTCTTAGAAAATACGTCCATACTCCATACGACTAAATTACATAAGTTCTTTTTTAGGTAAAAATTACAGCGTTAAGAGATGGTAATTAACATGAAGATGTGGAGATATCCATCCTAAATACTTTAATATAAAACGAAGATGGAGATATACCTAATCTTGTCTTGTTTGTTCCCTCATTTGTGGGAAAAAAGACAAACAAAAGTTTGAATTGGAGTAATTACACGTACTTTAATTCCATAAGCAGCATTAATTTGTTTTGAATGAACAAGAAGCATTGTATATCTTTGCTTTGCGTAAAACTTGTAGCATGTCTTCTTCAATTTACCACTCACCCACATGACAAGGAACTTTTGTGTATGGCTTCTAAGAGAAAATTTCCACCAGATCTCTTTTTTTTTCTTCTATTAACTCAACACAAAAAATATAATGAGATTAAGGTTCATTTGCTTTCCATTTCCTTATGCAATTTAATTTCCATGATATTTACGTCATAATATTATATTTTACTATAAAGCAATCTTTCAAATAGTCCAAAATTTTGGTCAATGCTTATGGAGTCCCACAACTATCTTCTCCGCAAATTTTGGTAAAAAATATGATTAATTATGAAAAAAAAACTAATTCAGATAATCATTAAGAAAATGGGAAACAAATCTAATTAGTGGATATTTAATAATTTAAATATCTAATCGGTCAAAGGGCTCGCAAAATCATTGGCGTAGAAATGGGGTTTACATTTGAGTTTGTAACACTTTAACTGGCCCTCACGTTTATAAGGTATCCCTCCACCTGTCTACCTATTGGTCTTTCTGCCTTTTTAATTAAATCATAATTAGTATGATTAAGGTCAAATGGACATTAGATATATTTAGACTTTTAGGATAGACCTGAAAAAATTAGTTAAATATATATGAATGAATACCAGTAAATAGCTGTCTACATATAAAAATAATACTATCGGCCTGAAATAGTCAGCAGGCTGAGACTACCCAGCCCATATATTATAGCAGGCCACATATATTCAGATTCACAACAAGTACAAAAATTTCTACCATACATATTTTAACAAATTTCATTATTTTTCATTATATAATTCCCCAAAACAAAAATAAAAACAAAGCAAAACGTTACAACTCCTCAACATCATAATATAATAAAATAATAACAAGAACAAAATTTATACATACAATATTTAATAGAGCACCAAAATATCACACAAGAACTATTTTCATTATTTGTAGTATTCATATATTAAAAAATCATTTTCGAAATATATTTATCGCATGTATCTATATGTGTGTCTAATCAACATAAGATCCACATACAGCTCTTATGGTCCCGTTAGTTCCGGTGAGAACATCGACCCTTCCCATGTTGATCATCGACTGAGCAAAATCCAAGAAGAACTGTATTGGTGATGTGGCGTTAGCTTGGGCTGCCAAATAAGCTAGCGTTACGTTATTATGGAGCAGCGCGTCATCAGCTGAAAATAAACCTTGATGGTTCAAGACGGCCTTGAAATATCCCAAACCGAACGTTAAGGGATTCCCTGGATCCATTTCGACCGTTGTAGTGTAGTCATTTGCTGTGCATTGTTTCTTCAGTTGTTGTGCGTAAGTCTGGTTTAGTGTTGGATCAGTGTTTCCTGTTCCGCTGTAATTGTACAGACGCTCCGATAATGTTGAGCAGTGAGAAACTCCAATGGAGTGCGCTCCTAAACAATATAAATGAAAATTAAAAACAATACGATATGATATGATATAAATTATGTTTAAAGAAGCCAAAAGTGAGATCTTATATATCAATCCTAATATATTAACAGTACCTGATAGAACCACAAGGTCCTTGATTGTGAGGTTCTTGGTGGCGTACAAGGCGATGAGTGCAGTGATGTTTCCTTTAAAAGGTGGCAGATTTGTGTAAGCATCATTGTCAATGGAAATATTCCCGTCTCTTCGTCCCGTCTCTACGTCATAATGTGTTCCGTTGCTCTGATCAGGCAAAAGAAAATGTAAATTTTAATACATGTATTCAATAACGAAGTTTCGCCACTAAATGTGAAAGATATAATTTTTTTTGAGAAAATAATGTAAAACATACCAAGAAGACGGCATCACGAGCAGCAATAGCCAGTATATCAGCACATGAGACGACGCCATGACATGCAGTCTCGAGCTTGGTCTTGAGCCTTTCTACTGCAGCAAAGCCTCGAAGGCTCTGATTTGGCACCGCATCCTTTTCTGCCCTTCCACTTTTTGACGTCAATAAAACCGAAGCATCACAACCCTACAAAATATAGATCAACAAGAAAATCATATCGAGTTTTTTTTTAACTAGCAGGGTATACTAATTATTTTGAATTTGTTGAGAAAGAAAGAGCCATTAATTCTAGTGAGAATTAATTAAAGAAGAAAATATGTTTTATTTTTTTTTTTGGGGAAAATTTGGAGGGTTAATACGTTTTATGCACAACTTACCCTAACAAAGCAGTCATGGAAATGTAGCCTGATCAATGCTGGCATTAGGGTTGGATCTTCAGTTTGGATCAACTTCATCTCTGCTGAGACTAAACTTTCCGCGCTAGGGCATGTTTTGTTGTAAAAATTGATCTTTAATTGTTGCACCATAGGAGTAGTAGGGCTTACAGGTGCCGGTGCCGGCGCCGGTGCAGCTGGTCCTGGCATAGCCGGTGCCGGTGTCGGTGACAGTGGTGGTGGTGGATAATGGTCATGGCGATCTGGCTTCTCATTCTTGTCTTGTTTTGCCATAACAATGAGACAATGTATAGAAATGAGGAAAAACAAAACCTTGAAGAGAGAATTCATAGCCATGATCTTTTATTGTGTGCTATTTGTTGAGTATTAGTGAACTCTTCATGAGCTATATAAAGATGTAGATTTTGCTGACTAAGGTTTTCTGATCTATAATATTTATTTTCTAATATTATTTCTGTAGACTTTACTAGATTTTTTAGTGTTATTTTTGACAGCCTCATTGTGGAGCCTTATATTATTATGAGGTTGTAGGATGACATAAGTCGTAGTGCTGATCACTAATCCATTAATTGTTGACTATGTTTTTATATAGAACTAAGCGATAAAATATGATATTATAAACCTAACCCCCCTAATAAAACTTTATTTAACAATGTCAGGGCTTATAGGCTGTGACTATGATTATGTTAAGCCTGTTTTGCCGTCCAACAAAATGGATATATAACAAGCAAAGGCTCGCGCGTTGCGCGAATTATTTTAAATGTTACGTAACAAAAATATTGTAAATTTTCAATTAATTCAAAAAGACTTCTTTTCCTAGGCTGTGACAATTATACTTATGAATATAAACAATTGTGTTTGTATAGTGGGAAATGTACATTTTTGGAGAACTTTGTATTGTTTGGATGTGAAATTTTCATTACATATATTTTTTCAATTGTAAAGATTAAGAAACATACCATCATTTCAACACATAATGAATACTACATAAGTTCTGTTTCATTAACACATGGACCATTTAATAAAATCAAACTAACCTATTACAACATCAGTTAGTTGATTAGTTTTTCCAGTTTCTTTCACTTAAGTTAGCATAAGTTTTAAGACAAATTACGAAACAGATATATTAAACATAAGGAGAGGTAAGATTTGCTCTCTCATGGCGCTAAAGTTCTTGAGGACTTTAGCTGTAATAGCAAAACACAAAGTGACTAAACATAATTTATCTGTTACAAAAGTGTCTTTTACCATCTGATATTTCATGGAAGTTTTTAATTCAGCTTTGTCTCTTTTTTAGTCTTCAGAGTGTGACCTGTTAAAATGATTTAATTGTTAATAGATGCTTGAGATTCTGAACTTATGAAAAAAGCTTTTGATAAAATAATAGTAAATGTATGGTAGAAATTGACTGACTAATAAATTGTACAGACCTCTTCTTAGTGATGGTTAATTTGTACTCACCTTTTTTTCCTGCTGCTTGATCTTTGATGATTGTTTTGTTAGCAGAATTTGAACTGTAAAAAATGAATCAGATTTTTCTTATTAATAGGAAATTTATTGTAATGAACAAATACTTGATTTTTTTGTGGATGGAGCTGATTAGGTTTCATAATTTGTTACGGTGTTTATGAATTGTTACAAAATTAACCTGTTGCCTTTTTTTGTGTTTTCTGGGAGTTTGGCGGGTGTGTTTGGAGCCGATCTTGTTAGCAGTTCGGGAGGTTTCATTTGGAGTGTTTTTGTTGGAGAATTGTCGATGACTGGTACAGATGAAGTTGTTAAAGAAGCGTCCAGTAATGGAACAGTATTTGGTACTGGAACAATGTCAGATACGTTAAAATTTGGACGCCTCTTCTTTTCAATACCGGAATTGAACATGACATCGAAATAGAATTGGCGACCAATCAAAGTTTGAAAAGCACTTGGGATAACCGTTTTTTTGATACTGGGCTGTGTTGATAGTTGGGTTGCTGTACATCCTGATATGAGTTGAGCTTCTCTGTCGAACAATGTAAAATCAACTTCAGTACCAGTTTCATCAGTCACAAAAGCACATAACCTGAAACTGGTAAAAAAAAAAAAAGAATTAGATAAGGTGTGATATTTTCTTTAGGTTTTACATAATGATTAAGATTAAAGGATTACTTTGTATAGTTTAGGGTTTGGATTAATTTTCAGTGATAAGGATTAAGGAATTGGTATTTAAAATTTGGAGTCTAGGTTTTAGGGTTTACACTAATTTTTTCAGGTTTGTGGGTTTAGGAGATTTTGTTTCTGAGTATAGTGTTTCGATGTTGTCTGTTGTATTGGATTTTGGAAAATGCAGGGTCTATGTTTTAGGGTTTGGACTAATTTTTTATTTTTTCAGGATTAATATTTCTTTTTTTGTTAAGGGTTTAGGTTTTGTTGACCATATTAGATTTTGAGAATATGTGCAGAATTGGATTTTTGAGACCAATGCATTATTGTTTTTAGTTGTTAAAAGTTTTTTACAGTATTTAACTTGAAATAAGTACCAAAGTGTAGGCTCATCTACAATTGAATTGCATTTCTCGCAACGGTATCCATTTGCAGTAACTTTCAGTTTAGTTAAATGAGTTCTGCATCCGATGTAGTACCAACCTTCAGGATCATCAAAACCCGCCAATGTTGCAAGACATTTAACTTCTTTTGCCTGTAAGGTTTTGTTTTAACATATTATGTTAATGGTATAATATATATATTTTTCAGTGTATATAATTGATAATATACTGTTGCAACGGAGCCATATTTGTTGAGAAGTTCACTTAAGTTCACAATTTCAAGTTGTTTATTGCTGCTTCTTGCTCTTTTCTCTTGTTTTGTTGGTGTCAGCATGAGGGGACATGGTTGACAGCTGCATATTTTTTTTATAAATTGAAGTTAGGGTTTGTAACATTTCTGAAATTATAAATTGTTATTGAAATAGATTACTTTGATTTGAACTCAGCTATTTGTGGGATATTTTCATCAAAGAAAATCTTTGTCCCTGAATAAGTCTTGAGGCTGAAAGCATCTGGTAAAAGTTGTTAATTTTTTTTATTATGTTTTAGTAATTATTTTTTAGATCAATTTTATAAAGACAGGTAATTGTAATTGTGCATACCATTGTATTTGTGAACCTGAAGTGAACTGAACGCAATTACGACTGGTTCATTAGCAGTTGAAGGGAGGACTCGGTCTTCATTGAAAAGTTCAATATTGCTGCCCCATAAGGTAACCTTTATACACTTTCCTCTGGAAATAAATGGAATTTATGATGTATTAGTATTTTGGTAATGGTTAGTTAGGTTTCTTTGAATTTTTTTTTTGCTGTTCTGTTAATGTATACCTTTCATTTTTCAGCTCAATTTCGCGTAAACGAATTGTTCCATGTGGTCTCTCATAGTTTTGTACATTGTTCAAAATGTTTAGCTGTCCAATGACGTCTGTATAAAAAAGTTTTTTTTTTTTTGCCAAATATAGCTGCATTATTGACAATTTAAATTTTATGAAAATAAAATGAGGGTAACATAAATGAAAGTGTACCAACTATGCTGTCAGGTTCTTTAATTGTTGTCCCAATATTTTCGAACATTTGGAAATTGAAGTAAACTTTTGGTATTGGAACAGTTTCATCTTTAACTGTTATAATAGTTGAGTCAGTAAACTTCAGCATGTAATCGTGGTTCACAGATCGATAAGCTCTTCTTGCTTCATTCACTTGAAATCTGCTAAATTCATATATTCTACCCTCAATCATTTGGGAAAGAATTTGTTCAGAGTCGTCTACGTCAATCTGGCCTTCAATTGCAGTTCCCTGAAATTGATGAAAAGCGTACATTGAATGAGATTTTTTTTCTGGAACTTATTTATTATTATAGAAAACAGAGTTGTAAAGAATTTTTGTTAATAATAATCAACTTGAATACTGTGTTCAGAAAACTTAATCAATTTATCTGTTTTTCAGTGAAAGTTACCTCTATATCAACCAAAACAAAATCAACACTGAATACAGTGCCTTCGCGAGGATTTGATGCCTCCCAAATTTTGAAAACCCTTGCTGTAATAATTGGTCGACGAACCATTTTGCTAATGTTTGAGAGAGCTATTGGAGTTAATTTTAGAGCCATCTCTAGAAGAATTTCAAATATGAAAAAATTGTTAAATATATTTCAGGTCTGTGATATGAAAATCATGCAGAGACAATGAATTTGTCTTAATAAATATGTTTAGTAATCTGTATTATTGTTTTGGAATGAAATTTTGAGTCAATTAATAATTTAGCAGTACAAAAAAAATTGAACTAAATTTTGTTTTTTAAGATATTGGCCAGTCACTAAATTCAGTATAAAAGTAACAATTTTGCAATATTAAAGTAAAAAGAAATGTCTTCTGTAAATGGAATCCTTTACCAAAATTGTTTATAAATACAAAACAGTACATTGTAAGAAATTTCACAATTTCATGATCTGAAAAAGTATAGAAGACTGTTTTATGTTTTAGGTGTCCATAAAAATGGAAATTGGTGTAGGTATTTTTTCGAAAACAATTGGAATTTTATGTGAATGAAGTTTCAGATTTTAGGGGTTTATGAGAATGCAAATAGGTTTAGGTCTTTTTCAGAAAAAAAAAATGAAATAATGTATTGTTACAAACATGCAAGTAAATCAAATTATCAGAAAGGCCATTAGATGATTTGTTACGAAATTTTGGTCAATTGAATGAAATTGATTAGAATTGTTAAATTAATAGAGTTGAACTGGTGTAATTAAGAATAAAGTAGAAATTATTAATTTTGAATAAAATAAGGTGCTGTAATCAGAAATTGCCAATTCAATCCAGATTGTGCAATGGCACAAATATTTTATGAGAAAGTAAATAGGTTTAGGTTTTTTGCAGAAAAAATTGGAACTGTACACTGGTACAAACATGCAATTAAATCAAATTGTGAGAAATGCCATTAGATGATCTGCTACAAAAATTTGGTGAATTAAATGAAATTTATTAAAATTGTGAAATTAATAGAGTTAAAACGATGTAATTAAGAATAAAGTAGAAATTATTAGTTTTGACTGAAATAAGGTGCTGTAATTAGAAATTATCAATTCAATCCAAATTGTGCACTGGCACAAATATGGATTGAATTAATATTTGTTGGATTTGGAAACTATGTAAAGTAGAAATAATATAATTTTCTAAAAGAATATGGTGAATTGAATCAAATTGATTAAACTTGTCAAATTAATACATTGAAAATGTTGATTTTATGAGTAAGGCAGGAATTACGAATTTTGATTTAAATAAGATGTCACAATAAGTAGTGATGAATTCTATTTACCTCTCGGTGTAGCAGTTCTTTTCTTCCAAACTCTATTTGTTGGTGAGTTTCGTGAACTGAACTGAAACAGTTTGTTCAACTGAGTGGAAGTATATATGGACAATTAAAATTGATCGATAAAATGAAGGAAAGTCATTGACAGATGGCGATAGTGAATTCTGTAAATATTACAGGTATCTGATTATGGGAAATTGAAAGCAGAAAAGTGTTGAGCGAATGAAGACAATAGTGAAGAATATAAGCTGTTATCATTTCACTGAAAAGTGAAATCTTTTTGAGCATTTGCCGGAGAAAGACATCCTTGTAGTTATCAATGGTACTGAAGTGGAAAACTTTGCCACGTGTTTGATTTGTTACATGCATTTTTGTATTTATAGAATAAATGAAATGAAAGAGATAATGTGTGGAGTAGGATTTGTAATACCGAGTTTGGTGAGTTTTGTTAATAACCAGTATTTTGTTTCTTTGATTTAGATTGGTTTTCCTGATTTTTTTAATACCAGAATTTGGTTGAATTTCTTACTACAAAATAGAGTTTCAATTTTGAAAATTTATTGGCATTGACATTTTTAGATTACTTGTCATTTTTTTTGTAAAAAAATATGTACAGTAAATAGAGCAATGTTTTTGCCATTTTATGTATTTTTTATGTTTCAATAAATGGTTATTGTTTATATATTAGAAATGTATGGTTTCAAACTTTTTTATGGATTCACAGTTTGGTTTCTTACATTATTGAGGGAAATATCTGCAAAATAAAAATAGTATTAGTAATTAATAATCTTAAATAAAAATAGTATTAGTAATTAATAATCTTATATATGTAAAAGAATAGAAAAATAAAAAATGTACCAAGATCAGTGTAGACTTCACTGAATACAATATTTTGAGTGTAATCAGGAAATTGATTATCAGGATTCTCAATTAAAATTTTTACACCCTCACGTGATGATGATCTTGATAAAGCAACATAGAGTTGACCGTGTGAAAATACGGGCTGTGGTAGATATATACCAATTTTCTTTATTGTTTGGCCCTGACTTTTATTTATTGTCATTGCATAACATAAGCGAACAGGAAATTGTTTACGTTTTAAGGTAAATGGTAATTTATTATCTTTTACATTAAATATAATACGTGGTATGCATACGAATGTACCTGTATTGTTCCCTGTCATGATTTGAGCTTCAATAACGTGATCCGATAAGCGTGTAACTATAAGTCTAATACCATTACATAAACCGTTTGATTGATCTATATTACGCATAAGCATTATTGGACATCCTACTTTTAGCTGTAATTCATGAGCAGGAATACCGTTTAATTTTAAAGAGTGCAAAAAATCTATAGGATACATAGCTTCAAGTTCATCATTAGACAGCGCTGAATTGCACATTTCATCACAACTAAGATAATATCTGGAAGTACCAGGAACTAAATTTAATGCAATTTTATTCAATTCATCAACATAATCATTTTTAGGAGTCACTATTGCTCGCTCTTGTAAATAAAACGTATTATTATACATTGTGGGTAAATTGTCATAAATAGCATGAATAATTGCATCTTTTCCATTTCCTTCAAAGGTCAAGAGTAAGTCATCTGGTATCTTTATCCAGTTAGGTTCATCTGATTGAAATAATGATTTTCCCTTAACCTGACCATTTCCAACTGAAAGTAACCATTTGTTAAATTCTTGTGCTGAATTTTTTTGGTTTTCTAACAGAGCTGAATGAGATAATCTCATGTTAATAGTTAATTCTAGCAGTGTACAATAGTGCCATATACTTGATCTTGTTATTGATGCACTTAGTGTATCATATCGTGAACCTCCTTTAATAACTGGTAAAGTTTGTCTAAAATCTCCGCCCAAAAGAATTGTTTTACCTCCAAAAAGTTTTTGTCTACTATATTTGTTATGAGTACCTAATAAATCTCTTAATGTTCTGTCAAGTGCTTCGAAACAATTTCGATGATTCATTGGTGCTTCATCCCAAATAATTAATGAAGTTTCACGTAAAAGTTCTTCTAATTGTGTTCCTTTTTTAATATCACATGTTGATTCATTTGTCAGTTCAAGTGGTATTTTAAATCTTGAATGTGCAGTACGACCTCGTGGAATAAGTAATGCTGCTAAAGCTGATGATGCAACAGGTAAAACAATTTTATGATGTGAACGGAGCATTGTAACAATTGTACGCCACAGAAATGTTTTTCCAGTACCACCATATCCGTATATGAAAAAACATTTACCTTCATTAAAAGTGATAGATTTCATAACATCATCATAAATACGTTTTTGTTCAATATTTAAGCAAGAATGCATCTCAGATGCTTCAATCATTAAAGTCTGACTGTCGCAAGTCAATTCATCTATTACTAATTTGTTTTTAAGATTGTGGACAATATCAATATTTGGAGATGGTAATGAAAACGATGCAAGATTAGATCCATTATTAATGAGCATTTTCTGAATATCACTTAAAATGTAATTTTTAATTTGGTTATCTGTTAATCTTACGTGAGGTGAACTGAAAATTTTATGCATATTGTAAGTGATATCATCACCAAAAAATTGCCAACAATCATTGAAAAATTTTACCGGATCAGTAATTTCACAATACATTAGCATACTAACAAACATTTTACGTAATTGTAGAGATGTAGCCCAATGAGAAGATTCTTGTATTGCAAATAACCATTCATTATCATTTTTTAATAATCCAAGAGCATTGCAAGCATCTCTAAAAGAATTGTATAATATACCATTTACTGTACATATATCTTGAAAACATGTTGATCCTTTCACATAATTTAACAAAAGCCTTAGAAAGTATAGTTCACCTGAACTTGGATGTACATAATAAAGACGACCAAGAGATTTTCCTCTTTTTCGAGGTAACCAATTTTTATTATCTTGATGCCATGTAAAATGCTGAGGAATTTCTATATATTTTAATGATTTTGCTGATGGGTCTTTCTTATTTAATTCCATCCATTCTGTAAACATTGTTCGTTCAACATTTTCATTATTGAATATATCACGCATATTTTGACCATCATTAAAAACAACATTATTCATTAAAGGTAAATGAATTGGTAACCGTTCAATACTAACACTTCTATAATGTATATCGTACTGGAAAGTTCTCCATATAGCTTCATGAGGAGTAATATATCTACAATCTAAATAGGATTTGATTTCATCAATTTCACCATTTTCACACAAATTAGACTTACCTTTTTCAATATAAGCATATGCTCGATCATTGCCTTTGCAAATGTATTTGAAAAGATATTTTATTAGCTCACCTGTATGACATCGTTCAACATTAATATGAGCTTGATATTTTAATAACAATTTTTTGTTATACGGAACAACGTGACTATTATTTAATTGAACATTCTTTCTAGAAAATGATATACCATTATTTTGTCGCTGATATATAACGGTGCCATCTTCATTTATTATAGTTTTATTTTGAAATGATTTTGGAAATTGTTTTGAACAAATATTTTTTGTTGTACAACTTGCCTTAGGATACACATTACCACATGGTCCATGTAACATGAATTTTGTAACAATATCGTAGCCAGTTTTATCAAATTTAGGATTAGGAATTTCTGCAGAAATAAATTTGTCAATACGTTCAGAAGTATTCAACTTGTCAGCATGGTTTAACCAAACAATAAGATGAACATGTGGCAAACCTCGCTTTTGAAATTCAATAGTATATATTGCTACAAAAAGGAAAAAATATTAATTAATAACAAATTAAAGAACATAAATGTAGAAAATATTAAAACCAAATTAATGAAAATTATTACTCACTTGCCATAGTTTGACCAAAAAAATTTCTCTTGCTAATATCATCCAATAGTTCCTCTAATTTCATTTTAAAAACACGTGCTACAATATCTGGTCTATCTTCTGGTTGCTGATTAGCGAGAGGCATTCTTTGAATTTCAGGCCATTGAGGGTTGCAAGTAAATGTAATAAAAAGGTCAGGAAGACCTATATGTTTACAAATTGCTATAGCATCTTGATAATTTTGAAACATATACCGAGGACTCCCTACATGAGAAGCAGGTAAAATAATTCGTTTTCCTATATTTTTTCCAAACATATCACCGTCTAAAACAGCATTTCTTATATTTTTGTATTTGTCAATCCGTAAAGACGCCTGATTATGCTGTAAATATGTTAACCTTTTTTGTTCAATACAGAGATAAGCGTCAACAATATACTGTTGAAATAGCCGACCAGAACGGAATATTGTAGGTGCATCTTTATTACGCTGATGTAATCGATAAGAATAATATTCGTTCATAGTAACACACTTCCTTTTAATTTTTGTATCACTATTTTGAGTTTGATCATATTTTATATGAGAATGAAAACCGCTTTCACCGTAAGGAAATAATAGAGGATATTGCATTGGCATGTAACATGAATGTTCAAATTTAATACGTTGTAATCCAGTTGTTCTGTGTTCAACAATGATATCGCGTTGTTGTTCTTCGTGAGTCAAATCACCGACAACTAATCCAACAACTTCACTTGCGACTGGAGTTGTATACTGTCGTTGTTCATTGTCATAGGTACCAATAATACGTAATTTTAAGTCAGATATATTACAGTTAGAAAAACGTTCTTGATAATTCCTAAATCCTTTTACTATAATATTATGTTCATTTAACATAGTAATCAAATTAGCAACAATTATATGTTGTGGCTCACTATTTTTTTTATAAGAATTAGTAAAAGCATTTATTCTATTTACAATTTCATTTGCAGTATCATACATATACAATTGAGCGAACATTGGAATTGATCCTTCAACAGGAAGTACAGATCCTATTCTATGATAAATTTGACCCGAAACTTTGAATACATATGGTCCGTTACCATCATTAATTTTTTCATCCACTTTTACACCCATTGACGTAAACGCAAACATTGAGTTGTACATACGGATATTATCTCTGAAATGCAGTGATTGTAATCCAGTAATAGGATTAAGCAATATGTTAAGAAATTCTGGTGGTTCTTTCAAAATAGGTAACAAAACTCTTCCATCCCGACAACACAAATTATATTTTGGATTATTTATTTTTGAATATTTTTTACATCTTTCACGATACCAGAAAAAGGCACCACATTTTTGGCAACAGTATTCAGGTGCACCGATATCCAATAATTCCGGTAAGTTATTTGCTGCCAAAATTGATCATTAGAAATTGAAGAAAAAATGAAACTGTAAAAATTAAGCATATAGCAACCAAAAAACATACCTTCTCCAGATTCTTTCAAATTGTCTATCGACATTTGAACATTAACCGATGAGGGTTCCCCTCTTTCGAGTCTAGGTCGTTTGTTACGTGATAACAATATCCTTCTCCGTCTATTTGATGTTGGATCATCCATTTTGAAATTTGATTAGCAGTCTAGCAAATGGAAAAGAACAACAACCCTAAAATCTGTTAAATCAAAAAGAGTACAAAATATTTGTTAGCAAAACATATTCGTTAACTTGAGCTTTAAACCATTGCAATTAAAAATAACAGATTATATAATATGATGTTGAAATCACTGAAAATAAGAAAGAATAATATTAAAACAATTTATTAATTGAAAAATTATATTTTTAAGTTAAAAAAATAAAAATCAGAGCAATAAATTAATCTGGAAATTACTAAAAGCAATATATAGTCCAATTTTGTTTTTTACTTTCCTTGTTAAGTGTAGTCCTAATTTTACAGTATTAAACTTGTCTGTTTTTTTTTCCCTCTTTCTATTTTTTTCTACTTAAGAATGCACACTAATCATACATAATTGAAAAATATATTTTTTATGTGGTTGTAAAAATGGAAAAGAACAACAATCCTAAAATCTGTTAAATCAAACATAGTACAAAATATTTGGTAGCAAAACATATTCATTAACTTGGGCAAAAGAACTTTAAAACATTGCAATTAAAAATAACAGACTATATAATATGATGTTGAAATCATTGAAGATAAGGAAAAATAATATTAAAACAATTTATGAATCCAAAAATTATATTTTAAGTAAAAAGAATTAAAATCAGAACAATAAATTAATCTGAAAATTAGTAAAAGCAATATATAGTCCAAATTTTTTTTTTTTTTTTTTACTTTCTTTGTTAAATGTAGTCCTAATTTTACATCTGATTTTTTTTTTCCTTCTTTCTATTTTTTTCTACTTAAGAATGTATACTAATCATACATAATTTAAAAAGATATTTTTTATGTGGTTGTAATTTTCCATAGTTTTTTTATTTTCCTTTTGGATCAAGCCTACTCCAATGGTACCAACAACAGTTTAAGGTTTACAGTTGAGGATTTAGGACTTAAGACAAAGAGTATATAGAAACAATGGTACATATGCATGAACTAAATGTTAGAATAACAGTTTCCATTGAAGATAAAAAAAAATAATATTAAAACAATTTATTAATCCGAAAATTATATTTTAAGTAAAAAAAATTAAAATCAGAACAATAAGTTAATCTGAAAATTAGTAAAAGCAATATATAGTCCAAATTTTTTTTTTTTAAACTTTCTTTGTTAAATGTAGTTCTAATTTTACAGTATTAAACTTGTCTGATTTTTTTTTTCCTTCTTTCTATTTTTTTCTACTTAAGAATGTACATTAATCATACATAATTTAAAAAAATATTTTTTATGTGATTGTAATTTTCCATAGTTTTTTTATTTTCCCTTTTGGATCAAGCCCGCTCCAATGGTACCAACAACAGTTTAAGGTTTACAGTTGAGGATTTAGGACTTAAGATAAAGAGTATATAGAAACAATGGTACATATGCATGAACTAAATGTTAGAATAACAGTTTCCATCATTAATATTTATTTATATCAATACATGAAAAACAATGCAATCCTTACAAATTCAACTATCCACAATTGTCATTGAACATAAATATGAATGCAATTACTTTATAAAATTCTAATTATACAGGAAACATACCATAAATTGTCAAATAATAGAAGTATTTACCAGAATATTAGTATATATACAGTGGAATGTCAGTATACAGAGAAAAATTAAGTTTATACATATTAAACTATTCCACTAATTAATGATTACAATAATGTGAACAAAATATTGAATAATTTTTAAAAACAATACTTTCAACAAATCGGAAAAAACTACAAACCTGATTACAATCTACACCGAAGAGCGTACTAAATAACCACCGAAAACCAGAAGAGGCAAACCTAAATTGTAACATGAATATGAAAAGAAATCAATTTTTGTTCGGGTAAAAAATAAATAAAAATAAAATAAAAACATACCATAAGAGAATGAGGAGCAATAGAAAACCCCAAAACATAAATAATAAATCCCAAATACAACCAATTCTTCAGAAAACCAATTTAACACTTAATGAATAATTATCACAATATTCATGAATCGTCATCTTGATCTATCCAATAACTGTTAGAACAGTTAAAAATCTTTAATTCAATTGTTTGAACAGTTAAAAAGCTTTAATTCCTCCAAGAACTGCAAAGAAGAAAACGTCAGTAAAAAACACAGACAGCAATATAAATCACAATTTAGATACACAAAACAATTTAAAATCAATTGCATATGGAAGATGACTTGTAATCTCAATTCCAAAACTAATAACCAATTGCATATTAATAAATGACCTGTAAATTCAATCCAAAAACAATAATAATATACTAAATTTAGGTAAACGAAGAAATGGCAGTAAGCAATTGGATGCAATAGTAACCAATCTTATTATCAATCTTGACAATACAAATTACTACCTAACTTTTAAAAGGGGAAAAAAGAAAAAGAATTTCTGAAAACATAACCCAATTAGAAACATAGACAGGAACATATATAAACTGACTTACCTGAAAATTCATGAACAGAAGAATTAAGAAATTTTCAATTTAACCTATCCAATAAGTGTTCAAACAGTGCCAAATCTTTAATTCTTCCCGTAACTGCAAAAAAAAAATCAATAGAAAAATAATAGTAAAATAAATTATAATTCAGAAACAAAACAATTTGTAATTAATTGCATACAGAACGTGACTTCTTAACAATAACCAATTACAATTAACTGCATGCAACAGTTACCAATATAAAAAAATGTCCGAAAACAGTAGAAGAAAAATGCAAGAATGTCTGAAAACAGTAAAAGAACAACAGTACCCAATTTCTGATAAAAAGAAAAACATAAAGAAACCCAATTACCTGGAAATTAACCAACAGAAGAATTTTCTGCAGAAAGAAAAAACAGCCAATCTTCAAACAAACTCTAGCATCCAGTTCCAAATCCAAATCGAAAAGAAATTAATAATAGAACTGCATGCAACAGTTACCAATATCAAAAAAATGTCTGAAAACAGTAGAAGAAAAATGAAAGAATGTCTGAAAACAGTAAAAGGAAAACAGTACCCAATTTCTGATAAAAAGAAAAATATAAAGGAACCCAATTACCTGCAAATTCACGAACAGCATAATTTTCTGCAGAAAGAAAAAACAGCCAACCAAACAATCTTTACCATCCAGTTCCAAATCCAAATCCAAAACAAATTAATAATAATAGACAACAACTAATAAATCCAGAAACAGCAACAATCTCTGATAACAACGAATAAAACAAATACCAAAGAAAACCGAAATAAATCCAGGCTAAAAACAATACAGTTGCAAGAGAAAATTCCAGTTCGAAGAGAAAATTGCTCATGCAAACAAATTGAAGCAATTTTATGAGGCGAGATTGAAACCAGATTGAAAACGGAAAAGAGGGGAAAAATGGCGAAAAGAAAAGAGGAAGAATGAAAGGAAGAAGAGACAGAGAGCTGTTAAAGAAATTGGACAGCTGTAAAAACAGTGGACAGCAGTAAATGCCACGCATAAATGATAAACCAAAACGGGGAAAAAATCTTAACCGTTGCCATCAGATCGGACGCTAGAAAATTGAAACAATCAAACGGCACAGATTAAAACGGATCCAAAGAAATGAACCCATCAACACAATCGGACAGCTCATAATTAAAAGACACGCTGTCTGGTCAGATGAGCTCAAAACCGGCCAAGATGTAAACCTATTATTAATTTGTTGACAAAGCATGACTTTTTAAGTTTTTTGACACATCGATCAACAGAGTTGGCATATTCTATTTTATTATGCCTCCAACAAAATCTTAGAGCATATATTGTCCGCACGTTGGTCCAATGTCTCAAATTTACAATTCAAAAAAAAAAATTCTCTAATTGTCGACTAGGTTTTGGAGAATGCTTGCTCAATGTATCTAATTATCCACATTAAACTAAAATATAAGTCATATTATTATCCTGTTAAATATGAAAATATTGCTAGCATATTGGTTTCAGTAGAAAAATAAATAAAATTGATTGGACTACAGCTTCAGCAAGAGGCTATTGACTGGTCTAGGTACAATTTATTGTACAGCAAGTTCGTACAAAATATGTGTAAACCTCAACCTCACTTCCACCGTAAGATTGTCTCGATAAAAAACCCTCAACCTCACTTAAAATGTGTTCATAGAGTAATTTTCGATCTAAAATTCATAAAAAATATTTACTAAGCGAAAAAATTTACCCCAACTCGGGAGGGGTATATACCTAGTAATACATGAATAATCATGAAAATTTTAACATAAATCTCATGTATTGTTCTCAACACATTATATTAAGGATATGGTCCGTTCTTAAAGCTAAAATGGAGATCCAATACTAGGTTTTGTGATCCTAAGATAGATTCTTGATATCTGCCTTACTAATATTGATAGAAAAGAATATATGACATTGCTGGACAGTGGACACAATTTTTATTTTGGGAAATTTGAAAGCGCAAGGACACCCAAAACGCGAGGAAATTTCCGTATATACTGTTTTTTCTTTCCGCTTCGTAATATACTATTTTTTATATATAAATTTTTCACTCTTTGAAGTGTTTTTTGTAATTTTTACTGTTCGGAATTTTTATAACATGTTTTTCCACTTCTCAATATACTATTTTTTTCTATATACTGTTTTTCAGTACAAAAAATGAATCATATATATTGTTTATTGTCTTTATATACTGCTTTTCGTGAAAAAAAATAAAATAAAATAAAGGTCGTGCTGCATGACGGGAAACCCCTGTCGTGCAGCATCAGTTCCTTTTTTCCTAAAAAAAATAGGTAGTTTTTTCTTTACAGATTCTTCATTTGCTTCAATTATACACTCAATGGACATTGTTCTTCAAAAAGATTTAAAGATTTTAGTTGTAACGCACCAAGATGATCTTCAACAAACAAATTGTTTTCAGCACAAAGGTTTCTCTTCTAATTCATTAAAAAAGAAGAAAACATGAGCGTATTTATTTCAGAATCCCCGTATAACAACAATGACAAAAACAACAACAACAACAACAAAACCTAGAAAATTGTACAATGCATAAACTCAAACAGACCACAAATCTTTTACTTTCCTGAAAACAAAAAATAAGAAAGAATCTTGTAGTGTAACAAAATATAGTAACTCTTCTTCATTGACAAAGTTTCACACAAAGCTCGCTCTGCATTTAATCGACATAAGAGCCGCAGACACCTCTGATGGTCCCGTTGGTTCCAGTAAGCACATCGATCCTTCCCATGTGGATCATCGACTCTGCAAAGTCATCATAGAATTTATCTGGTGATACAGCGTTAAACATTTTTAACACGTAAGCATTTGTCACGTTATTGTTGAGCAGAGCAGCGTCTGCAGTGAACAACCCTTTGTTGTCCCAAACCACCTTGAAATAATCCAAATTGAAGTTAAGCGGGTTCCCTGGGTCCATTTCGACAATTGTACTGCTGTCACCAGGTGCGCATTTTTGTTTCAGGTAATCTGCATATGCACCGTCTAGGTTGGGGTCAGTGTCGCCAGCACCGCTGTAGTTGTAGAGACGATCAGAAAAGGAAGCACAATGCGAAGCCCCAAAGGTGTGTGCCCCTGTGAAAATTAACTTTGTCTTTATATATGCTCCACATAATGGATTGAATTAGGTTATTTACATCATCGACAAAGATAATATATATTACCAGATAGAACAACGAGGTCTACTATCGATAAGTTCTTCGTGGCGTACAAGTTGATGAGTGTAGTGATGTTTCCATAGCCTGGCGGCAAGTTAGCCAAAGCTGCTTTGTCACTAGAAATGTTACCATCTTTTCTTCCCGTCTCCACATTGTAGCGGGTGCCTCCACTCTGAAATTACATACACATACTTAATCTAAATATATATACATACTTTTTGAAGAAGATGATTTCTATTCAATTTACTATGGCTGAGATAAGATAAATATAGCATGGTACCAGATAGACAGCATCACGAGCAGCAATCGCCAAGATATCAGCACATGAAACTAATTGAGGACATGCCATCTCGAGCTTAGTCTTGATCCTCTCAATCGCTTCGAAGCCCCGTAGGCTGAGGTTTGGGCCTGCATCCTTTTCCGCTGTTCCATTCTTTGAGATTAATAGAACCGAAGCATCGCATCCCTATTATTAATTTACACAATACAAATTATAGCTTATTAGATATTCATATGAATATGTCGTATGTAGTTTAAATATGTACATGAACAAAGCAGTCATGGAAATGCAGGCGGAGCAAGGCAGGCATTAGGCTTGCGTCTTGGGCTTGAATTGACTTCATCTCCTCGAGGATTAGATCTTCTAGGCCAGGACAGTTGTTGTCGTAATAGCCATATTTCAATAAATCTTTCAAGTGAGCGCCATTTGTTGACACAAGAAGTGTGCCTACAATTAGGGTTAAGCTCAAGAGGAAGATTTTAGCTGCCATGGTTATGATGAAGTGAGATGTATTGAGCTTGGTTTGGTTTGATTTGTTTCCATATTACGTCGAGGTTTATATAGATGAGATGGTTGAAGGAATATTTCCCTTACTAGACTTTTTTCTTTTTGCTTGAAACTAGACTTGTTATTATTATTAAACTAATCCAAGATAGAACAGTGTGGAGAATATATTGTTGGAGGTGCAATTAATAATCATGCTGACCATTATTTGCAACATTAATGTGTACTTTATCAAACAATCATTTTTTTTATCTCTCTTATATCTATAGCAATATATTAGAAGTCAATGAAAATGTAAGAATATCACCAAGAAAATGTAGATATCGCTAGCACGTTCGTTCAAAACAAAAGAAATGCTCAAACATTAAGCAATCTCTCCGCCTTTCTCTCAAAATAGGAAAAGGAAGGTGGAAATTGTTTAGGGTTTTTAGGGTTTAATTTGAACATATTATCAACAGATGTTGGCATATTCGATTATGCCTCCCACGAATTAAAGCATAGGATCCTAAAGCATATATTGCCCACACGTCAGTTCTAAGTTTCTAACATAATATATTAAACTTGAACAAGTCCACCAATAATGTGGAAAGATAAAAGAAATTTATTGTTTAAGTACATATATAATTGACTAGGTTTTGGAGAAAACTTGCTTAATGTATCTCATTTACTACCATTAAACTAAAATAGACATATTCTTATATCCAGCTACGCATGAAAACAAGGCTCGCATGTTTGTTCTAGTACAAAAATCAAATGGACTTTGACTAATGCTTAAAAATAGTTAGGCTGTTCTCGTCGTGGGTACGATTTAGCGGGCAAGTTGGTACAAATTATGTGTACTTATTAACCTTAAAATGTGTTTAGACTTCAGAGTATTTTGCAATCTATCTAAAATTCAGAAGGAAGTTTTTTTTAAGATATGGAGTACGCTCAAAGTCATACTTTCAGTATTTATCCATTAAAATGAATTTATTTTTTGAAAAAAATAAATGAAAATTTAGAAACAAAGATTTATACCAATGCTCGTGAATATTATTTATTATAAATACTATGATAAATTTTAAATATATTATGTTGTATGTCAATGGAACATTTTTTTTTGCTCTACCGCTATTCACATATAATATCTGTCAAAAATTAGGGAAGATTATGGTCCCATACAGTTCTTATTAAGATCCGTCCCTGCTTACATAAAATAACACGGAGCCTCACATATACTCTTAACATGATTTAATTAACATAAATTTTGAAAGGATATGGCACGTGCTAATAATTACAAAAATGGGGATTCAATATTTTGTTTGTGCTCCCCGCATTGATTCTTGGTAATACTGAGATGGAAAATAATTGGTATACTAGCTATAGATCGTGTTCATGCCTGCAAATGGAATGCCGGAAATTAAGGGAATATACTCAATGGAAGTAAAATGTGGAAGTGTTGTTAACAAACAAATTAATTGAAATTAAGTTGTATTCAGGAAATGACAGTTTATTTATCTTTCTTTTCTTTCTTTCTTGTGTTAGAATAATTGGAAGAATATGAATCTAGAGAGAATAATTGTGTGAGAAAAAAAAAATTAATGGAGAATTTTATTCATTGAATTGGATGATTATTACAATAGTTAGAGTTTTCTTTATATAGGAAAGAGTCATATTAATTACCAAAATAAATTACTTAAAATATAATGTAAGGATAGAAACAATCTACTTCCTTCTATTGTCTAAATATTTTCCAAATATTTATTTCTATAGCCTAAGCAATACCAAATAGAAAATTGATTATTGAGAGATTTAGAATCATACATAACATTGTAATTTTTTCATATACTGACCTTTTTTTTTCCAAAGATTTATATCTAAATTAGGATATAGGACATTGCTAGGACTGGCAGTGGAGGATTTTGATCGTATTTGCCGAATAGTAAAAAAAAACTCTTTTCAATACTTATCAGTGTTTGTACAAAAATTTTGGAGAAAGAGGGCCAAAATATAATATATTTCAAAATTTTGAGGGTGTCAAGCCTCCTCCCGTTCCTACATATAAAAATCCGCCCTGGTATATATATATATATATATATATATATATATATATATATATATATATATATATATATATATATATATATATATATAATTTTTTTTATTTTTTATTTTTTATATACTAGTTTATCTTTGTAACTTTTTCATTTGCTTTGGTTTGTATTCAATAGAAATTGTTTTCAAAAAGATGTTAATTATGAAATATCCAGATCTTCAGCAAACAAAATTTCCATCACAAAAATCTCTTATAAATAATTAAAAAAAATAAGGAACCATGATCACATTTATTTCTAAGCGCCTTACAACAACAATGACGAAAACAACAACCAAAAAAATCGACAACAGACAAACCTCAAATCTTTAACCGTTGGCATAAATAATAATAAGAAAGAAATAATAATATTATATAATATACTAACTCTTCTTCATTGGCAAAATTTCACACAAAACTCGCTAGCTCTGGCATTTAGTCGACATAAGAGCCACAGACAGTCCTGATGGTCCCGTTGGTTCCAGTAAGCACATCAATCCTTCCCATGTGAATCATCGACTCTGCAAAGTCGTTGTAGAATTTTTGTGGTGATACAGCGTTAAACATTTCCAACACATAAGCATTTGTCACGTTATTGTTGAGCAGAGCAGCGTCCGCAGTGAACAACCCTTTGTTGTCCCAAACCACCTTGAAATAATCCAAATTGAAGTTAAGCGGGTTCCCTGGGTCCATTTCGACAATTGTACTGCTGTCACCAGGTGCGCATTTTTGTTTCAGGTAATCTGCATATGAAGCGTCTAGGTTGGGGTCAGTGTCACCAACACCGCTGTAGTTGTACAGGCGATCAGAAAAGGAAGCACAATGCGAAGCCCCAAAGGTGTGTGCCCCTGTTAAAATTAAGTTTATCTTTATATTTAGTTATATACTCTAAAGAATCAAATTGAGTTATTACATGATCTACAAAGATAAAATATATTACCAGATAGAACAACGAGGTCTACTATCGATAAGTTCTTCGTGGCGTACAAGTTGATGAGTGTAGTGATGTTTCCATAGCCTGGCGGCAAGTTAGCCAAAGCTGCTTTGTCACTAGAAATGTTACCATCTTTTCTTCCCGTCTCCACCTTGTAGCGGGTGCCTCCACTCTGAAATTACATACACATACTTAATCTAAATATATATACATACTTTTTGAAGAAGATGATTTCTATTCAATTTACTATGGCTGAGATAAGATAAATATAGCATGGTACCAGATAGACAGCATCACGAGCAGCAATCGCCAAGATATCAGCACATGAAACTAATTGAGGACATGCCATCTCGAGCTTAGTCTTGATCCTCTCAATCGCTTCGAAGCCCCGTAGGCTGAGGTTTGGGCCTGCATCCTTTTCCGCTGTTCCATTCTTTGAGATCAAAAGAACCGAAGCATCGCATCCCTATTTATTAGTTTATATAATACATATTAGCTTCAGAAAAAATTGCCCAAATATATATATATATATAGGTTAAATATGTACATAAACAATTTTTCAAAAAAAATATGTACATGAACAAAGCAGTCATGGAAATGCAGGCGGAGCAAGGCTGGCATTAGGGTTGCATCTTCGGCCTGAATCAACATCATCTCCTCGAGGATTAGATCTTCCAAGTTAGCACAGTGGTCTTCGTAGTAGTCATATTTCAATAAATCTTTCACGCATTGAGCATTTGTCGACACAATTAGAAGTGTGCCTACAATTAGTGTTAAGCTCAAGAGGAAGATTTTAGCTGCCATGGTAGACCGATGAAGTGAGAAGATCGATCGATCTATTGATTTGAGTTTGGTTTGATTTGTTTCTATTTGCATTGAGGTATATATAGATGAGAGGTTGAACGAATTTTTCCCTTATATATTTTTTTATTAAAATAATTCAAGATAAAATTGGTGGAGAATGATTGGAGGGTGCAATTAACTAACATGTTGAGAAACACTGACCACTATATCGAACATTATTGTATACGTTATCCAACAATCATTTTTTTCTTTTCATCTCTCAACTTGTCTCTTTAACAATATATTTGAAATTAATGGAGACATATAAGAACATCGCCAAGAAAATGTAGGCATTGCAAGCACGTTTATTCAAAAAATTGCTGCTCCACCTCTCTAGAAAAAGATATATTGTTTAGTTTTAACATTTTAGTAATGAACGTGCTAGCAAAAAGCTGCAAAATAAACAAATTTTTAAAACAAAAAAAGGCAACTTGGACCCGAAGAATGTACAAATAAAAGTAATCAATATCAAAATCATTTAATTTAGGTTCTTTTAAACAGCTCATTTGTGGCCTCCCATTGATATGTTGGGTCAATAAAACTTGTTCAAACTAACATCCCAAATAACTTGAGGAAAAAGAAAATTGACCATGACATGCACCATTTTTTTGTTCCTTTGTTTTTTCAACCCTAAGTTTGTATTCAATAGTGACCTTCATCGAACTTGCATGATAACTTCAGTTAATTCAACTAATACTTGTCGTGCTAACTATTATTAGCAATGCATTTTTTAAAGATCATATTACTAGGAATTCATAAATTTGAAATAAAAATATTTTTGAGATGAGCCCACTGTCAACATATAAAGTAATAGAGGTTAATGTGGCAAGAAATCAAGGCTGCATATATCGTATTCAAGATTGTTGAGATTCTGATAGCTCAATATAGCATGCATATTTCTTTCATATTCTTTGTATCTTTTAGATGTGATTAGCCAGAAATAAAAGATTGATTAGCTAGATAATAGGAATTGATTAGCTGGATATTAAATGCAATTATAGCCGTTGTAATAATAGCCTAGTGACTCCTATATAAAAGGATGTCATCCATATGTAAAAATCAACAGAGAAAATAAATCTTATTTTAATTTTCTATTTATCATGGTACCAGAGCATCCACAAAAGAGCTAACGCTCATATTTTTTTTTCCATTCGATCCAATATAATATTCAGATTCCTCCATTTCTTGTTAATTTTTCTTGAATTCTTGAAGATGAAGATCTGTTTTTTTTTCTTTCTTTCTTAAACTTCTGTTCATTATTTACCTCCTTTTATATAGAAAAAAAAAAATATGTCGACAGATTCTGATAATACTAATACTCAAATACTGACTGGATCCTCTACCGCCACCGAAAAACCAATCGCTTCCGCTCGACCAACCCCAATTAAATTAGACCGTAGTAATTACCTACTATGGCAATCTCAAATAACACCAGTCATAAATGGATACGATCTAAATCATTTTCTTGACAAATCAGCACCAATTCCAGACCAATTTATCCCAAATTCAAATGGCACAACTTCAAATCAGATCAATCCGAAATACAAATATTGGCACTGTTAAGACCAGTTAATATTGGGCTGGCTCAAATCGTCTTTATCAGACGAAATTCATGCGCAAGTAGCGCGATGTACCTCTTCTGCCGAAGTTTGGTCTTAAATACGAGCTTCTCCAATCAATCTTTAGCAAGAATAATGCGCTTCGACTACAAATGCAAAGCCTCAAAAAGGATAATTTGTCCATTCAAGAGTATCTCAATAAAAAGAAAGCTATTGCCGACCTATTAACCTCCATTGGAGATCCCGTTGATGATCGAGACCTCGTTTTGAGTATTCTAGGGGGTCTCGGTCCTGAGTATAACGCTGTGTTTGCCTCAGTTACCTCTCCCTCTGTCACTAAACTGATTAGTTTACCGGACCTTCAAGGGCAACTTTTGAGTTACGAAGCTCATTTAGAGCTTCAACAAGTTTCGTCAATGACAGCAGTATCCCTCTTAACCCAAACCCATGCCCTAACTGCTCAGTCAACCCAATGAACAACCCACCCCTTTATAATTCTTCTTTTCCTACGGGCTCTTCACAAGTCCCAACAAGGCCAGTCCAAGCCTTCTTGACTCATCATCAATCTCAGCCTTCTCAACCTAATTACAACTATTTTGCTTCTCAATCCACTGCCTATCCACATCAAAATCAATTTCAATCCAATTATCAATACTATTCTCGGCCCCTTTCAATGGAAACGGAGGTCGTGGGAAGAAGAAATATAACCGTACCAACGGTTATGATTCACGCCCTCGATGTCAAATGTGTGGGATACCTGGCCATATTGCGCCAAATTGCTTTCGCCGCATGGACATGGTGTATGGATCTGCTCCTCAACCTCCTCAAGCTCCCCGCGCTCTCATGTTAACAGGCCCTTCTACGTACCAACAACCGCAATATACAACTGCTCCTCATGAATGGTTCTTGGATTCCGGCTCGACGCATCATGTCACACCTGACATTAACAATCTCAGCTCGTACGCACCGTACCAAGGCCAAGAGCAGGTGAAAGTAGGTAACGGATCAGGTTTGAACATCCTTAATCTTGGCTCTTCTTTCATTTCTACTTCTACTCATAAATTGCAACTAAAAGATGTATGTCATGTACCTGAAATAACACAAAATTTAATTAGTATATCAAAATTTACGGCTGATAATAATGTATTCATTGAGTTTCATCCTAATTTTTGTCTTGTGAAGGATTCTTCAACCCAAATGGTTCTGATCCGAGCTCCAGCCATTAATGGCCTCTATAAGCTCTCATCTCAAGTTCTCTCCTCCCCAAGTGTATTTCACACTGAAGTTGTCTCATTGAGCACCTGGCACAAGAGACTTTGTCACACTTCATTTCCTGTTGTTTCTCATTTAGCTTCTACATCTCAAATTAAATTCAATAAGAAAGGCAAGTCACATCAACTGCCTTTGAAATTATCTAATAATTGTGCGAATAAACCGCTTGAGATTATACATTCTGATTTATGGGGCCCGGCTCCTATAACTTCTATAAATGGTTTTAAATATTACGTCCAATTTATTGATGAATATTCCCGTTTTTCTTGGATTTACTTTTTAACCTCTAAATCCAATGTATCTCTTGCCTTTTTTCGTTTTAAATGTTTGGTTGAAAATATGTTCTCTCTATCAATTAAGTGTGTTCAAACAGACGGTGGATCCGAATTTTTCTTTTTGCGCAATCATTACCCTCAAATTCTTCACCGAACTTCTTGCGTCTATACGCCTCAGCAAAACGGAGTTGTGGAACGGAAACATCGCCATGTTGTTGAATTAAGTCTCTCATCTATGTCTCAGGCATCAATTCCAATAAAATATTGGTGCCATATTTTTAATAGCACAGTTTTTGTAATAAATCGGCTACCATCTTCTACGTTAAAAGATCTCTCACCATTTCAACTACTCTTTAATAAGGCACCAGATTATAAATTCTTACGAGTTTTGGGATGTGAATGTTTTCCATATATTAGGCCTTATAATGATCACAAATTACAATTCCGATCCACTTCATGTATTTTTCTTGGCTATTGCAACACTCAAAAAGGTTACAAGTGTCTGGATCTTAAAACAAATAAATTGTATGTGAGTAGAAATGTCGCGTTTAATGAAGATGTATATCCCTTTGTTCAATCAACAAATACATCTATTTCTTCTTCTACTTCTTCTTCTATCTCTTATCCTCTAACTGTGCTTCCAAGTCTTTTTACAGGTCCTGCTCAGCAAGCTTCAACTGAGCAAGACTCTTCTGTTTCTCATGCTCAACCAGACACTAACACCTCTTCTTCACTTGGAACTGAGTATCATGAACCTCCTTCTCTATCGGTACTAGTCCCTTCTCATAAAATGGTTACTAGAACCAAGACAAATACCCTCAAACCAAAACAATACACTGATTATGTTGCTACTTCAACCAGTGATTTAATTGAACCAACCTCTTTTACCATTGCAAATAAAGATCAAAATTGGAGGGCTGCTATGGCGGCTGAACTTAACGCTTGGTGTGGAAAGAAGAGGCGAGAGGGAGGTTCGTGATCAGGTTGTCAAAGCGAGAGACGAAGCTTGTCGAAGATGAGTGAGAGGAGATATGGAGGACCTGCTTGATTTCTTCTGAAAATGAGGTTCGGTTTTGACTTTTGACGAGCCATTAGTGAGGCTGGACCAGTAAGGGTGGGGCGGACCACAGTAGACGGAAATATTGGGTACAAACGGAGCTTGTTAAAAGTTCCGTTATGAGTATGAAATTTGGTAGAAAAATTGGTTTATATATCCCCTCCCTATATATATATATATATATATATATATATATATATATATATATATATATATATATATATATGTATATATATATGTATATATATATTATCTAGAATATCTCCATAATCTTTTGTATTTTAGGACTATTAGTGTTAGTTCAGACGGACTTCGAATATCCCCATATTCTTTTGTATTTTAGGACTATTAGTGTTAGTTCAGACGGACTTCGCCATATGAATAAATTTTGTGATCAGATGATACAAAGGTTGTGGAACATGCATATTTCTCTCGAATACAAGGAGATTTAAGTTCATTTTTGGATTGACATGTGTCTATTCCAGTATAATATTTGAGAGATTTCGACAAATATAATACATTGAGTGTAGCGCAGTTGGTAATGTCCATGTCTGTCACACCACCAAAATAAAGTTGCGGCAACCCACCGACACACAACATGTGTGCTAGAGGCATCATATGATAACATCACAAAATAAATAAAATGAAATCGAAAACAACATCACTCATATATATGCATGCATGCCAAAATAAAATATCAAACATCACATACATATACATAGAAACAACTACATCACGGAGATAACAAAACCCTGATCAGACGCGGAATATACATCATCCAAACCCTAATATACAAACCATACAAAATACACACAAACTAGAACACAACCACATCTTAACTCCGTGATGATAACAAATGTCGTACTCACCGTTCACACACGAGCTCCACTAGATTATGCTGCCCTGTTCTGAAACCCTAGACCCAAAACATATATAAAAGAGTGGTTAGTCACAAAAGGTGACTAAGTGAGTTAGTTTTGAGCCTAGCTTATTAAGACAGGCCACAAGTGCATTCATAACCTAAATTATATTAGAAATAATATTATTAATTTCAAGATATAAATTATATAACCTGTATCAATAATTAATGAGTTACATAATTAAATAAATTATTAAAGTAAACATAATGCACAAACTATTTCTCATTTATACCATTACTACTAACCCGAATTTAGAAATTTTATTTCCTTTCGAAAATCCCGTGTTTTACGTATATATAAACCCATATAATATTCCCAGATGAGGGTACGCGTAGCGGTCAACTGAAGTGCCAGATAGAGCAGAGAGCTAATCCAACTCTTCCGGAGGAGCATATAGCTCGGGAATCACCTATTCCCATACAAGAGCCTTGACGACCATGGATATATCCTCGCGTCTTGAACCAAACTAAATCTGGATTTTTCACTACGTCTAGTAGCTCGTTTCCCCTCAAATCAGATGTCACGAAGCACTAATTGCAAATCACACATATCACAAACGAGTCTCGCCGGAACAACTCGTCCAAACAAAAGTGACATCTCAAAGTTCCCCAAAATATTGGAATAATGAAAATAATAATTTAGAAATAGTATATTATCGTATATATTGAAAATAAATATTTTATAAATTCAAAGATTACTTTAACGATTTGGAAATAAATCCTCAATTCCAACTTAGCACAAAACCCTAATCTCAATTCCCAATTATTGAAACCCTAACTTTGAAACCCTAATTAAGAAACTCTAATCATTTCTCGCATGCTTAACATACGGTCCTGAGGTTATACATAATTATTAACTTGAAAATAGCAAATAGAAGAAACAAGAATAAAGATACACGATACAAAATGGCCTCAAATGCAACAAAACCTCTCAAGTCTTAATACGAGAAAAGGAAGAGAATTTCACTCACTAACACACAAGAGAAGATGATTGACCACACGGAATCTCGCACATACGTTCTTAGTCGAAGTAGACTTTTGCTCTGAAAAGCGCGCGCTCGGAGACGGAGCCGAATCGCGCAAATGAAGATACCAACTCGCTCGTCTCAACGTTTAGAATATCGCTATACTCTCCGTTCTTCGAATCGTCGTAATTTTTTCGATCCTTACTAGGTTTCAAGCTTTCTCTCTTTTCTTTTGTCTGAGGAAAATGGATGGACAAGAGAGAGATAAAGATGCCTCTTATCCTATTTAATCATGCGCATGAAGAGGCAAAATGGATTTGGCTTGCTTATTTATAAATATGACCCTCAAAGTTTCATATTTCCAAAACCCTAAAAATAATATCATATGATCATGTTTGTATTAAATTTCTACATTCGCAAATAAGACCCTATATTTTAACTATTTAAAAAACCCACTAAATAAAGTTGAACATCGCAATTCGTGCTTATGTTTTCGACTACGTTTAATATAGAAATATCGAATGTCAGTAATTATGATATTTAGAAAAATATTAAAATCAAATTTTGATATCTTACAATGTCATTGAGTCCACAGGTCGCATGTTCGAATCCCTGCTGCCCTGCTTCAATTTTGCTGAACAGTCCAGTATAATAAGAGAGAAATCGGAAAATACAAAACATCAATTGAGTGTAGCGCAGTTGCTAACTTCCGTCCCATCGAGTCTGAAGGTCGCACGTTGGAATCCCAGCTGCCAAGCTTCAATTTTGCTGAATATTTTTTCCAGACAACAATTTAACAATCAATTTGGGCCCGATCAACACACCGCTTAACCCAGCCCATGTGCTCATTATGTCGAAAATGCAAAAGTTCTCCTAAATTATTGGAAATGCAAATTGCAAAATTACCCCTATATCATTGCTGCAAAAACGAAGAACCTACTTAGAAGTTAAAATTATTATTTTTGATACGCCAATTGGTTGAAAAAAAATTACATATTAATTCACATATTTTCCTCTTTTGTTTATATCACTTGAATTATGAATTTAAAATTAATTGATATCTTTCTCTTCACAATTTATTTAAATAATATTTCCTAAACTTAATTAAGAAAACTTGAAAATAATTAATCTTTTTGTTAATTACCTTAAAATTATGTTACTTAAACTTGAAGAATTTTTTTGAAGAATTTTTTACAAGAGAGAGAGAGAGAGTAGAAACTTAATGGTAAATAAAAAGACTTTTTGGAATTTTGACAATAACGAAGGGCTTTATTGCAAGTCCGGCATAATGTAGTGAGTGTTCAGTTCATACTAATAATATATAAAGATTAACACTGTTCAATCCATATTTGAGTATATAAAGATTAACAAGTACATGATTAGTATGATTATGGACTTATGGTGTTGTCTCATTTCCTCATTATGTGGAAACAACGGTTTAATGTCCTTTACTCAACAAGCTGCTTAATCCAGTTTCATTGAGTGTCCTTGCAATGTATCAAAACCACATATATCTCTTCAAATAAAATATGAAGAAATAATCCAATATACATATAAAAAGGTATATTGTAATTTTATTCATAATCCTCCCAACATGATGAAGTATTATTATTTATACCTATAAAATGTAAGATAATAAGTAGATGTGGCAAACGGGCGAGTCGGATTCGGGTCGGGTAAATTCGGGTTCGGGTCAATTCAGCTTTCGGGTCGTTCGGGTCGAGGGTCATTCAGGGTTCATGTCGTTCAGGTTGCGGGTCATTCCAGTTTCGGATTATTCGGGTTTCGGGTCATTTGGGAAACGGATTATTTGGGTTCGGGACATTTCGGATTTCGGGTCAATTGACTTCAAAGTCAACGTCGGGTTCTGGCCACATATCAGTTTAATTATGGGGTGTATGTCATCTGACTTAACATTTCAGGTCATTTGAATCAGTTTGGTTAGTATTTTTAGACCTTTTATGTTAGAAAAAAGTATAAAATCCTTGATTTCGGGATAATTTAGCCTTTAAGATAAAAAAAAATATCATATTTTTCGGGTCAGATTGGGCGGGTCATTCGGGTTTGGGTCATTTCGGGTTACGGGCCATTTGGGTTTTGCGCCATTGGGATTGCGGGTCATTCGGATTTTTTGTCGTTCGGGTTTCGGGTCGTTCAGATTTCGGGTCGTTCGGATTTCGGGTCAGATTTTGCCAACTCTAATAATAAGCACACACAACCATATTACATGAACATATTATGTATAAGCCCTTTAAAGTTAAAAACACAATAATTTTTTTTTTTTGTAAAATTTATTTAACTTCATCCGAAGAGGGTTACCCTAGTTATAGAGCAACAATTATGGGACCAATCCCGCTCCCAAAAAAGTAAGGTGGAATAAGAACCACATAACATCGAGATTTTCATTTGAAAATAACAATTAATAACATTAAGCGGTTCATCCTAAATTGTCTATACGCATGCTTTCACACTGTTAAACACTTGAATTAATTATGCACGCCATCATCAAACAATAGTAAATAACTCTTTTTTCACAGACAGTTCCTAATTATAACCACCATTTCCCTCCTCAATCTTTGTAGGTCCAGACTCAGTCTTTGCTGTATCATATGACGCATGCAAGCCAATAAACAAGTAATAAACTAACAACACGATCGTCCAAATCCCAAACCTCATAAACGACTTTGAATCGATCGAGCCAAGCAAGAAGATGTTAATAAGCATGGACACTGAGGGCAACCATGGTACCAATGGCACGCCCCACAGCTTAGGTTTCCGTGCCATCGGTACGAATAACCAAAGTCCCAGTGTTGATAAAAACCAGATTGGCAAGGTGATGACATATGCGATCCACCCTGTCGAATCTACGGCCCAAAATGTAGCTGTCGCAATAGAAGATGCAAGTATAAGCAATATAAATACAATGAGTTTTATCCGGTCGGTATTAGAAGTTTCTCCTTGTACATAATATCGGCGCACTATGAGAGCCACGGCAACAAGCATGAAGATGAACAGGGTTGAAATGGACAAAAGGTTTGATAGAATGTTTAGCTCTGTGAAAAAGGCAATGATGGCAGTTGCAACTAGCATGACAACTGTCGCGTTGATTGGTGTACCGGTGCGAGGGTGCACATTAGCCAACCAAGGTGGTACCATGTGCGTTCGGGCAATGTGGGTTAGGTACCGAGCCTGCCCGACTGCTGAGACTAGAAGGACTGTTGTCATGCCCTTGAGTGCGCCGAATGCGACTACGTACTTGGCCCAATCCAATCCAGTACCCTGCAATTAAAATCCCAATTTCTGTGTGGTTTAGTAATATCCAGTTAATATTCTGAATGGTAGATATGCAAATAATAATGTTTTCACAAGGAAAACACAAATTTTATACTAGTCTTGGAGAACCTCCATTAAATGCCCGTAATAGAAACATGACCCCTAAATTATTTGATTACTTTTTAGAATTAATGATTGAGTTGAAATGGAATATAATTAAACAACCTTTATATATTAACATACATACGAGCAACTAGATTATACAGTGAGCAATTTGTTACCTGAAATGCAGCGGAGAAAGGTGCATCAGGGTCGATATTTTCACGAGGCTGCATCAAACAGAGCGTGACAGCGAGCAGGCAGTACAAGAAAGTTGTAACGGACATGGCGCCAATAAGTCCAATTGGTATATCTCTTGTGGGGTTCTTGGTTTCCTCGGCCATGGTGGAGACCGCGTCGAAGCCTACATATGCGAAGAATAACACAGCAGAGGCGGAGAAGATCCCACGCACCCCGTATGGCATAAAAGGCCTGTAGTTTGCTGTGTTGGCTTTTGAGAGCCCTGCTACTGCGATGAAGATGATCACCACAATGTGTATGATCGAAGCCACGTAGTTAAACCGGGACGTTCCCTGGATATATGCAATCAATGGTAATTTACAGAGCCCATAGAAATATTAAAAACTAAATACGATTTAGTTAATTTATACTAATAATAGATTTATGTATTTGCCAAAGCTTATCTAATATAAGTTGTTAGGCATTACCTTACTGATTAAAAGGTTGTTGGTTCGTGGGCAAAACCGATTATTTTGAAAATAAATGTAGGACATATGAGCGCTCTTTATGAAATAAAAAATGAAATAGATTTATGTATATGTGCAAGTGCTTGACAGTTGCAACCATTGTAATTAGAAATAACAAAAGTTAACGAAAATGTTTAGTTGATGATTGCATATACAATACCTTTGTGCTTAACATGGCGAAAATGCAAATGATGGTGACCACTCCCACTGCAATTGGGTCGAGCTGGTTGTAATCTTCTGCGAGACTGGTCACATGGATTCTGAAATCATTTGGATGATGGTTAAGCAGTGTTGCAAAATACGAGGTCCATGCTCTCGCAAGTGCAGCTCCAGTAATTACATACTCCAGTAGTATGTTTCCAGCTGCTATGTATGCCACAAAATCGCCCAGCTCGACTCGCAAATATGCGAATGAACCACCTATTCGGAAGACGAAGTTAGAAAATTAAACAAAAGAGTTTATAAGTCGAAAATCTGATTTCGTTTTCATCTTTAAAACATACAAAGTTAGAAAATTAAACAAAAGGGTATATAGGTAGAAAATTTGATTTCGTTTTCATTTATAAAACTTACAAAGTTAGAAAATTAAACAAAAGGATATACAAATAGAAAATCTGATTTCATTTTTATCTTTAAAACTTACTAAGTACAAAATAAAACTATTTCTGAGTGCACATAGGGAGCCCCCAAGATCACCACCTTGGTCGTGGTCAAAATGGTCAAAATCCATAGTATGGTTACTATATTAATTTTTTTTATTTTATTTAGTTTTTATTAATCATCTAATATTTTAGAATAACAATGTATAATTAAAATTTTAATAACCACTTTATAATTATTAATTTTTCGATCATCACATGCCATAAAAAATGAATAACAATTAGGGGTGAAAACGGGTCGAATATTATCTGACCGACCGGTAACCATATCCGTAATAAATCTGTATTCAAATCAAATTATCCGTATCCGGTCGGTTACGGATACGGATAGTTTTATTCGGATACGAATACGAATTTGGCAAACGATTTGGCTCTCGGATACGGATAATATCCGGATCCGGATAATTTGTTATTCGGATAATATCCGTTTTCGGATATTTCATTATATATCGGATACAGATACAGATATTTATACGGATACGAATACAGATATTTGATTTTTTCATCATATTCGGATACGGATATTATCCATATCCATTTTATTATTTTGTTGTTATTTCTTCAGATTTTCTTTAAATTGCTATATTTTATTAACTTTATCGTCATAAATAGTTAAATATTTAAAAGAATGTGAATCCATTGGGATATTGATATATCCGTTTAAATATCCGAAATGAATTCGTGTTCATACTCGTATCCGATAATATCCGAACCATATTCATATTCTTATATATAGCCGAACCGAATCCGTATCTGGAGACTCCGTATTCATATTCGTATCCCAGAAAATAAAACGGATACAAATATGATATGACCCGATCCGAATCGTATCCGAACAGTTTTCACCCCTAATAACAATACTTAATTTGGGGGCTAATATAATTTTTCTTTCTTTTATATGATGACTTGAGGGCAGAAATTAAAGAGGTAAAAGGTGTGAAAAGCCCAACATGGCACAGTCATAACTGAAACAACAACATTTTGTTTTATACTTGTATTTGTTCTCGAAGTATATATATTACCAACATTATTGGTATGTGAGGTGTAATTAATTAAACCAGGTTTCTAGGGCAACACATCTCAGTCAGGAATAAAGTGGTTACTATGTCGCACATCTCATGTAAAAATTAGTGTTGTCGGTTTACAAGAACAAGTCGACCTGATTTCTAATTGTAACATATTGGGGCGCATTATTGAAGTTATATGGGGTTATGGCCTTAAAGATTTTTGATAGGACATTATTGGGCTTATTAAAATGTGTGATATAACTTTGAAATCTATATATGCCCCATCTCAAACTAATTCACAAAGTTAATATACTATGTGAATGGGAATTTTTTGGCTCCGAAAGGTCAAACTAATTCACAAACTTTGTAATGGAAATTTTTTGGCTCCGAAGGGTCAATATCCGATCCTAGCAAGTAGCAAGATATACGGTGATACGAAAATCACAGTACATCTGATTTGACTTCAGAAGTCTTCCCTTGTGGGGCTCGTTTTTGAATTTTCAATCATCCTGATTCATAATTTTCAAATATCTAAAATATCTAAAATGTGAGATACTCTTTGACTTAAAAAATACAATAGGATAATTGAAAAACCAATTTCCAATCTTTCTACCCTACAACAAAAATTAGATTTTTGGAACCAATGAATTTGGCCCCTAAAACATCAAAATTGGTATCTCTGACTTTAAGAAAACAAACCAAACTACATAAGCTCAAAAAAAATTAACAATTCAACATGTACCTGCGACTGGTATCTCGACGGCGAACTCGGTATAACAAAACACTGAAAGCATGGCTGAAATACCAGAGACCACATAAGAAAGCACCACAGCAGGTCCTACAACAGCTCGGGCTTCCTGACCCGTTAAAACAAAAATACCCGCTCCAATAGTCGCACCGATTCCGAACCATGACAAGTCCCACCACGTCAAATTCTTCTTCATTTCACTTCCAGACCTGGCCCGCACCTCGTTCAGTTCATGCTGTTCTTCAGACCGGCTGGTGATTCTGTTCAACAGTCTGGGACCGGTTTGTCGTACTGATTTGCTGTAGTTAGACCAGCTTTGGAATGATTCTTCAGGGAAAAGGCCGTGATGTTTTTTGAGTGTGTCGTCCCCATTGGAGTTCTCCATTTTGGTTTCTTGGTTTGTAATCTGTTTGGAGATAAAGAAAGTACATGTGACTGAGAAAGGCGATTATATTTATAGAGGTCGTTGTAGGATTGGTTGAATTTGGAAAAAGAGTGTTGAGAAAAGATTCAAGAATTATATAAGAGAGAAAGCCCCGGTTTTCAGAGAATCATTAATACATTTGTCTCTATCTAAGTTTGGCGTGGTTAATACAGGGAGCCGTATGAAGCCCGCAATCGTATATTCTTTTGACTCCAAGTGTGGATACATTATAAAACAATTCTAAATAAACTATACATTAAGAACAAAATATTATATTATTATACATGTAAAAGTTGTATGTAATAATATAGTTGGAAATTATTTCTCTACAAAAAAAATATAGTTGGAAATTATTTTAGTTGCTATAAGAATAAGACTTCATATATATCTGAACTCAATAGCTCATTGTTTGAATTTGAAAACCAAAAAGTAAACTCAATATAATGAAATTTTTTCTTGAATTAGAAATGTTTTTGCTGTATTAATGTGAAAACTAAACAAAATAAAAATAAAAGGAACTTCTCAGCTAAAAAATTTCAAAGAGCTTGAGAGAAGCCTGTTGTTGAACATGGAAAAAAAAATTCTAAATCTATAATTTAGCAAAGAAAGTGTCTCTTTAGCAAAAAAAAAAAGAAAATGAATAATTTGTATTATTGTGCATAGCTCCTAGTACTTATCGAACCCTAGAAAGGCACTGAGAATAATCATTCTTCAATTTCTGTTTTTTTACTTGAAGCCCTAAATTTCACCATCTCATGGAATATTCCATTCCATGAATCATCATATAAACAAATAATGTGATTAGAAAATTAATAAATTTTAATTAGTCTAACCTTTTGAAAAATCAGCTTTTGAAGATCCTTTATTTTTGAATTTGGGGAAAAAAGATTGGTATATTATGCAGTGTGAGAGATGAAAAAAAACGAGTGAAAATAGTTAGATTCTATCGGGTCGGATTTATGAACAAATCTATTTTGTATCCGAAATCATCAAGCACCCAATATCTTATTAGGTTTATAACAAGTGAGCAGTTCAGAAATGTTTTAGGAAACATATACCAACGCGAAATGGTTTATATTATTGGACTCTCATTTTAAGAACTCGTACCCGATAAGAAATGGTTAGTCAGTGAATGAATGGAATATCTAATTATGGCATTATTCACAGTTGGATGCAGCGAGATTTAATCCAGATATTATGTGCTAATAAGGCCTGTGTCTCATGTGCAAACACACGACTTGTATCTTCTATCAAAATTATAATGCTGATTTTTATTTTATTATTGAAATGTCTTGTAGCTCAGAGGCCAGTGTCTTGCAGCGTTACACGTGTGTAAATGTTACAATATGTGGTGAAAATGTGAACGGAGCGAGAAATGAGGTCGGGTTAATTGCTGAGCTTACATTGGCTGGATCAATTAATGAATTTTTTAAGGTGGCGTTCGGCAAGGTGGAATAAAAGTGGAAGAATGGAAGAAGTGAGTTATTCCAGCCAAACAAGGGTGGAAGAAAATAGAATAAATATGTGGAAGAGTGAAATTTTCTTTTTCTATGGGGGGAGTGGAAGATTTTTCTTTCATGGAATAAGGCAAAAATTAAGACAAATATACCCCTCCTTCTTCCACCTTGATATGACATGGCATTAGTAATTAATGTTATGTTTCTCTCTCTTATTTCTTTCCAAACAATTTTTTATAGAAATATAAGGATGAAAAAACCATCAAATCTCAATAATAATTTCATGAAATCATATATTTAAAATATGAAGATAATTATACTTATTTTTCTCTATCTAAAGAGATCCATCTCTCATATCTTTCTTTCGTTGTTCATTTTTTCCATTTCTCTTATCATGCATAAATGATTTATTAAATCAAACAAATTATTTTCCATCTTATTTATTTAAAAAATATTTTTATTTTCTTTTAGGTTGAATAATAATAATTAAATTAATTAAAAAATATGATTAGAATAAGAGCATTGTAGTAATTAGGTATTATTTATATATTTTAAACCAACTTGTTACTCGATGGATCTTGCCGAACGACGGTGGAATAAAATGGAATAACCGCTCTTCCACTCTTCCGCTCTTCCACTATTTCACCTTTCACCGAACAAGCCCTAAAGGAAATACTATTAGGAGGATTTAATTTGTATTGTTTACATTTTTGTCAACAAGAATTTGAATTTGTTAAACTAGATGGTCCCTCGCTCCGTTTCAGTATTGTATAATATATTTTAACTCAACATAATTAATTATTATATAGCCAACACATACATGCTAGCGCAAGTGATCAAATACACACTCGAATAAGGAAGATATACCCAAGTTTGAGCCCGGCCTAACCGGGTTTTTTCTGAAAAATACGTGGGGACGTATAAGACACCGTATTAAAATTTCAAAAAATAAATTATAAAATAGAAATAATAAAAATTATTTTTCTTGAGAAAAATAACCTCTCTTTCAATATTTTTTTAATATTTATTGTTGTATTTGAAATTTTATTCATAAAATCATGTATTATAGTTTATTGTAAAAATCTATACAATGTTTCTAACTTTACTGTGAGATTCTCTATGTTTTTAATGATATGAGGAGAACAAATTACTTTTATTATATTACTTTTGTATATATACTTGTTATATTTTAATATTTTATTCATAATTTAGTTTCATATTTTATTATGGAACATGTCGTTATGAGATATGGCTATACGGGGCATAAATGTATTGATGATGCAAGATGAAAAAACTGACGCGTGGATCATTATTATAATTATCAGGTTAAGAAGTAATAGAAAATGTTAATTATTTAAGCAGAGTAATGTACTTGGTATGATCCATTCCAATTAATTATTTCTTTGTATAATCAAGTAGTTTGCTAGTATGTTGTGAGTTACAAATAATATATTAAATTACTGCACAAAAGACTTGGGCATTTTTTTGGGCCTCATGTAGCATCTCAGGAAAGGGAAGGAATAAAGTTCTTGATAAAACATGTTCCGGTTTTGTTATTCCTCTTTAGCCCCATAGCCAAATATTTATGAAATATTTGATCATTTATAATACCATCTATGACTACCTGCACAAACTGAATCTAGAGTAATGGGTTAGGAATCCCAGGTTGGGCCGTTAGTATGGGCTTGTCTTAAGTGGTTTGTAGGTCCAACCCAAATTTATTGCTATTTGGAAAAATATTTAGCAAAATTCAAACTCGGCAATAGGTTTTGAACCTGCGACCTAAGGACTGGGTGACACGGAAATTACCAATCACGCTACACTAATTTCATGTTATATATATATATATATATATATATATATATATATATATATATATATATATATATATATATATATATATATATATATATATATATATCTCTCTTTCGAAATCGCTCAAATATTACACTTAAAGATTGTATACGTGTCAAGCTGAAAATGAACCTGACTTTTTTTGTAATAATGAAAGATTGTATACGTGTCAAGCTGAAAATGAACCTGAATTTTCTTGTAATAATGAAATATTATAGCCGTTGTAATAGCCTAGTGACTCCTATATAAAAGGATGTCATCCATATGTAAAAATCAACAGAGAAAATAAATCTTATTTTAATTTTCTATTTATCACCCACAAGTTTGTATCCATCTTCTTTTGGATACTAAAACCTCTATTTCTTTGTCTAAATTTGATTTGGACCCCGTTTTTCAATGGTTCATATACTTCATAGGCAAAAGGAGGAGAAGAACAAAGAAGGAAAAAAAAAGATAAATAAAACCTAACTTGATGGACTGGATGCTGGGCTCCCTTCTTTTGAAGGCTATTATGGGCTTTTCATATTATTGTTTGTAATAATGAATATTCGAGGGGGCTTTGTGTAAATTGACTTTCCGGTTTTAACTTTTGAGAAGCAAAGAAGGGAAAAAAGAGTAACGGAAATACAACGGGAAAAAAGAAGAAGAAAAAAAAAAGGAGAAACCTTTAAGGTGACTAGGTCTGAGCACATGCGTTGCACGTGTTGATTCTTAAGTGAAATCCCAAAGTTAGCATTCGATGAAAGTAACATAACAATTGACTGTGGCAAGTTATGTATGTTGTTCTAATTGTGTATATATATCATAGACATGTATTTGATACATAAATTCGTTAACAAACACAGAGTACTGTAGTAGGTATAGATAGGAAGCTGTAAGTGATATCCTAATTACATATGTTTGAAGCATCTTTTTCTACATATAAGTACATAGGTAAGCATTTGTATATAAGCACTGATTTATTCATGTATTTGTATGCTAATCGATCAAGCTCTCGTAACACCCGCAGCTATGATTTCGCGCCGCTCACACTCTTTCGTAACACCCGCAGCTATGATTTCGCGCCGTTCGTGTGAGCGCCATTCTCGTTTGTAGCAAAGCAATTCAAATTTGAATTTAGTAGTGGATACCATTGCTAGTATTTCTTCATCCTCGACCTGAATATAATGTTGTCAATAGTAAGTTATATTTTTTGGAAAAAGGTTTACTCAATATTTTAGATTCCATTTATGTACTGTTGGTATAAATTTGAACAGTTTGGTTAGTCAAATTTCAATGGAATTTCTGAAGAGCATGTTTGGGTTGGTTGGTTGTGACGGTCTACCTGTTTATTCTTGTTCATAATATTCTTGTTCATAATATCTTCAGCACTCATTCCTGTTATTTCTTTGGCGGATTCTCCAAATATGGTAATGTCGGATGACGATGTTGAGTCTTCGATTGTTGCTTTCACGCGGTATCTATAAAAATGGACTTGGTTACAATATATATATATATGTATATATATATGTATACATATATATATATATATATATATATATATATATATATATATATATATATATATATATATATATATATATATATATATTCTCTTGAGTAAAGTACCTCGGACTCTAGAAGAAATTTTTATTTTTTGTATGTATTGAAATCGATACGGTACCGAGTTAATAAATATAAAGAAGTCTTCTTAATGTTCAATTTTTATTCTTTGTATATGTGTTGAATCGGGGGAAGTTTTGTTGTGTTATTTGAGAGTACAGAATACTGCACACGAGAAAAATTGTTTGAAACACCACGAATTTCCTAGGCCTGCATGAAACTTTATTGGTGCCCCTCTCTGGCCCAATAAAAGTCAATTCTGTTAAGCAAGTTGAGAATATTATTTAAAATAATCTTAGCCCAATCCCTTAATGAACATTTTTCACAAAATACCCATAAAGTTGAAAAAAAAATATATATTTGATTGATATATTTGCACTAAGCCAATGCGCATTAGGAACTTCTTTATTTTACTAGAGGGGACCCTCGCTCCGCTTCGGAATGTATTTTATACTATTAAAAGATATTAATTATATTTTCTTATTATAAAATTCATTTTTTTGTTAGATAATTTATAAATTTTATAAAATATGGTAGAAGAATAGCAGTTGAGTAGTAGATGAATTGTTATTTTATAAATTTTCATGATGTTATCACTCTTCTAAAAAATTTCTTGTGGGTAAATAGACTTTAAATGATTTTTCTATTAAAAAGTAGAAGAACTAAAATTATTTTTTGTAGCTTGACATATTAGATTTTACACGGACAATCGAAAAATTAGGTAGGGATATTTTTCACAAGTTTCCACTACATGAGAAGGTACATAATATCTTGATATTTTTGAAGAGGTTATATTGAATTATTTCTTCTTAGGTTCCATTTGGGAGTGGGGAATCATTTACTTAACTCCAAAATATACTTGGGTTCCGTTTAGGAGTGGGGAATCATTTACCCCTAAATCTTTTTGCAAAAAGAGTGATATAGCAGAATCGAACCTAGGCACTCAAGATTGACATGCTTGAGTCCTTCCAGTATACTAAAAATATTTCGTGGTATATTCTTTTCTTACCTATATAAATACTCTCCTAAAAGAGGACATCTGTCAAAAAAAAAGTGAACATCTGAAACGCCCTTAAAATTTCAGAAGGAGCTCATTTTTATGGGGGAATTTTGGTAATGTTGACATGCGTGATAATTGGAGTAAATACTCTCCTAAAAGAGGACATCTGTCAAAAAAAAAGTGAACATCTGAAACGCCCTTAAAATTTCAGAAGGAGCTCATTTTTATGGGGGAATTTTGGTAATGTTGACATGCGTGATAATTGGAGAAAAAATGGTATTACCCGGGATTCGACCTCACGATCTATGGAATAAAAGCAAGCGTATTACCACTGAGCTAATGCAGCTTTTGTGTTACATGGTAGTGAACAATATATAAATAGCGGTTATGACCGGACCACAAATTCAACTTGAATTTCCTTGTATATATGGTAAATTTCATGTTACCCCAAATTATTTTTCACATGTGACGAAGTCACAACATAAAAATATGATATATTACCTGAAAGTAGATTGAACATTTCTAGAATTTATCAAAAACCCCCTAACTTTTTAAATTCTTCACAAACCCCCTATAAAGTAGATTGAATTTTTTTTGTTGCCCCCTATGGGGCTAACTTTGATTTTTCCATCATTTGAATTTTTTAATGGACCAAAATGCCCTTATATAATTATTTTCATATTTAATTTTATTCAATTAAAAATAGAAAATGTATTTTACATGAAATATAAATATTAAATGAGAATTAAAATATGAACAAAATCATATAAATATTAAAGAAGAAAATAATATTTTATATAATATGAAATTATAATTTATATAATAGTAAAATATATTATTTAATATAATATCATAAAAAGAATTAATGCATCAAAGAATGATATCATCGAAAAATATTATAAAATATCATAAAATATTCAGCTAATATATCATATTTTTATGTTGTTAATTCGTCACATGTGAAAAATAATTTGCAGTAAAATGAAATAAAATAAAGAAGTTCCTAGTCCGCATTGGCTTAGCGCAATATATCGATCAAATATATATTTTTTTTCAACTTTATGGGTATTTTGTGAAAAATGTTCATAAAGGGCCCGTTCGGTAACATGGAATAAGAGTAGAAGAGTGGAAGAATGTGAAAGAAATTTATTTATTCCGCCGAACAAGAGTGGAAGAAAATGGAATAAAGAGATAGAATAGTAGTTTAACTTTATTCCATAGGTTCCCATTCGGCAAAACATGAAATAGACAGAATAGTGAAATAGAGAATAACAACTATTTTGTTTTATTCCACTAGCGTCTGGTTAGATACATAGATTAAAAATTTGGATTAAACAATATAATAATGAATTATGATCACATAAAACAAGAAATAAGAAAATTTAACTGCCACGTAGGATGATATTTGAAATAAAGGACAGCATATGTTTCCTAAATTATAATCTATTCCATGAATTAGAGAAATTTCATCCATACCATGGAATATAGCAATTCCGTTTTTTCAACCTTTAATCCTCTATTCCATCTATGTTCGGCTGGAATAGACCCTCTAATCCTTATTACAACCTTTATCCTAGGGGTGGTGGAAGAGTGGAAGAGAGGTGGAATAAAAAGATTTTTCTTCCTTCTCTCTCTTCTTTCCAAATTAAATAAATATTGCATTAATTGTTTATTCCACTCTTCTACTCATTTATTGTGCCGAATAGTCTTGGAATAAAATGGAAGAGACACTCTTCCATTCTTCCACTCTTCCGTTATTCAACTTTTTGCCGAACGCCACCTAAGGTATTGGGCTAAGATTATTTTAAGGGAAATTCTTCAAAAACCCCCTAACCTTTTTGCATATTATCAAAAACCCCCTAACTTTTTAGATTCCTTCAAAAAAAAAACCTATAAAGTGGTTTGAATTTTTTTGTAACCCCGTATGATGTTATATTTAACTTTTCCATCCAATTTATTTTTTAATTGACCAAATTGCCCTTATATAATTATTTTCATATTTTATTTATTCAATTGAAAATAATAAATAAATATACATGATATTTTGATCTAAACTACCACCACAAAATGTTAAAAAACAAAATTAGAATGACAAGAAGACGGTTTTAATTTAATTTATTGTCACTTGATTTATGGATATATTTCTTTTTTTAATAGCTAATAACTTGGGATTTTTTAATAAGGAAAATCTGACTTTTTGTTTAAAAAAAAAAAAAGGAGAAAAATAAGGCAGCATGATGTGGTTCCCACCATTTCTTCGGAATAAAAAATATTATTCTTCATTGAATTTGACAAACAAATAAAAAAATGAATATATACATGTTGAAGATACTCATATTATCACATGTTCCTTATGTACCTTTCTTTTCGTTATTCAAATAATAAATGAATAAAGGGGAAATATTATTTGATATAATTAAGTGCGTTGTATTTATTTTTATATTCAAAAAACAAATGAAAAATGAATATATACATGTCGAAGATACCAATACTATCACATGTTTCTTGTGTACACTTATCATTCAAATAATTAAGTAGAAAAAGAAATCAATAGTTTAATCATTGCGTTTCTAAAAAAAATAGTTTAATCATTGCATTAAAACAATATGGGCTTAAGAAAATTCTTTATTTTATTTCATTATGTTCCAAGTTTTTTTTGTTTCAGTTTCATATATGGTATTAATTACATAATATATGATATGAAGATAATTTCGTATGCCTAAAAGAGAAAATAAATAGACAAATCAAAGAATATTTTTGCAAATTAATTGATTTCACAATCACAACTAGTACAATTAACAATGTCTGGACAATTTCTTTTAAGACCACCAAATACAATTGGAAACAACACATGTGCATCATTATTCTCTCAACGACTGATCACCTCCACTACACAATTATAATCTCCCAAACAATATATCTCCACAAAAAATACCAAAAAAAAAATAACAAAAACAGAAACCAAAAAACAAAACCAACCCAACTATTTAGTTAGAAATGTAACATTTCTTTCTGATCTCTCCCTGATTTCCAGTGAGAACACCGACATTTCCCATCTTAATCATTGACTCACCGAAGTCTTGGAAAAACTCAGCCTGGTACAATCCAGTGGCCTGTTTTAGAACATAGTCTCGGCTGAGCTTGTCGGTGAGAAGAGCCCAATCAGAGTGGAAAGTTGATCTCAACTTAGTCACGTACTTATAGTAGCTTGTGTCAAAAGTTTTGTAACTGCCAGGATCCATTTCAACGAGTGTGGTGGTATCTCCAGGACTGCATTTTTGCCTTAATTTAGCTATGTAATGTTTGTCCATGAATGGGTCCACATCGTTTAGGTTGTTCTTTCCGGTGAAGTTGTATAAACGGTCATTGAAAGCAGTGCAATGCGAAGTTCCGATTGTGTGGGCACCTATTTAATTAGTGAATGTAAAACTCTCATTATCTAACAAAGAATTAAAGCAATGTCAATATACAGGATTCTTGAGATTTCAAAAATGAAAAGTAATAGTACCTGAAAGGACAACGATGTCCTTGAGATCAAGACCCTTGACACCAAACATCTGCATTAATTGGGTTAAGTTTGCGCTTGGTGGTGGTAATTGCTTGGTCTCATTAGCAATTGACACACTTCCATCTTTCCTCCCAAACCATACTGGCCATGTGGGTCCTTTGCTCTGGAAAATAGTCCATTTTTTTTTAAATTATCGGTTAATTTAATTGAAGTTACAAACTTGATTGGAAGAAAATGACTTACCAGCCAGACTGCATCACGGGCCATTATAGCGAGAACATCAGCACAAGAGACTGTGTTGGGACACGCCTTCTCCAACTTAGCCTTCACCCTCTCTATTGATCCGAAACCGCGCAAACTCAAATTGGGTTTTGCATCCCTCTCCGCCTTGTTGTCTTTTGTTGAGTTCAATAGAACCGATCCGTCGCAACCCTATAACAAGAAGAAGAAAAATGTAATTATCATTAAACGACAATAATTACACAATAGCAATTAATATTTGCTTCCAGACAACAACATACCCTAACAAAACAATCATGGAAATGCATCCTCAGAAAAGGAGCAGCGAGGCTCGGAGCGACGGATAGAATTTCGATCATTTCTTGTCGCACAATTTCTTCAACATTCGGACACGTCTTGCTATAGTAATCCGTGGCTAATTGTGCCCTCGCGGACCCCAAAAGAAGAGACAGTGAGACCAACAAGGGTGCCAAAAGCACTAAGATAACTCTTGAGGCCATATTAGATTAGATAGAAAGGAGAGAGTAGAACAAGTTGGTTTGGGTTTGGAACGGGAGTTTAGTGTTTATATAGAGCCTAAATGGAATATTAAATATATAATCAGCTAATAATAATTGATTTCCACATCTTTACCTCTTTGACACCAATTGCTAGCATGTGCTGAAACGGCTATACAACATATGGCAAAAGTTACTAAATAGAGATGATTTTTTTAACGAATTTGCCAGGGGATTGAATGTCTCTTGCATAATTTTTTTCTATATATTATTGTCAAGTTTCAAGAGCAAAATTAGAGATGTGTCGACTGTTTATCTCGGAGAATTAAAAGAAATATTTATATGTACTATGCCAAATGTAGTCCAAATGAAAAATGGGTCACCTTAAACAAAAAAAACAAAAAAAAAAAAACTCAGTAAAGAGAAGATTTAGTCCATCTCAAGTTTGCCTCAAAAAAAAGAGAAGATTTAGTCCATAACTTGAGTAATGAGTTACGAGTAGAAATGAAAGTATTTTGACATGTTACTTTTGACCTGTTCTATTGTTGAGGTTGAAATTGAAACCGACCATTGTTCATGAACATGTCGCTAGGAGCCAGAGGATTTGGTTTGGGGAATATTACAGACTTGTATTATCATAAAAGTTAGTTATTTGTTTTCTTTATTTTATTTTTATTTTTATTTTTGAGAGAGAGGGAGTCGTTGCATTCAAAACGAAAAAGAATAGAAGCTAGCTAGGATTGAAGAAGAAGCCATGCATGTGCATGCATGTATAAGTTAGGTAATCTCGTGATTTTATTCATATATATATATATGTATGTTAACTTCCATTAATTAAATTCTCTTAACAAACAAATTCACGTACTTCTCTGGCCATGGTTATAGTAATTTACAACGCCATGCATGGTTTCATATGTATATAGGGATGCACGAAATACATAGTTTTTGCCATACAACAACCTAACATAACTGAGATTTTCTGATAATAAAGTAGGAGATAATTGGAGCAGTTTCAACCATGTTAACAACAATGTATGTTGTTTTGTGGATAGATAATTAATCAATGCTTACTTTTCTAATATTCTAATTTATTTATTTACCAACCCTAGCTACGTAGCAATTAGTTAAAATTTAGAATATTTTTTTGCCAAATGGCTAATGAGGAGTGTAATTGGTATTAGTTTACTGTTTATATCCAAATTTTAGGTATAATGGTCTGTTTTTTTGGATTCATCCATACGTACATTGTAGTCAATTTGGATTCAATAAAATATTTATATTCTTATTAATAAATCATTGGTCAAGGTGAAGATGGGGGCCTCTCTCTTGTTTGTGAAGATTCTTCGATTACGTTCACGCCATATCGACCAGCTTGTAGCTGCCCATGTAGGTCGATGGGGGCATCTCTGTCATTTTGTTATTTCTTCAAAAAAAATATTTCATTTTATTGTCTTCCAACCTCAATATTTGCGTTAAATGCAAGATAGATATTATTGGCAAATAATCAGGTAATCATGTATTCATAGGTACATTTTTTATGTTTTTTTTTTCTTATCTATTTTCAGTTTTCACAACCATGTGGAAAAATAATTAGACAACAAGCAAATCAGGTGAATAAATGTTTCAGCTCAAAATTTGCCCAATACAATTATATTGACCCAACAAATAACTAGCCCAAAAAAGATAACTAAATATTGCATTAACAGTAATATTTTTTAATTAATTAAACAACTTTTACTCTCTACATCATACTTACTATACTATGAATGAAGACGATTCAAGAATAAAAGGAAACCCTTGCCACAATTGAGGTCATGAGTACTATGGGCTTCTTTCGGTAAAAGATAGAACAGTAGAAAAACAAAATAGTGGAAAATTAGTTATTCTATTTTAGTTCATTATTGTTCGGCAAGTTCTATAGAATAAAAAGTTGGTTTAAAAGATGTAAAGAATTCCAAATTACTAAGCACTCTTATTTTAATTATTATTTTATTAATTTATTTAATTACATTTATTCAACTTAAAATAAGATAAATAAAAAGAGGTTTTTTAATTAAATAAGATAGAAAATAAAAAAATATAAATATTCTATTAAAAATACAATATTAGAAGAAAAATAAAATCTTAATCAAAGGTAGGAGAAGGCGGATCTATTTAGATAGAGAAAAATTGGCACAATTATTTGTATATTTTAGATCTATCATTTTATGGAATTATTATCGAAAATTGGTTGTTTTTTTATCCATATTGTTTGCAAAAAAAAATGGAAATAAAGAAGAAAGAGAAATAAAATATTAATTGTTAGTGTCATGTCATCTCAAGATGAAAAAAAAAGAAATATTTTTGTTCTAAATTTTTTCTTATTTCATGCATGAAATAAAAAAAATTTCCTCTTCCTATGGAGTAAGAAAATTTTACTATTCCATCAAGTTATTCAATTTACTTACACTCTTGTTCAATAACACACTCTTGAATTCTGGGTGAATTCAAGTCCCAGATAAATGTTGAGGTTTTTCAAAAAAAAAAAAATGTTCAAAACTTATAGCAAAGTCTCTTGACCCATGGCAAATGGGTTTGTCTAATAAAACGTTACATGGATAATATTTAAGATTTAAATTAGCACTGTGTCATAAATTGAGAAAGGATGCTATTCTTCCCGCACTAAACACGACAAACTCATTTCGCTCTAAAGACGCATATCAAAGATTGGTGTTCCCTGGAGTAATTGACGAAATAACCCCTCTAATTTGGAAAATGAAAAGTCCGATGAAGATAAAAAGATCTTTGGATGGCTGCTGCTTCACAATTAGATTCTATCCAAATAGAAACCCCTAAAGCGACAACTTCATACCTCACAAGTTTGTTTTAATTGTATTTCTAACAGGCATGAAACGACATGACACTTGTTTTGGGAGTGTAGCTTCGCCCAAGAGATGTGGCAGAGAGTTTTTGCTCATCTAGAGCTGCCGTTCCGTTCAGAGGATTCCATCAAAGACATGTGGTTGAATTACAGACGGAGTATTTGGAGGACAATCAGAAAAGGAAAACGTGGGATATTTGATGGATATGGACTTGCCGGAGTATTTGGAGCGAACGAAATGGAGTTATTTTTCGGGGGGAGACGGGGGTTCCAAATAGATATTTTTCGGGGGCAGACAGGTTAATTTTAGCTTAAATGTAAACGCTTACTTGTTATGTTATTTTTTTTGAGTTGTCTGGGTAGCTGAAGCAAGTGGAACTTCCCCACTGCTAATGTCTTGTTAAAGTTGATGTAAATATTGTGTTAAGATTAATTAAATAAAAAGTTGCCGTTTGGCAACTATTTCCTTCAAAAAAAAAATTGAGAAGTACGAGTTGAGAGTTTTATTATAGGTATTAATTATAACGAAAAGATTGGTGCAAGTGTTTAATTTATTTGAACTAAAAGTATAGTGTATTTTTTATATTATAATTTATAACTATATGGATGTTTCAATGAAATAAATTTCCTCATATTAAGGGGTGTTTTATCTTTTATTAAAAAATAGTTGATATACACACCGAAGTCTTACCAGATAACTTGTACAAATTATGACAGCGATACTGGGACTCGTCATGGGCAGTCACAAATTGGTGCCTCTGGCGCGAAAGAAATGCCAGGATCTTTCAGAGATCAAAACAGCCGCACAAACTACTCGTGTTGGAGATCAGGAGAACGGCGCTACAATGGTTCAACAACTGTTAGAAGGACAGTAGACGCAGCTCTCACACTTTCATGCATCTCTTTGTATATCCATTTGTTCTTTTTGTTTTTCATGATCGGGTAATCTTGTAAATGTTGGATGTTACTGAACTTTATCTATTTAACATAACAGAACAGAAAACAGGCTCTTCCCCTGCTGTTCCTTCAAAAAAAAACTTGTACAAATTATGTAACGTAAGTGCATGGAAAAAGACATGCATAGCTAAGGGACAACAAACATAAAAAGGGGCGAAAAAAGATGATCAGCTGGATATAGATATATGGTCGTCCATGAATTAGGTCATGTATATGATATTATGTCTTCAAGCGCATTAATTAACTTGTAGATTCCTTTGTCTAACTATTAAACAAATAAATTATCTCTTGTATCTAATTAAATAACACTAAAATAAAGAGGTTTGGTGTAGTAGTGGTTAGAAACGTCTCTACGAGTCCTAGATGACCACATGGAGCGGTTTAATACAATCAACTTATAAGCTTAATAACATATAAAAACTAAGAAGACTAGAGAATCTCACATATATATATACGCCAACTAACTATCTCTACGGTATTGTACAAGGTCAGGTAGGTTTCTAAATTTAATTACTTGCCATTTGAGAGCGAAATATATCTTTCCTTTCATGGCGGCTAACTAATTCAACTAAATTAATCTAATTAGTTAGGACTCGTTTGGCATCATTTCCGTTTTTCTGTTTTTCGTTTTTTAAAAACAAAAATCAGTTTTTTGTTTTTCTGTTTTTGTTTTCAAAAAAACTGTTTTTTGTTTTTAAAACCGATAATATTTTTCCTAGTTATTATTTTATCAAATGTATATTTATAACATTTTCAGCGGCAATATATTAAATTTTCAGCGCCAATATGCCGTTTATATTATCAACATAATATTTTCAGCGTTAATATACCGTTTTAAATACCAATATATAATTTCCAATATCAATGTACCGTTTATAATGTCGATTTATCATTATTGAGTATTAATATTCTATTTTCAGGAATCATTTTTAGAGTTAATATGATGTTTTCAATGCCAATATATTGAGTATTTAGTGTCAATCTACCGTTTACAATATCAATGTATCATTTTCCGTGTCAATATACTATTTTCAGTGAAAATATATTATTTTTAATGTATCAAAATACTGTTTTTTAGTATCAATATAAACACTTTCAATGTCAATATATCATTTTAGTATTAAAAATGTTAATATATCATTTTTAATATCGGCATATATTTTTTCTAGTGTCAATATACCATTTCAGTGTGAATATAAAGATTTCAGTATTAATAAACTTTTTTCGGTATCATTATATTATTTTCAGTGGTAAGTTATTTTATTTTTACTGCAATATAAAATTTTATGGTCAATATTTTTAATTAGTGTCAGCTTACTTTTTTTAGTGGATATAAAGTTTTACGGTCAAAATTTCTTTTTAATATGCATATACTATTTTTTACGCCAACTTACCTTTTTTAGCGCAATACAATATTTCAAGGTCAATATTCTTTTTTAGTGTTATCATATTATTTTCGTGTGGTTTCGAACATTTATATGTTTGGCAGTGAAAAACAGAAAAGAAGAAACAACTTTTTCTTGTTTCCAAAATCCTATTTATTTTTTGACATTTGAATAGAAAAAAAATGAAAACAGAGACATTTTGCCAAACACGTTTTGTTTTTTTTCTAGAGAAAAAAAACAGAAAACAGAAAACGGCAACGATATCAAACGAGGCCTTATATATTAAGTTTTGGACTAATTCAACTCTTGCATGCAGGGAAAATATAAATAAAAGATATATAAAGCACAAATGCATGTTCTGCTAATCATTTTCGCCGAGAATATCTCGTGTGATGAAGTGGAATGAATGTGTTTAATTCGTACCAAGTTAATGTTTGTCACCTCCATATAAAAGAATCAATATAATATATTTGTTAATTTCATAAAGTTGACGGAATTTGTGGTTTTTTTTTTTTTTTTTGAAAGTAGGCAATTGCCTACTTGGATTGTATTAAATTAAAGAAATTTTACAATGTTACACCATTTACATTATTTACAAACACTCAGAAAAAATAACTATCTAAGGTGGGAGCCAGGTCAAGAATTCGTCTTCCGCCTACTTGTAGACTATTCCAGGCGGTCTTGAATTCGTGTTGAAAATTCTGCCGTTCCTCTCTTTCCAAATCTGCCAGCAGTAGGACAGCCATAGTGAGCCCGCCGTTTTCATCCTATCTTGTTGGACGGAATTGAGGATGTGTTCCAGAATTCCCTGAGCTGATTCTTATACTTGTGGTGGGGCTATTTCTAGCTCTTTATAGGCATGATTCCACACTTGTTTTGTGTAGTCACATGTGGCGAAGAGGTGGTTATGTGTTTCGTTATTCGGTGGACCGCAGAGGTTGCAAGTTTGGTCCTGTATAGTATCCCAATTGGCTATTCTATCTTTTTTACGTAATTTGGATTTACGCATTAGCCATCCAAAAACTTTGATTCGAGGAGGGCCTTTGATGTTCCAGAATTTAGCGTAACAGAGATCTTTAATTCTCAGGTAGGCAAAAAAGTCATATGACTGCTCGACCTTGTATTGACTTGATTGATTGTTTGTGGACCATTCGTATTGGTCATTCTCGGCTTATAGTGTGATGGCTTGGGCGGCCTCAATAATGCGGGTCCATTGGCCCCGTAGGTAGGAGTTTAGTTGACGATCCCAGAATTGATGCTAAGATGTCCGGTGTTTCACTTTCTAGAGTGATTAGGGGTTCCTTACATCGTGAGTACATGGTCGGGAAAGCCTCATATAGTGGATAGTTGTTTCACCATTTATCTAACCAGAAGTAGGTACCCTTATCATTTCCTATATTAATGTTAAATCGGCCAGCAAACCAATCTTTACTGTCGAAGAGATCCTTACAGAAAGGTGAAAGATCCTTACATAATTTGTGGTTTGCCCAAGTTAATTAAATCAATCCATTAATTCTCTGAAAAAGTCTAGTCCTCACAATTTTTTTTTTTTTTTGAAGCTCATGTAGGCCATTGCCTACTTGAGAATTTTTTTTTAAAAATTGAAAAAAGAGTTTTAAGTTACAAGATACATTCCCTGGATAGGGATTTTAGTCCTCTGCACTCTATGATTGGTGTAGTTTTAGCCTATACTTATCTAAGAATCATCAAGGAAGAAGCGAAAAAACAAAGACACCAAGCAGAATTAGATTACAATGCATTTTTATAGGGTGACATAACCCTCTTATAAAGGAAAGAAGAAACGTAGAATAAAGTTGTTGATTTTCTTGGTCTCTCAGTTGGCCGTTATCCTTCTTTCAGCTTCTTTTTTTGCTAAGTCGTAGCAGATGTTAATATACTTATTATTTTCTCTTTATCTTATCCAAACAAGTAATTTAGAGAACATGCAATTTCGTTGGGGTAACATGCATGGTACAACTCATCTCTCGCGTTCCTTCTCTCTCATACATGATACATGTATGATGTATTAGTTATGTTTATACATATTAATTATAAGGTGTTTGAAAGTATGCTTCCACTTGTAATTCTCTGGCAATTAAGGGTTGATATATGCTGATGAGCTGCTCTCGGTTCCAAGTCAACTATATAGATTTCATATTGTGCAGTACATTATTTAACAAATATATAGTAAACTAATTTGTAACATCTCAACCTCCATGAACAAGCTAGCTAGTGACTATATAAACACCATGCATCAACGCTCTTCTATTCCTCATCAAAACCAAAGTAATATAACATAAACTTAACTGTTTCCAGTGTAATTACATAACCCTTCTCCCAAAATGGCCACATTAAGAAGGGCAGTCTTAGCATTTTTAGTACCCTTGGTCTCATTGTCTCTCATTTTGGGTTCAGTTAGTGCACAATTAGCTACAGATTACTATAGCAACTCATGCCCGAAAGTTGAAGAGATTGTGCGAGAAGAGATGATCGAAATACTCTCAGCTGCTCCAAGCCTTGCTGCTCCTTTCCTAAGGATGCATTTCCATGATTGTTTTGTTAGGGTATGTTGTCTCAAATATTAATTGCCATTGTGTAATCATTGTCATTTAACGATAATTACATTTTTCTTCTTGTTGTTATAGGGTTGCGACGGATCGGTTCTATTGAGCTCAACAAAAGACAATAAGGCAGAGAAGGATGCAAAACCGAATTTGAGTCTGCGTGGTTTTGGTTCGATAGACAGAGTGAAGGCTAAGTTGGAGAAGGCGTGTCCAAACACGGTCTCTTGTGCTGATGTTCTTGCTATAATGGCTCGTGATTCAGTTTGGCTGGTAAGTCATTTTCTTCTAATCAAGTTTGGAACTTATCTAAATAAATTAACTGATAAAAATTAAATTTTGAACTAATTTTCAGAGCAAGGGACCCACATGGCCCGTGTGGCTTGGAAGGAAAGATGGAAGTGTCTCAATTGCTAATGAAACCAAGCAATTACCACCACCAAGCGCAAACCTCACCCAATTAATTCAGATGTTTGGTGTCAAGGGTCTTGATCTCAAAGACATCGTTGTCCTTTCAGGTACTTACTTTTAGATCTCAAAAATTGGCCTTGATTAAGTTCTTTGCTATCTAACTAAAATTTACCATTCATTAACTAAATAGGCGCCCACACAATCGGAACCTCACATTGCACGGCCTTCAATGACCGTCTGTACAACTTCACTGGCAAGAACAACTTAAATGATGTGGATCCATTCATGGACAAGCATTACATTGCAAAACTAAGGCAAAAGTGCAGTCCAGGTGATAATACCACACTCGTCGAAATGGATCCTGGCAGTTACAAAACTTTTGACACAAGTTACTACAAATATGTGACTAAGTTGAGATCAACTTTCCACTCCGATTGGGCTCTTCTCACCGACAAGCTCAGCAGAGACTATGTTCTAAAGCAGGCCACTGGAATGTACCAGGCTGAGTTTTTCCAAGATTTCGGCGAATCGATGATTAAAATGGGAAATGTTGGAGTTCTCACTGGAACTCAAGGAGAGATCAGAAAGAAATGTTACATTCCTAATTAATAGTTGGGTTGGTTTTGTTGCATTTCTTATTTATTTGTAATTTGTTATTCATATTTATTTGGGGTGTTGGAATTGGTTCAGAGGGAGTTTAAAATTGTATTGGGTTGGTTAATTCAATTAATTATATAATTATTTTTCAAATTAATCAATTATCTTTTTTGTTCTTTTGTTTGGATTACAAGTCTAAATCATTTGCTTAGAAGTTCAAGCAAAAAATATTAGACAACATTCATGGGCCCAAATATTTGCATTACAAATCTTAGCCTAGTTAAAAAATCCTATTCAAACAAAAGTCCATTAATAAAGCACCACAAAATTGATTGTTCCAATAATACCCTCAGGCTGCACACTTCAACTTCAACTTCAACTTCAACGTCCATTAGTACGTCATACCAAACGCCATTAGAAAATTAAAACCACAAAACACGAGCACATTTGAAAATTAGTTCCTTCAAAAACAAAAGATACAAAGAGGAAAAGGTCACCAGGATTCATGGCGGAGATCTCTATGCAAGTGAGTAAATCTTTAATCCAATCCATTTATTTCTTTTGATAATTCTCTGTATAATCTTTTGTTAATAGGAATTTGGGGATAAAAATCATGAAAATAATCCAAGCATGATGAAAGAGCAGCAGTGCTCTGCTGGATTTGTAGCAGTTGATATAGGAGGAGCATCCTTGCTAGAAACAGAGCATGTCAGTTTCTCTTTCTATTAATCAAATCATTATTAAAGGATTTGTAATTCAAACTTCAAAAATTATGATGATTTTACTAATTTTGTTGTAATTTCTTGAACTAAGAAGATGGAAAATCCAACATATCGTAAAGGAAATAACACAAACAGGCGTATGGGTCGTAAGCGCGCCACCTGGCTTGGTCCAAGAAGGCTTCTCTTTGTCTTTGCCGCTTTGTCAGTTTTATTCGTCTTCTTTTTTTATTTCAATTTTACTCCCTCTCTTAATTATTTAAACTTGTTTTGTTTTAAGTTATTAATTTAATCTCATAACTAGTGTGCCATCTCATTCTGCATAGCAACATCAGAAAAGAAAATTATCTCATTAATAAAAGAATCATTAAACTGTATCTATGTCCACAAATTGGCCTATGTTTGGAAATGCATGCCACGTGGCTGAGATGATGATGATGATGATGGCAAGTAATGATTTGTTTTAGTTAGTAGGTCAAAAATCAAAATGTACTAATTTTGGGCGTCCAACGAGAGTTTAAGGATGCAAGCCTGTGACAAAGACAAAGTACCAAACCTACTCAAAATGATCAAGGACTACTAACTATTATAACAACTAACATGATATGATGGTAAGTTACGTTACAACAATATTATGGAAGGCAATTCAATGATGTCTCAAACAAACTACTCTGTACAATAATTCATTCATTTGAAGTAGGTATTGAACCGTCAGCATTTGTAGCTACACCTGTCTCATGTTTTCATTAATTCTTTATCTTTTTTTTGCCAGCATATACTAGTTCAAAGGATTCGTATCATGTTATTACCAGTAAACTAATGAAACAATTATTCATTTATTTCCTCATTTTATTCAAAAAAAAGTATTAATTATATTTATTTGGTGTAGGTCAAGTATGGGGACATTGATATTACTATACTTCACCATCTCCATTGCCAGATCAACTCAAGATCAAATTGATAACCAGTGATGTGCACAGCTTTGGCTCTTTGGTATCAACTTAGTCCATTATGGCAATAAATACAAAGTAAACTACGCATGAAAATGAGTAAAAATCATGTACAATAATAGCATAGAAAAGAGAGAAAAAAAAGAGATGTTTTGTATGTACAAAAAAATACCACAATCTTTTTCATGAATGGCATATAATTATGATTTTTTTTCTTTAATTCTCCACACAATAGATTAAAATCGTATAAAGCAATCAAAAATAATATTGCTCAAAGTTACAAATTAATCAGAATTATTTTTTTCCAAATACAACTCTACAATTTTCTCTTGCGAATAATCCGTAAAATACCCTTCTCCCACCTCCAACCCTCTCTCTCTCCCCAACCTCTCAACTTCTCTCTGAACCCTCTCTGCTTTCTCTCTCCCCTCTCTCTCCTCCAACAAATTACACGCCACCTCCATTTCCCCTCTCTCTCTCTCTAACCCCATCGCTTGAACCCTCTCTAAACCCCCACCTCTCTCACTAACCTTCCTAGCTACAATTCTCACGGATTCTAAATCCGTGCAATTCAAAATTGGGACGTTGTAATTGTCAACCCAGTTCGTGGCGCCTATGGTTAAGATTCCTTTTGAGGGTTTAGGGTTTTGGGGACCGAAATCGGGTTTAGGGTTTAAGGGTTTAGGGTTTATGGTGGACCCGGTCCATTTGTTGTTGGAAGAGTTCTGTTTGAAGTAGCCGAGTTCTCGTCTTATTGAAGCTAGGGTTTGGTTTGTGTTACTTGCCGCTCCGTATAAATAAGTAGGTACTACATTGCACAAAAATATTTAGTCGAAAAATAGGGGCTTTTTGCAACTTTCAATAATGCAGGGGCTTTTTTGCAATTTCAGTATAATGTAGGTTTTTATTCTTTGCAAACTTCCCATATAATAATATAAGTTTAGTAAAAGGATAGTTATGTAAATATACCTTGGAGTTCTTGTCCATTTTGGGCCGCCACAATTTTCAATAATGCATGTTTTTTTTTTTGCAATTTCAGTATAATGTAGGTTTATTCTTTTTGCAAATTTTCCAGACTGTAATATAAGTTTAATAAAAGGGTATTTAGGTAATTATACCTTGAAGTTCTTCTCCGATTTGGGCTGCGACGAGTTTTGCCAGGTCAGCAACTTGATCCAAAGATGAATCTTTCAAAGGATGAAAACAAATATGGTCCACAACACCGAGTCTAGGATGCGAGCCAACGTGAGACTCCAAATTTAGGGTTTCAAACGCGATTTTGACCATGTCAAAAACAGAGTCTTTTAATGGGGAGGTTTTATTAGGGTTTAGGGTAGAGACGAGCGTGTAGCCGACACGGTTGTAGACTTGGTCGGTGAATTTGTTGATGAGAAGGGTTTTGGGGTGGAGGTTTAGTGAGGTCTCGATTGAGGTTAGGGGTTTAGGGTTTCGGCTTTCGGAGATGTAGAGCTTGCAACACGCTAGCATTGTCTTTCGCATTTTGGGTTTTTGGATTTTGTTGCCTGTTAGAAAAAATTTGGTTGGGATGAATAATGGAGTAATGACAGTTGGATTTTGTGGTAATTGATGCTAAAGTTTAGACGGAATTTAATGTTCATGGGAGATATTTCGTGCGAAATTAGGTTGTAACAGAAAAGGAGCTCAATTAAAACAGGGTCCCAATCGAATTGAAAGAAAGAAAGCTCGCACCTTTTTGCTTTTTGATCGATCATTCAATGCGCGTCAATGACGATTCCTTTTGCCCTGTGATGTGATGTGATGTTTACTGAACGAAGCTCCGAAAGAAAGAAAGGGAAGAAGAGAAGAGAAGAGAAGCGAAGCGAAGCGAAGAGAAGAGAGGAGAGATTGTGGCGTCAGATGGAGATGGAGAAGATAGAGAGGATATTATGCAGGATGGTCCACTACTTTTATGAATTTATAGGAGGGAGGAAATGTGCATGATAGTGCAGTTCAATTTGTGGAGCAGTTTTTCTTAGTTTAAAGGGGGAGAAGTAGAGAAAACAAGTAAAGAACAGCACATTTATCATCATCTCGTGTCTAGTTAATATAGGTCGTATATATTAGATAAGCAAAATTGCAAACAGACAAAAATTATTTTGTCCTTTTTCTCAATATACAAAAAAGTTTGTATCCCTATCTACAAAAAAAGGAAAATAAATATATTGATCAAAACACATAGGCCCAAAAAGTTGAAGGTCCAAACTTCCATGTCTTTTCTCAATACCAGGCCTTTTTCTTCTCAAGCCCATCTTTTTTATCATATCATTGTTCTCTTATTTTTCTTTTGAGGTTTGAGGGTTATTCTATTAAGCAAGAAATCTACTTAATCCAATCTTACGCCCCATTAATCTAACATCATCTTTGATTTGCTGTCTGTATTCTCCAAACGTAAATCTCTTATAAACACTCGGATCTGAATAGCCTTTAATCACTGTTTCATAAGAAGGGCAAAGAAAATACGCGACAGAAAATCTCTCAACTCTTGAGTTCACCAACACTCTATGCTTCACACTTTTGTACATGTCATTACTCCATGCCTGCCCAAACTTTATATGAGATATTTTCACATGCTTAAGTTACTTATGAGTGTAGTAAGTTTAGTAAAGAATTAATTACTTGGAATAAGTCGCCAATGTTGATGATTAAAGCATGAGGATTGGGCCTGACAGTGAACCAAGTGTCATGCTTCCACAGTTGCAATCCTCCTACTTGATCTTGGTATAAAATGGTTAGAAAGTCACTGTCTGTGTGTGGTGCGAGCCCAAATGCTCCACTTGGTTCCTCACAAATGGGATAGTGGTTTAGTCTCAAGTAACATGTGTCACGCGTGCAACTCTCTTTTACATAATCTCCATTCTTGTCACCTAAGTGCGTTGACAAGATTGATGCTAGATCATGTGCTAGTTTAGATAGTGCCGTTGATATTTCTCCAATTATGTTCCTTGACACAAAAATAGGAAAAAAATATTTAGTATCATTGTTATGTTGCAGTATTAAATAAAGGGGAAAGTGTACTATACATAAGTGATATGTACCTATTCATAGTATCAATTGAATTTAGAGGGATGTGATAAGCTTCAGACCATGATAATTGTTCGAGTTTTGTAGCTGATGGAGTGCCCCAACAATAACTGTCAGGCGATAGTTTGTACAATTTTTCGCTTCTTTTCTTCTCATGCGGTTCTTGAAATATTTTCTTTTGTAATTCGCGTAATTCTAATAAAAGATCGTAAGGAATGCCATGGTTTACAACTTGGAAGAATCCCCATTCCGAGGCGGCTGTAATAATATCTCTTTTGCAAGCTGATATTGTCTCTGAGTTTTTGCTGATCAGACGGTTAAGATCGACTAGAGGGAGATTGCATTCTTCGACACGAGCGGTCTGATTAGGGTCGAATGGTTGGGGATTGTTAGCAAAAAGATGTTTGTAGGTGTCCATTAATGGCGGGTTTGAATTCATTTTGAAACAAGCTATGATTTGTCTCTTTAGCTATTAAATGGAAGAAGCAAAATGAATGAATGTTAGTTCTGAATTCTGATTGTTCTTCTGAGTAAATTGAGTGAACTACGATGGTTTTAAAAATGCATTGCATGTACACCAGCATCCAAGTGCATGTATCTAGATATTTATACATTTTTTTTAATGTATAGGAGTAGAATGTTTCAATTGTTTGATCTTTTGTAGCTATATAATTTCTTGTGAACATGTCTTCTTTTTTTGGGTGAATTAGAGTTAGACCGGACTTCAATATTTTATTCAAATTTCATAAAAATATAAACTTGTTAATAAGAGTTTGATTCTTATTTCTTAACATCTCGTAAAGACCCATTTGGTTAAGTGCCACAGAAGAATGACATATAAGAATTCAATGTGATGTGTGACAATCAATTGGTCGAAAAGACCCAAAAAGATCTAAATTTTGTTCCTACCAAACAACAAAGGTGTGATGTTTTCACATCTCCAACACAAACACACTCTTTCGGCCATATATACTTATTTAAACAGGCTTAAATAATACATTTTCATTTTCTTCCTATAAGTTGTAGGATGTAAAAAAGAACTATAGAATTAATGAAAGAAAGATTTCACATTTGGGAGTGGGATAATTAAAGCCCTCCCCAAATTTTCTCAAAAAATAAATAAATAAATAAATAAGTGATAGTAAGTTTACAACTTCTGAGCATATAGAAAAATGACATCTGAATATGACTGATCATTTTTCAAAACAGAATATGACTCAATTCTCTCTAAAAGTATAATGTACATAGATATATTTGCAAAGATACATTTTTCAAAAAAAGAAACATATGTATATGTATTGTTACAAATATAGAAGGAATATTGCTAAACATATTTGGTACAAACAAAATGAATAGATTTGACAGAATAAAAATTTTAGAAGATATTTTTATAATTATGTTACATAAATAATCAAAATTAAAGTCAAACTATATAATAGGCCATAAGATGGTGATATGATTTGGACAGTAAAACATTTGATTGTGATCTTTAATGATAGATTGTCTCTACCAAACAACCCAATATTTCTCTTCAAATTAATCAAAATTTTCATATCTTTATACAAGTTTATATAACTTTTGTCTTTTTTTGTCTTTTATTTTTTCATTTCTTGATTGCCCACATTTTTGTTTTCCACCTGTCATTGCCCACATGGGTAATTCATGGTGCACTTTTTGGGCACAATATATTTTTGTAAGCATTTTCTTATAATGATCTACTAGCTAGTATATATATAAAAAAATCATAAAAAAAAATATAGATTATGTATTTACTCAATTCATAAGAAAAACTATAGGTACTTGCTCAATTCAAATGTCTATCATAAATCTCATTGAAAAAATGCATGTGAAGTATTCTTCAAAAGTATTTGATCTTTGAATTTTTTTAAAACCATTATAAAACTTTTTTACAAGGAAGATTTAACCTAAGGCTTGAATTTGCTTGCATCACGAGATTCACGACCTAACACACTGTAATATTTGAGTTTTCTATAAAAAATTTATAAATAAATTGGATACTAATTCATGGTCAAGTACATGCATATATACATACATTAGCCTCCATTAATTCATAGTGTATCATAGGCTATATATCAACACATAAGAATATAATATTAATCTTATTGATTATACCATATAAAATATTATGTACCTGAGCTTGACAATGCTTGATTCTGGATGTTCAAACTAAGCTTAGTTCCTTCATGAACCTCTCTATCTCTCTTCCTTCTTTCTTTCTTTCTTGAAAGTTCGAACAATGGCTTGTAGATACAATCTTTCTCTCACACTCCTTCATTGGTGATATAAAGGGTTGCAACGTAGACTCATTTCCTAACATAACATAATTAATAAAGACAGAAAGTTGGAAGTTGTTAGACCCTACCTAATCATTCGATTAAACATGCATGCCAAGGGACCAGCAAGTAAGAGAATCCATATATTTCTATGTATAAAACGAGTTTTCAAGATAGTTCTAGTTTTTCTTTTATTTTTTGACAGAAATGAGGTAGTTCTAGTTTTTCTTCTTGTGCTCCAAGTCAATCGAATATTTATGAATAACTCTCCAAACAACAAAGTAACACAGCAAGTTGCCCACGTTCGTCCAATCTGATTGGAATGTTGAGACTGACCTCTCTCTCTTTGTATTGTATTTTTATTAGCCACGTTCATCAATCTCATTGGACCCTTATTATCTCATTTTTATCCCTTCCATTTGATTATGAATTGTATTATATGCTTGCATACGCTTAAACCGTGCATATAAATATTTACTCAATCCCGAAACGAAACATACAAATAAGTAAATAGGATGAATTAATGCAAAGAGAGGGACAGAGAGATAGAGAGAGGGACTACAGAGAAGTGCAACGTGGACTCATTTTCTAGCAAGTTTGCTCATGAATAAAAGATAGAGAGAGTTGGAAAGTTGTTGCTATGAATAATTGTAAGTCATGGACCAGCAAAAAGAGATTGGGCCGACTGTTTTTCCTTTTTATGAAGAGAATTAGATTATTTGTAACTCATATATACATGTTTAACACATTAACTCACGGTCATATGCACGTATATTAACCCATATATTATATAGCATGTTAACCAAACCCATTAACCCACATAACCAACCTCAAACCTAACCCTAAACCATATTTATATATCTTAGATTTTTGTTATGTTTATGTTTGTGGTTAGAACTTGGATTAATTTTGTGGTTGGAATTTGAGAGTTGACAGTATATTGAATTTATATTTATTTGTTGTCTCTTAATTTTACGAAAATTGTCAAGAAAATGAAACTAGTTGCAATGTTCAAACTGCACCGAACCAAATGCAAACAAGATAAGTTGTTCAGAACTAGCTAGGTTACTCAAATGAACTGAGCATGCTTGATTATTTTTGAACTAAACTCGAACTTGACTATGTTCGATTTTGTTCGTTTCACTAACAGACCTAGTTGGGACCTGCCTCCCTTTAAATAATCTTTGTATAATTGTATTTTGTCGAGCCATATTCATCAATCTTATTGCAGGGGTGTAAACTTTATATGTGTACTCAATTTTATTTGAATATTAGGTATATACTATTATGTCTGCGTGTTTGAACACGCTTAAGCCGCGCATTTAACTTAACCACCTTTCACAAACAGAAGAAAATGAACGCATGAGAAAGAGATATTAATCAATTGCTATGTAGGTGAAAATACTATTGGAATGCACAATGAGCACCCCAAAATAAATCCATTGAATTTATCTTTCTTCAAATAATAATGAGAATTAATATATTAATCATCTTGAAGCTTTAATATATTAATCATTAATGAGGGTCTACTAATTATAATTGGAATATTATTGCCATGGGGCCTCGAATTAAATAATTATATACTTTATTAAGGTTTTTCTCTCCTTTATTGGACGCGGGATAGCTGGGGATTTGCCACATGGCACAATAAAAGATCACCCTAACTCTCTTGATCTTACCCTAACTCGAAATTTGATTGTTTTATGTTCATGAACTTTTTTAACTTATAATCTAGTCTTTGCAACCCAAAAATATTTAGGCCAAATTTCAAATTTCACATGTACCCCTACAAAACATCATAATTTCACATATGCCCCTACAAAAGGTGAAATATCACCAATACCCCTACAAAATCATTCAAACATCATGAATACCTCTATGATATATTTAGTGTTTAAGATTAACGTTATTATATTAATTTTCCATTTTTTCTTCTATGTAAATATAGTAAGGGTTTATATCGAGGCATTTTATATTTTTTAGTTTATATATGGTAGGTTCAAGATGAATATGTTTGAAAGCAAAACATACAATTCTCAAAAAGAAATTAATAAAAAAAAATGTATATAATAGTCATTTTATATTTTTAATATAGTAATTAATAATAATACAATCATATAGATGTTATTTGACCGACAGATTTTGACAAAATATTGACGACATGGGTATTAGTGATATTTTAAGAATTTTGTGGGGGTATTCATGATATATGTGTGGTTTTGTAGGGGTATACATGATATTTGAGTTATTTTGTAAGGGTATTAGTAGAGGTGGCAAAATCTGACCCGACCCACCCGAACCCAAACCCGACCCAACCCGAAAATGTTGACAAGTCAACGACCCGAAACCCGACCCGACCCGAACCCGAACGACTCGAGATCCGAAATACCCGGAACCCGAACGACCCGAAACCCGAAATACCCGAGACTCGAAAATGACCCGAGACCCGAATGTCCCGAATAACCCGAGACCCGAATGACCCGAATCTAAATGACTTGAACTTGCATATAATGAATGAATGATTATACACCTATTGATTTCACTGTTATACTAGTATTATATATTATTTTATAATATCTTATTTTGCTTCTTATAATGTAAACATATTATTTTATAAAATAATATATTAATTATATTAGTTTCTAAGGTATAAATTTCTATTTGAGACTTTCGAGCTCATCGGCCTCTTTTTACAGCTTGCGGAAAATTGAAAATAGATAGATATTTATTTAATCAAAGATTTTTCATTATAGGTTAAATACGGTGCGTAACTAGAGCTGGCAAAATCGAACCTGACCCGAAAATCCGACCCGACCCACCTGAACCCAAACCCGACCCGAAAATGTTGACGAGTCAACGACCCGAAACCCGATCCGACCCGAACCCGAACGATCCGAGACCCGAAATACCCGAGACCCGAACAACCCGAGATCCGAACGACCCGAAACCCGAACAACCTGAAATACCCGATACCCGAACGACCCGAAACCCGAACAACTCGACCCGACCCATCCATTTGCCACCTCTAGGTATTAGTGATATTTCACTTTTTATAGGGACATACGTGAAATTATGAGGTTTTGCGGGGGTACATACAAAATTCGGCCGAAAATTTATAATAATTAGGCCCAGTTTAAGATGGAATATATGGGCCAGGTCCAATATATTTGAGCCCCAATCATAAATCCATCATTAAATGCTAAATTCAAACTTAAAATGGTGTCATGATTAATTTTAGTTGTCAAACGACTCAAACCAACCTAATTTTGAAGCCTAACATTTATTATTTTGGAATAAATGGATCATGCCTAACCTTGAATGAAACATTAAATTAAACTTAGTTGACACGAGATTAAATGTTTTGTCACCAAACCAAATCATCAAAACACCTCGAATCCACCTCGAATCTTTCTCAGATTAGTACTCCCGTGATATATTTCCCCCTTTCTCATCCCTCCATTTCTTCCCACTGAAATATACATTATTAATAATAATATACTCATTACTAATATATATTCATTTCTGTTCATTTATAAAGCAATGGAGAGGATTGACACGATGATTTGTAGAGAGAGAAAGAGAGAAAATGGAGAGGTTAAGCACAACAGAAAACCAATGAGTTTGCGTTGTAATGAAAGAATGAAACATAACCAACATCCTTTCTTCCCTCTGACCTTCTATTTCTGTAACAACACACAACAAAAAAGTCATACCTCTTTCTCTCTCCTCTCCTCTCTTTTTTCTCTCTCTCTGGAAAGTCCTTTTCCATTGTTGGTCTTGAAATGACCCAATATCTTTTTTTCCAAAATTAACTTCTCTTCTTCATTGAAAAATCAATCACAAGGGAAAAGGGAGTAAAGGAGAGCTTCTTGTGGAATGAAAAGCCCCCTGTTTGAGATCTTTCGCTTAGGTAATTCATGCTCTTTCTTTCACATTTTGGTTTTTCTATTATCTTGTTTTTGTCTTTCAAGTTTTGGAATTTGAAGTATGTTGTTTATTTAACCAACAATATACATTTTGCAATTTTTGGTTCTGAGTTTTTTTATTGTAAAGTTTGATCAAAGCTAGGCTGTAAATGGTTTGACATGTGCATCTTGAAAAGTTACCTTGTCGGATCCACACAATGAATTTTGAAAATAGATCCATTAATTAGTAAATTATTCCATCTCATCTTTTTATGAAAAGTACATTATTCCATCAATTTTGGCCTTGAAGGGTATATTTGTAAATATTATATTTGAAGGGTAAATAAATATGCAAATTTAATTAAAAAAAGGGTAAATATGCAAATACGAGTTTAAAAAATTTGTACAATGTGGTTATATGCAGAGGGCCTTTAATTGATATGAAGAGATAATTCAAGGCCCTCAATCAATATATCTGGTTCCACTACATTCAACTTAGACTTTATTAAAAGATATGGACAAAATGGATCTTTAATGCCGGTCTGAATGTTATAATTGTACATTTAATACCTGGTCTCTTCATAATCTCTTTTTTTTTTAATTAATTTATATATTTCTGTGAAGGTTTTGTTGAAATAGAGAAAAAGAGAGGGAGAAAAACTTACTACAATGACAACCAAGATGAAAGGATTCTTCAAGGGCTTTAAGAATATGTTTTGTAAGTCTTTTCATTCAAATTCTCTTATATTTTTGGCAAAAAATATATTAATTTGCTTAATGATAAATAATTATTATGATTATTGTGAGCAGCTGGTAAAGAAGAAGAGCATGAGATGGAAATAGGGCTTCCAACCGACGTGAAACATTTATCGCATATCGGTTCTGACGGTTCTTCAAACCAAGCTCCTAGTTGGGTATGAATTTTTTCCTTTAATTTTTCACTTAAGTTTTCTTCTTTCTTTACGTAATGTTAGTACTGTTGCTTTTGCTATTGTTGTTCATATATAATAATTTGTACTAAAAATTGACAGATGAAAGAATTCCAAGTTTCGTCGGATTACACGACGGCTTCCTTACACGGAAACGCTGAGTCTTCTTGGAAAGGTTCACTCACTTCATTCTTTTTATCACATATAACAAACAAAACATACATCAAAATATTTACTTTGCTAATAATAATCACGTTATTTTCACCAGGGATTTTAGGTGAGCCAGATCAATACGGCAACTCGTCGCGGTCTCTCAACGGCTCGACAACTTCTCGTGACGAATCATCAAAATCGTCCAAAAAGGTTCGTCGCAAAAAGAAGGCCAAAAACCCGGGCTCTCCTTCTTCTTCTACATACTCATCTTCCACAAGCCGTAACAAAACAACGTCAAAACTCAAAAGCAAATCGTCAAAATTCCGAGCTTCTTGCGCTGCTGCCATGGAAGATACTTGTGTGGGTCATCATGAGAGAGAGCTCTCTGTTGCATGAAAATGTTATGAAATATAATATTTTTTCGTGCCAGCGTGAAGAGATATTGTTTGGTATTAACATAGGGAGAGTTGAGTTGACATGATTTTTTGTATGATAATTTAGATATAATATAAATTGGGTTTTGGGATCGCTACGATTTTTGCAGATAAGACTTGATCATGAGTGTATTATATCTGACAATATAACGAGCGGGCGCTTAATCATGGTGCATGTATGATTTATTGATTGCGGTTTTGAATTGGATATTATTATGTAAATCTTGATAAATGATACAGTATCTCGCGTGGTAATTAATATTTATTTATCAGCTTGCATGTCTTTGGTTGATTTATCGTAAGAGTTAATTATCAAGTAAAATGTATGTTTGCTGTTTTTATATATTTTCTATTATCTCTTATCTCAGTTGTATTATTGTGATTTGAGAAAATTGGAAATACAAGTTCCTTTTTCATGTGGATACATTTTATTCGTAAAATTTCTCAAAATTTTTCCTCGGATCATTTATTGTATGAATTAATTAACAAGTAAAATGTATGTTTGCTCTTTTAGTTATTTTCTATATCTCTCATCAGTTGTAGTTACTGAGATTAGAGTCATGGAAAATTGGAAATACAAGTTTCTTATGGTGAAAGGGTGAAGCCCTCTTTTTCATGTGGATACATTTTATTCAAAAACATTCTCAAATTTTTTTTTAAGATCACAGTCTTACAACTTACAAGTTGATCATATATATTTTTTTTTTCAAAAAAAATTGTTTTTGGTAAAAAAAAAAAAAGAAGAAAAGAAACTATGGTTCTTAAATATTTGAATTTCAGCAAGGCCTTGGACCTTATTCCATGAATGGGCCTAAATCTCCTGAAAAGGTCAAATGAACCCGGTCCACATAAACTGAATAATACACAGTAACAGTCTATTCACAACAATCATGCACCAGGTCCACGCAACATTCTTCCAAAAATAACCCCTCTTCCTCCTCCTCTTCTTCGTCTTCAATTTCAATTTCAATCGATCAAAATCCATTGAAAGAGAGAAGTTAAATAGAGAGAAGGAAGCGAGATGCAAGAGATAATAGCAGCGGTAATATGCATGCTTCTGTTAATGGCGATCTTCCCGCTTTTGTGGTGGAAGCGTCGCCATGACGGAGACCAAATCCACCGAGAAGAACCCCAGCCCCCTCAGGTTTTTCACTTTTGTCCTAATTGATCTTACAATCCGTTTTTTTATTTCGATTCACCGCTCGAATTTGCGTAATTCGATCTCAATTGAAACATTTTCCTCCCCTTTTTGGATTGATTTTCTTTTTTTGTGCTCGATTTTGAAAACAAAAGGTGGAAAGAGTGATACGTGGAGGAGCTGGAGGCAGGAGGATGCGCAGAAGACCTGCTGGCGGCGCCAGTACTTCCACTGCAGCAGGTTCTTAATTTTAATTTCGATTTTTGTTTCAAATTGAAATCATTTTTGTTCATGTTTTTACATGAATTCAATTAGAATCGATTTCTTTCAGAGATTGAGAATGAAAGTGAAGAAGAAATTGAAGAAGAAAATTACGCTTCAAGAGCTTCATCAAAGAAGGAAAAGAAGAGACAAGAACGCGAGGCTCAGCGCCAAGTATCATTCTTTTTCATTTTTCCTTTTTCATAATTTTATAATTTCATAATTTCATTTTTGTATTATTATAATTAAAAATAATAATTAAAATAGGCTGAAGCGGCTGCACGGGAATCGAAGCAAACAAAACAAGATAAATACTCAGAAATGAGACGTAAAAAAGACGAAGAACGTGAAGCTTTAGAACTCAAACAGGTCCTTCAATTTGTGAATATTAAATTTCAAAATATTAAAAAAATATCATTACTAATTGATATTTTTATTAAATTTAGGAAGAAGAAGAGAGGATTAAGAAGGAAAAAGAGGAAGAATTACAAGCGTTAGAATTCGAAAAATGGAAGAACGAATTTTCAGTCGATTCAGAAGGAATTACAGAAAATGATTCACAGGAAAACGGAAACAGTTTATTGAACGATTTCATTGAACACATCAAAGTAATTATTTTACTTTATTTTCATAATAATTGAATGAGATTGTAATAAACGGAAACGGTTTATTACATGATTTCATTACATTAATTATTCCATAATTTCATTGAATACATCAAAGTAATTGTTTTACTTTATTTCTCATAAAAATTGAATGAAATGATAATTATGAATGACTCAGGGACTAATTTGTAATAAATTATTTATTACATAATTTCATCGAATGCATCAACGTAATTATTTTACTTTATTTTTCATAATAATTGAGTGGAATTGTAATTATGAGTAACTCAGGGACTGATTTGTAATTAATTATTTTGTAGATGCAAAAATGCGTTCAGTTGGAGGATTTAGCTGCCGAATTTAAAATGAGGACTCAGGACGTCATTAACCGAATTACGAATCTAGAAAATATCGGTATATTTTGCTTTATTTTATTTTCCGATCATAAATGAAAGAGAAATTTACAAAAAAGCCCCTATAGTATTGGAAATTTCCAAAAAGCCCTTACATTATTGCCAAAATTGCAAAAAAAAAAAATACTCTTCTCTCAAATTGTAACTATACTAATGATAGGGTCTTTTTTGTAATTTTTCCAATAATATAGTTTTTTTTTTTTCAATTTCCAATAATAGTTTTTTTTTTTGCAATTTTGAATAATGTAGGGGCTTTTTTTTTTTGCAAATTTCTCTGAATAAATTATTAAATGAATAATTAATTATGTAACAATATAATTATTATTATTTTAATAGGGAGGTTGTCAGGAGTAATGGACGATAGAGGGAAATACATTTACATTTCGCAAGAAGAAATGAAAGCTGTTGCTGATTATATCAAAAGAGAAGGAAGAGTTAGCATTTCTCATTTGGCGAGTATGTCTAATAAGTTCATCGATTTGGAGCCTAAGTTGGAGTTTAGTAATGAGGATAATCATTTGGTTATTAATAATAATGAGGGTATTTCTGTCAAGTAGAATAAAGATTTTATTTTATTTTATTTTAATTTTCTTTTTTTATTTTGGGTTTTAGTGGTTAAAAAATGGTAGTTGAGATGTGAAATTTGGTGAAAGGATGTTAATTAACAAATTAGGTTTGTTTGCTAGATTTTAAGTTTTTAATAAGGAATGAGGATAATAATTTGGTTATTAATAATGAGGGCATTTCTGTCGTCTGAAACGGTTAAATTTTGTTTTGTTAGAAGTTAACTGATGAATGAGATTATAATCATGATTGTTGAAGACTAAGTTGGAGTTTGTTAAGAGAATTTAGTTAGTAATAGTGATCGTATTTCTGTCACATGAAATGATTAAATGTTTTTCTTTTGTTTTTTGGGTTTTTGGTGCTTAAGAGAGGTTGAGAAATGGTAGAAATTTGGTGAAATATGTTAATTAAGAACTTTGTTTTGTTTTGTTTTGTTTCATGTGGAGGAGTTAATGATAAATAATTAATGATAATGATTATTAGGATTTGATTTGGTACCAAAAAAAAGAATAAAGTTAAGATATATGCATTATTTGAATCATATAAGTTCTTTCTTAATAACAAGAAGGTCAAGGGCTTAAGTTACAAAATAAAAAGAGAAAAAAGTGGTAAATATTGAAATAAAAAATGTCTATCTGTAATTAGTTTTACTATGAATTTACTACAAATTTGGATTTAATTTATAATCTTGAGCAATGTAGCTAGAAAATCTTGCCCAATTCAGTTTTCTTTATAATAAGACTAGCAGTATTGTGAAATATTGCATCCATTATTCCCGCAACCTGAAATAAATTCAAAATATTTTTTATTTACAATGTAAAATAAAATAATTAACTATAAGTGGAAAATAAAATAAAATCTTAAATCAAGTGCAAACCGTGAAAATTCCTCCAATAATAGCACAAGCATTAGTAATAAAATGCGAAAATGGTTTCATTTCATGAATCACCATCACCTGAAATATCATTCAAATATTGCGTTATCATATTAAAATTCTCGAATTATATAATCTTAATGAGCTAATATATAGAAAATTCCATTTAACAATTAAACTAACCTGCATGGGAGAAATTTCAAAATGAAATTTCGCAACGGGTAAATGCAAGCTGTGAATCATACTGCTATGAGCCGTATATTCATAATCCTCCATTAATATACTCTCATCAAAAAATTCTTTGTTGATTATTTGATTCTTTACTGCTTGTAAATAATGCTCTATCTGCAATATTCGTTAAAATAATCTCAAAAAATGGACAAATAATAAATATAATTAACATTTTTAACATACCGTTACATTAGCACTATTATCATTTGCATGGTTGGTGATATAAGACTGGCCTTTTAATGCATCATATTGTTGACCAATATAAGGATATAATTTCGAGGCGCGAAATAATAACATAGGGTTGATTTTAGAACCGAATGTAAAGTCAGATATAACATGAGACATGTTTATTTGAGACGGATCGAATGAATGTGCGCCTGACTTTGCTGAAAATATAATATTTCCTGGCACCTATATATAAAAAGATTATATAAAAATTATATTAAGTTTTAGGATTTAGGTTTGAAATGAAGTATTAGTATATGAGGTTAATTAATACCTTTTTGACGCGAACAAAACCTTCAAGTCTACAACCACTTGCCATTGGAGCAGGACGCTTATTATTATTATTATTATTATTATTATTATTATTATTATTATTATTATTATTATTATTTTTATTATTATTATTATTATCTGATTTATGATCAATTAATAGCTTGTCAATAGTCTTTACGATAGGCGAAACTAGAACTTCCAATGCCTGAAAATTAATTTCAAACATTAAAATTTTGAAACTCTTTTTGTGAACATAAAAAGCATAATTTATCAAAAATAAATAGACAATAAATATGAAGTAAATAAAGTACTCGAACTAAGCTTTCGGTGTCACGTTCGCCATAATAAGATTCATGCTCATGGTGTCCTTTATTCTCCCTACATTAATTAATTAACTCAATTATAAAAATAATTTGAATTTCTTTTAACAATATAAATAATTTCAATGGTGAGTAACATTAGAAACTGCTTACTTTAAGTCGCTTCCTTTGCGGAAAATCCGAATCGAAGGATATCCTTGTATATGGTGCCTACAAATAAAATAAATAAAAATAGAACATAACAAAATGAATGTGTTATCATAAAAAACTTAATGTAAATATACAAAAAAAGAGAAAAAAAATTCTCAATTGCACAAAATCGTACCTCTTGCAAAGATCGGCTTCTTCAGCGCAATTGACCCTAGCCAACAGGATTCTGCCATCTGTCTCAGGGTTATATCTGTAATTTCAAGTAAAACAAAAAACAGAGAAACTTGCATAAATGACCATTTAAATTTTCTTCTTCTTTTTTGTAGAAAATTGGACCATTTGAAAATTACCAAGATAAAAAAGAACATATAATGATATAATGCACATTACATACCTCTCCTTCATAATTTGAGCAGCTTTATCCCATGATGGTCTCTGTCACAAAATTAATATCCAAATAGTAAACTAATTAAATGCATATTTATTTAGAAATTTCAAAATAATTCAAATATGAAAAATATTAAGATGGAAACTATACCAGCTTTTTGCTCAAGTCACACCAAGGTGCGTAAAAATTGACCGCTAAAATCGGATACCTGCACAATAAAAAAACATTCAATAACCAAAATATACTAAAAATGTATATATTCAGAAGTTTGAGAGATAAAAAATGTACTTACAAATGAGCATAGGTTTCAAAATTTCTTGCATTAAGAGAAATTGAAACGTTGTACAGTTCCTCTTCATTACTATCATCTCCATTCTTCTCCAGTTTTGGTATCGGATCCGGGTAAATTTCAGACCCGGTCGGAACCAAGTTGTGATCTATTGGGTACTTTTTTATATGCTTTTTTACATTCAGCCTGTTCTGAAATTATTAAGAAAAAATGATATATAATGTGAAGTTGTATATATGGAGAAATATTGTACAAAAAGGTAATTTACCTCCTTAATTCATTAAAAAAAGAAAGTAATTTTACATTCAATTTTCATTTGACAAATTTGAAAAAGATATTATGTGTAATTGTCTAATAATTTAATAAAAGAGTAATAAAAACTAATGAAACGTACCGTGCCTAATACATCGCTGACATCAACTGAAGCAAATTCACATGATAATGCTGGAAAACTACAATGTGAAAAAGATAATTAATAAGTCAAATCTTATAATTTTTCATTTGAATTTATAATAAATTGCAAATTGTTTGGTATAATAATACATTTGAAGTTTTTTTTTTTTTTTTGAGAAATTTTTGGAGAGGGCTTTGTTATCCCTCTTCCAAATTGCTTAAGCGTTATTTACATCACTAAGAAATATACATCTAACCAAAGAAAGAGAAAAAGAATGAAACTGAAAATCTATACCCTAAAAAGCTTCATGAAATTTTCTTTAAATATCTTTCACATTTCATATAATAGAATAGAAGTAAGATAATATAAGTGCCTAAGTTAAATACCTTATATTAAATTCGATTTTTAAGGTTTCCTTGTCAGAGCTTCTATCAACTACTACATTCGTTACAGACTGAACTTTCAAGAAGTCCTCAAATTCCTTCAAAGTGCAAAATGGGAAAAAAAAAATATTATTTCATAAAATTTGATTGTTATTTTCAAATGAAAAAATTAGGAACAAGTAGTAATTACCATTCCAAGCAGAAAAAGAATGGCGAAAGCTGCAAATATAGATAAGCCTGCGCCAGAAAATGATGCCTCTGTCAAATCTCTTGGTATTTTCCTTTAATATAATCATGGTTTGAAATTAATAAAAATGATAATATGATAAAGTAATATAAAATAAAATGCCACGTTATTTAACTAAGATTGATGAAGCATAAAAAATGGCTCTATATTGATAGAATGCAACGATTTTGTAAGACAAAAATAACCTGTAAAAATCAATTGATTTGAGCTTGCTCATGGAGAAAAACATCTTCACAAATGGCAATTTATTCTGTTATATTTTTTTTCTGAAAGAGCTTGGTGAGAAAAGAGAATAAGATCAGTTTTGAGAGGAAAGATCAGTAAGTTAATTAATGTGATTAATGGTTTCTTTAACCGAGATACATAAACTGAAAACTTATGAAGGGTGTTGATGCAAAATTAATAACGCCAACGTTTGATGAACCAGTCAAGCATTAATGGTGGGCTGGAAACATAATTTGGTGGTGAGGCCTTAAAGCCCAATTTATTCTTTAGTTTTTTTTTTAAATCAAATTTATTTTTAGTTAGGCCTTGAATATTTCAGTTATTTATTTATTTCAGAAAACAACATTTTTTGAGGAAGAAAGATGTAAATAGAACACTTAATTAATAATTAATATCACCATGTATATAGGTGCCATAATATTAATCTTTTGAATATTTGGTTGTTATTCTTAACTCATATAATATTATTTATTTAGTTGTAACATAAAAATACTAGAATATACATTTCAAGCAAGACAGAAAATCCTAGTTTGTGGGGTGGCCGAAGAAATGATTGAAGAGTGAAGATCGAGTACAAGTACAGCTTGCAATATTAAATCAGGGTATTATTATGAGTGGACGAATCAGAGGAAATATCCACAATTTTACTATTCGATAAATGCGAGCTGTCGCGTAAGTATTGAGAGTGTAAACTATCTACATTATCCTCCTATATAATGATTGGATTGCAATTTTTATAACCATTGACATGACAGCTTACAAAAGTATTCTTATATAACTCATCACCTAGATACAAGTTTATTAATCAAATTGATGTAAATATTTTGACATTATTCACTTGCAATGATAAACACATAATATGTGCAAAAAAAGAAAACAATTCGCACTCTGAGTGTCCGTTTGGCTCGGGTCTATTTCAGCCGAACATGAATGGAATATCTCAGATTAAATATTGAAAAAACGGAATTGCTATATTCCATGATAGGGTTGAAATTTCTCTAATTCATGGAATAAAGTATAATTTAGGAAACATATGCCCGTCTTTATTCCAAATATCATCCTACGTGGCAGTTAAATTTTCTCATTTCCTATTTTATGTGATCATAATTCATTATTATATTATTTAATCCAAATTTTTAATCTATGTATCTAGCCGAACACTAGTAGAATAAAACAGAATAGTCGCTATTCTCTATTTTACTATTCCGTCTATTCTATGTTTTGCCGAACATGCACTAAGGTGGCGTTCAGCAAGGTGGAATAAGAGTGGAAGAGTGGAAGAAGTGGGTTATTCCAGCCGAACAAGGGTGGAAGTTGGGTGGAAGAGTGGAATTTCCTAATTCCATGGGACGGGTGGAGGATCTTTATTCCACAGAATAAGCCAAATTTTAGGACAAAAATACCCTCATTTCTTCCACCATAAGCTGATGTGGCACTAGCAATTAATGCATTTTTTCTCTCTCTCCTTTCTTTCTATAATTTTTGTGTAAAAAAATATGAATGAAAAAATCACTAATTTTCGATAATAATTTCATAAAATCATAAATGAAATGTGCAAATGATTGTACTCATTTTTCTCTATCTAAAGAGATATGTCTTCCTATATTTTTGAATAAAATTTAATTTTTCTTTTGTTATTGTATTTTTAATTGAACATTTATGTTTTTGTATTTTCTATCTTATTTAATTAAAAAAAAATAGAGGTTATTAAATAAATTAATAGAATATAATTAAAATAAGGATATTATAGTAATTAACAATTATTTTTATTTTTTAAATCAATTTTTTATTCCATGAAACTTGCCGAACAATGATGGAATAAAATGGAAGAACCACTCTTCTACTCTTCCACTCTTCCACTCTTCCACCTTTCGGTAAGGTGGAATAAGAGTGGAAGAGTGAAAGAAGTGAGTTATTCCAGCCGAACAAGGATGGAAGAAAATGGAATAAATAGGTGGAAGAGTGAGATTTCCTTCTTCCATGGGGGTTGATAGATCTTTCTTCCATGGAATAAGACAAAATTTAAGACAAAAATACTCATCTTTCTTCCACCTTTAGATGACATGGCACTAGTAATTAATGTTATGATTCTCTCTCTTATTTCTTTCCAAATAATTTTTTGTAGAAAAATAAGAATGAAAAAACTATCAATTCTCAATAATAATTTCATGAAATCATATATTTAAAATGTGAAAATAATTATGCTCATTTTTTTCTATCTAAAGAGATCTATCTCTCATATCTTTTTTTCGTTGTTAATTTTTTCCATCTTTCTTGTCATGCATAAATGATTTAGTAAATCAAACAAATTATTTTCTATCTTATTTATTTAAAAAACTTTTTTTATTTTCTTTTAGGTTGAATAATAATAATTAAATGAATTAAAAAAGTATGATTAAAATAAGGACATTGTAGTAATTATATATTATTTATATATTTTAAACCAATTTGTTACTCCAGGTTATTCCATTTTATTCCACAATCGTTCGGCAACATTCATAGAGTAACAAGTTGATTTAAAATATACAAATAATACCTAATTACCACAATGTCCTTATTCTAATCATATTTTTTTTAATTAATTTAATTATTATTATTCAACCTAAAAGAAAATATTTTTTTTAAATAAATAAGATAGAAAATAATTTGTTTGATTTACTAAATCCTTTATGCATGACAAGAAAGATGAGAAAAATGAATAACGAAAAAAAGATATGGGAGATGGATCTCTTTAGATAGAGAAAAATGAGCATAATTATCTTCACATTTTAAATATATGATTTCATGAAATTATTATTGAGAATCGATGATTTTTCATCCTTATTTTTTTCTAAAAAAAATGTTTGGAAAGAAATAAGAAAGAAACATAGCATTAATTACTAGTGTCAAGGTGGAAGAAAGAGATGTATTTTTGTTTTAAATTTTACCTTATTTCATGGAAGAAAGATCTTCCACCCCCCATGAAAGAAGAAAATTCTACTATTTCAAATATTTATTTCATTTTCTTTCATTCTTGTTCGGCTGTAATAACTCACTTCTTCCACCTCGCTGAACGCCACCTAATTATCCAAACAGCGGATTTATGTAAAACAAAAAGGAGAGGGATGTGTGGATTTTCTGTATGTCATTGATTTGTTATGTAAGATACATTCATATGGACCACAGAGAGTAAATAGTTGGGCACTTCAAATTTCTAGCACCTTTTTCTTTTTTTTGACATTGCGTATTTTTAACAAGGGTCAAGTCGATCCATCACTTCACAAAATCTTTAACTTCTTCTACTCTCCATCCATTCCATACGATTTGCTTGTTTGTTTGTCAATCATATCGATTGTGATTTTAGTGACCTAATTTTCCAATCTGATAATGTGAGAGTGAGACCCATCACCATTTGTTCCCTCCATTCAATTTAACTCGTAGAATAAAAATGACTCACAAGATTCATATGTTGTGGGTCTCCTAATCTCTCTTTGATTTAATAAACACGTTCTGAGCTATGATGACTTGGCATTTGACTCGGGAACTACATTCTAGTCCCTACCATAGACATTGGAGTATATAGAGACATAATTTTAGTCCCTACCATATGTTAATAAAATATTTGAGTTTGATTTTCTGTGCTCTATCTTCACATAACTTGCCATAACATTATACTAACAATTATCCTAGAAATACAAGTATATATGTATGATCAGCTTAGCTAACATAAAATTCAATATTTCTGTCATATAACATGATATTTGAAGGTGAAAAAAACAAGCTGGTACAATAAAGAAGGCAATAAAGGAAAGGGAAAAGGTTGAGGTACAAAATTGAAAGATGAAAGGGGCAACCCTCGTGGGGGGAAGACTGAACTGAACTGAATAGAGAGAGGGGACCCAAATTAAATAAAACGCAATAATATATATATATAATGTATTTGGTATATCATGTCTTGTCTTGGCCATCAGTATGTATATTTATGAAATGAAATGAGAGTTATATGAAATGAAGGTACGGAGAGGAGAGAGATGTGCACGTGCCACGTCCCCACTCAATTCCCATTCCCTGCCACTCATCCAGCTTGCAATTGCATCATGTCATGATCTATTTATAGAGTCCGTGTGTGTGAGAGATTAGCTGAGCTGGACAAGCCAAATTCACTACAAAACCACAAGGGAAGTTTAAAGATAAAACAAATATGCATGTACACAATAAAACTCTTTAAAAAGAAAGTAAAAAAGAACTCTTAAACTTTATTTTCTTTTAAGCTATAAGAAGAGCCTATACTATTCCTCAAAAAAAAAAGAGCCTATACTGACTGATTATTTTCACAAATTTGTTGCTCCATTAGTTCATTTTTGAAAGCTCTTCAGACAAATTAACTCAGTCTGTCCGAGTTATTGAACTTGCACAGCCATTTATCTAATGCAATCATATTTGCATATGAAGCATGAGCAGAACCCTAACAATTTGCCTAATTTATAGCTAATGCTCATCACAGCATGACATGTGAGCATTATGACAACACAACACAAGTTGAAATGCATGATGTTATTATGAGCCCAATTAATGGATGGCCTGACTAAAAAAAGAGCAAGCAAGTCTACTTTTTGACACCAAAGCACGCATGTGGCTCTGGCCTTCTGCACATGTGCCATATAAATATATATAACTTCAACTTGATCACTTTCTTGCAGTTTGCACAAACTTCTTTTATTACCATTTATGGAGTCTTCAGTTTGTAGTACTACACTATTCTTCTGTTGCACAACAGTAATATATTTCAGTGTCAAATAATTTTATATTATTCAGCTTTAATTAATTGAAGATTACGTTAACAAAGCTATCATGGCAGTTGACACAGAGATTACATTTAAACATTATTGAACACTAGCACTTGTGAAAGCATACAGATTTGATAGTTATTTTACATGATTAAGTCAAAACCCATATAGACAGGCACTACTAAATAAAAGCCTTCTTTTCTTCATCTCTGTGCTTTCTATATTATACATCCTATTACCTAAACCTAAATCCAAATCCAAACTCAAACCACTTACAAGCTCCTCTCTTTCAATAGAACCACTTACAAATTCAGTCTTCATGTCCTACAATACAATATACATGTCATGACTCGTACATGTTTTAACATAATATTTGTTTACCAAGAATACATAGCAAATCTATATATGAATTTAGATTACCTTAGTAACCTTTAATAGATCATGCATCTTCTTTTGATGATCCAAATTGAAGGTGCTCAAAGCATAAGGCTGCTGGATTACAAGAAACATCAAATAAACAACAATATATATTTACTAGAAGGTGAATATAGAAAACATGAAATTTGGAACTTCCAATAGGCCACAAAATGTTAGTAAATTATATTATACGTATATTACAATAGGTCACAATATGTTAGTAATTTGTATTATTCATATATTGTTGCTAACTACCTGGTGAGGATAGGAAGTAAGAGGAGAGATAGCAGTATCTTCCAAAGAATCATCATCATCATCACTCTCCATATTATTTGATATCTCTCTTTTTCTCATAAATTTTTCTTTCTTCTTTGAAGAAAAACAAGAAGACTTAGAAGAAGAAGATTTGGTGGCGTAATGCTTCTTGTTCTTATCCGTTTCAAAGAAATGGTCAATGTATGAAGTCCAACCACTCTCTTCTGTAGAGCTTAGACTTGTCATTGACAATTCCTCCATCTTTCACATTCTTATCCGAGCTTTCTATCTAGCTATATATATATAGAGAGGAACTTCAGAGAGAGAGAGGTAGAGAGAGAGAGAAGATGGTTTGACCTTTCTTCAATGCTTTACACGCGGAAACGTAATGCCATTGACTCATTATTAAAAAAATAATAATTATACAAGTATTATTTGAAGAAACATATATAAGGCCGAATGGCCTTGTATATGTAATTATAAAAAGTTCAAACGAATAATACTGGTGGGCTTAATATAAAAAGCCGCCAAATTTAGCCCAAAACTTGATCCATCAATCCAACATCAAAATTACTACTTTCAAACGTCCCATCCCATCTTACAAAAATACAATAACTAGAACCACAATGCCTCACTCAAAATGTAATATCAAATTATCAACCACCAAAATAACAAAAAAAATAAAGTTCTCTATCTCCTACGATTAAAATACTCCTTTTTTGGTGGATTTATCTCTCTTAAAATCCTCCCAAAAGTCCCAATCGCCTCATCAAACTTTCGAATCTTAAACAACCCATTTACTGCCTTTATTTCCCCTTCTCTAAATTCGGCTCTATTCATAACCAACCTAACTAACTTAACAACCGTTTCGTCCTTTCTCAAATTCAACAAACCCTTAGCCAAATTACTAAAAGACGAAAATTCCGGTACGAATCCTTTCTCAACCAACTCAACCAAAAAATCAACCGCTTGATAAATCGATCCACCGCCACACGAAAGGCCACGCATCACAATATCATAGCTAATCCGATCCGGTTTCTCACCGTTTTTTTCCATCTCTCTAAAAACCAAAATCGCTTCTTTATTTCTTTTCGCTCTAAATAAAGATGAAATTACCGGGTTATAGGATCTTGGACCCGGTTTCATGCCTTTTATAACCATTCCTCTAAGTAAAGTGCATGCATATTCGACTCGACGAGCTTTACACAAACAATTTATTATTGTCGAATAAGTTATCCTATCGGGTTCAAACCCGTTTTGAATCATGGATTCTAATATTTCGGTTGTTTGAGTCACGTTTCCTTCTTTGCAATAATGGTTTAATAACGAGTTGTAAGTGACTTTATCGGGTTTAAATCCGTCAAGCACCATTTGATCCATTAACACTTTTGCATCATCGATTCGATTTGTTTTACAAAGTCCATCAATTAATGAATTATAACAAACCAAGCTTCTAGAAACTCCGTTCATTTCCATTTCATCGAATAAATCTAACGCTTCCTCAAGCCGTTTCTCTTTGCAAAGAGAATTTATCAAAACGTTATAACTCTTATCGGATTTTTCACACCCGTTAAGATTCGCCTCTTTGAATAACGTTAAAGCTTCTTCTAATCTTTTCTTAGTGCAAAGTTGGATTATTAACGAATTATATGTGAACTTATCGGGTTTACACCCGTTATCTCTCATCTCTTCAAACATCCGATAAGCCAGTTCAAATTCATTCGTTTTTAAAAGGCCGTTAATTAAATGATTAAACGTATTTGTATTTGGAGAAAAACCCTTAACGGTAAGCGAATGTGCTAAATCAATCGCTTCATCGACCCGATTTGCATTACATAATGCATTAATTAACGTATTATAAGTTTCCAAATTAGGCAAACAATTTCTATTGACCATTCGGTCAAGCACCTCAATTGCAGTCTCAATTTTATTATTTTCGCATAAATTATTAATTAATGTGTTATAAGTTACCAGATCTGGGTCGTATCCTTCATTCAGCATAAATTCAAGAATTTCACCTGTTTGATTTGTCAGTTTAGACTGACATAATCCGTTTGTTAGTGCATTAAATGTGAGCTTATCGGGTTTAAACCCGTTAAGCTTTTCTTCTTGGATGAATGAGAAAGATTCTTCGACCCGACCCGCTTTGCAAAATCCGTTAATTAATAAATTAATGGTTGTATTTGTTGGTTTAATAATACCGTCTTTTACCATTTTATCTTTTATTTCTAGGGCCAAATTTAGGTTTTCTTCTTCGATGAAACCTTGCATTATGGTGGTAAATGTTGCTTCATTTGGTGGTAAGTTTCTTTCGGACATTTCATCGAGCATTTGAGTGGCGGCTTTTGTTTGATAGTTTTTGCACAAGGATTTGATTAATATGTTAAAAGTTAATGTATCGAGTTCGATCCCTCTTTTTTCCATTTCGGTAAAAATTGTTTCTATAAGCTTTAATTTGTTGCCTTCTTCTACTAAGAGATTTAAAAGATTGTTGTAAATTGTTATATCTGGTTTCAAATCGAATTCTTGCTCCATTTGGTTAAGTACCAAATCCACTGCTTCATCAAACAATTGGAATTTAACGTAGCTTTCTATGATAAATAAGAAAATACCAGTATTGATTTTGAACCCATTGAGATTCATTTGTCGCAGAAACAAATTCATCTCTTCAAAAGAACCAGACTTCGCGAATTGTTTGAGAATTTCTTCATAGACCGAATAAGAAGGTGCGAAATCTTTGGAATTCAAAGCCGAATTGAATATTTCCAGCGCTGATTTCGGGTCGTTCTGCTTCTGAAGAAGGTTCAAGAGGTTTCTTGAATTCTTCAAATTGGTTGGGAGAGAAATCTCCGCTCGATTTGAGTCCGGTAAGCTTCTCAAAGCTGTGAAGGAAATTATTACGTGTCGTTTCAATTTGCATGGATAAAGGGAAGAAGGATAAGCTGTGCAGAAAGCCATTGTAGCATTCGAAACCATTCACAAACAGATTAATGGAGGAGATGAATTGAAGAAGGATTTATAATGGGTTTTAGAGAGAAATGGTAAATATCATGCATTTCATAGCATTTCGAAAAGAAAGTTTAAGAAAGGAATGCAAAGAACGAAAAACTTGTGGATAAAATGTAAAAGGAATTTAAACAACAAAGCCCCTGTATTATTCTTAAATATAAGAATATCTTGCTACAAACCCCTACAATTTTGAGAAACTTGTCGTAATATATATAAGGAATCTCATGCTGTATGACCGATTTTTTCGTTGTGTAACATAACATTATACAGAGATAATAAATAATATATAAAATAAAATAAATAATATATAAAATTCGTCTTTTAGAAACAGTAAAATGATATGTACATAAAATAATGAAAATATTATATAGAATATAAAATGTATATTGAAAAAGAAAGAAACATTATACGAGGGAATGACATATAATTAATATAATTAACATTTTCGTTTCCCTTAATATAATTAACATTCTCATATAATTAATATAAATAACATTCTCAGATAACAACAGTCAACAATCTTTAGATAATAGATAATTTATTAGACACAACAACAAAAAGTATAGGAATCATTCAACCGAATTCTTAATGATTCCAAGACTTTTGCTATGATACAGATACAATGATACATTATATGGTACAAATTTTACATGAATAATAATGAATGAAAATATGAGGCCTTTCACTATGCAAACTTGCACAAGCAAGAGGGAATGACCATGTTGAAAATTATAGGCCTTTCACTAGTCAAACTTGCACAAGCAAGAGGGAATGACCATGTACAAAAATATACAAATTACAAATATAGAACAAACATATGAACAAAATAAAAGAAGAAGGACAAAAGAGTTTAGAAATCAATGATTTTTCTTTGAGAAGTTTAGAAATCAATGATTGGTTCTCCCAATGTGAGATTTCTCTCAACAGTCCATGGCAAGTTGAAAACTTGGGCAGTTATAAATTTGAATATTTTGATCACATTTATATTGTGTTTTGAACTTGAGAAGAATAAAGTGGCATTCATCACTTTCGCGTATGCTCTCGCCTGTTCATATTATATAATAAAACATTATTAAATTATGACCTAATTGTGAAAATACATTACCCAAAAAAATGGAAGACCACTAATTAGAAATATATTATTTTTTAAAGAAAAACCTGATGAATGATCATGCCTTGCATTTGGAGAGGAAGCTCTGTAAATTCGTCAAATTTCGTACCTAGTAAAATTGGTAATGCCCTCTGAACAAAATTCAATAAAACCAAAAATTAACCTATTATTATTTTTGAATAAATACATGCATTGATTATGAAGAAAAAAAGATAAGAATTTAATATACCACATTCCATTTCCTTGCCCGTCGGTACCAATCAATAACACTATCGAAAAAGAAAAAGAAAATGATTGATAAGAACATTAATTATTTAAATAACAATAAATCTTGATTGAAATTAGAATGTTAAATAAATAAAATTAAATTAAATAGGGAAAAAAGACTAACTTATTTAGGGTACGACGGCTTGTAAGATCAAACATGAAAAGGATTGCGACTGCATCTTTACACGATCTTGGTACATGTTTATCAAACCTACTACCTAAAATTAACCCAAAATGAAAATTATATCAAATTACATAATTAATTTGATATTGAAACAAAATACAAAAGAAAAGAAAAGAAATACCAATTATACCTTGCACATCCCAAATGCTAAACAATATTTTTGCACCTCTCACATTCAAAACTTTATCCTTCGTATTTACTCCTGCACATTGAATGCCATTTTGCTCTCCTTCAACCCCCACATACGAATTCTAATTCAAACAAATACATACAAAAATATGCATAAAATTCAAAAATTACTCAAAAAACCAACAAATTAAATAACGAATATGACGAACGATCAAACAAACAAGCATACCATGAAGCTTGTCTTTCCGATTTCATAATCTCCCAAAAGGCAAACTTTGAGAATCAAATCCGATCCCTCATCGATCTCTTCATGATTATTATTATGATAATTAATACTCTTGTTCGAATCCTCATCTTTGACTTGGTCAACGGCCATGATCTCTCCTCCAATGGAGATTCGACGGTAATGACATTTTCCACAAGCTGTTGGAGAACAAGTGACCATTTGAGTCCATAAATGAAGGACTTTAGCGATCATAAATCGGGCGCAAGTTATACCGTGCCGGGTTTTAGACGAATGTTCGACCCGACTTTTAAACTCGGCGATCCTTTTTTTTCTTTCCTTCCTTTCTTTCAGCTTGTTGAGAATTGTGCGTCCGAGTGTGAATTTCATGATAATGTTTGTTGAAAATGTAGAAGGGTAGAGAGAGAAAGAGAGAGAAGATGGTGAGAATATGAAGGGGAGAAAGAGACAGACAAAGAGATGTAAGAGGGTTTTGATAAACTTTGCTAAAATAAGGGTTTTGCTATATTTAACCATTTGGAGTGGACTTTCTGCGTGAGATTCTCAAAGCTTCCAAGTCTGTGTATTTGGATATTTCATGTTGCATATGATTAAAGTTTAAAGAGTTTATTATCCATTAGTTAGGTACCATGAATGATGTATGTGATGTCTTAACAATGTACGTGCGAGCAGCACATTTTTGTATTTATTTAATATCTTAATCTATGAAAATAGATTTATTTGACAATCATAATTGGTAGTTATGATTTATCTCAACAACCGTGTGGTATGAAACAGACATCTCTTTGAACAATCTTTTTTAATTTTATTTCTAGAATGAATTTCTTATTCTGATGTGTTATTTCTCCATCCAAAATTATTGGGCTTGAGCTGAAATTGATAAATCCGGCCCAATAGATAAACCCAAACAAAAAATGAACTAATTTGTGAGTGGATCAATATTGGAGGGCTACGGTGTAAATTTACCTAATTATGTTGTTCCCTTCAAAAACCACAAATTTTTTTCATTCTGAGCTCAATTGATAGAAAATATAGAGTAGAAATCCGATCAGATAGAACCCAAATCATCTCAGCTCTTCACTGCATCGCCATTATCTGATCTTTTCTTTTTCTTGGTAAGTCTTGATTTTTTTAACAGTTTTCTTTCTTCTCATTTTGATTCATTTCACTGATCAAATTGAAGTTGTTTAGTTTGCCTTAATCTTTTCTTTTCTATTTCGTTTTTTGAAGAAAAATGCAAGAAATGGACAGAATAAGCTTGCTTCCTGATTGTTTAATCCACCAAATACTCTCTTTCTTGGAAACCAAGGAATCAGTACGCACAACCGTTCTTTCCAAACGATGGATGGATATGTGGAAATCGGTGCCATATCTCGAATTAATCGAATCAGATTTCAAACAAGCCGAAACTTTCATGAATTTCACAAATTCCATCCTTCACCACAGACTTCAATTGGAAACTTTCATTCTTAAGTGGTTGAATTGTGATGAAACCAGCCATGAAACCATTAACACATGGATCTCTAAACTCGTTTCTTTAAAACCCAATTATGTTGATATTGAATTGTATTTACCAAACTTGGAAAATGTAAATTTCCTTTCATGCCTGTTCAATTGTGCTTCAATTGAGACTCTCGATTTGTGGCCTGCAATTCATGATGGTTGGGCTCGTTTAAATCCAACGGTCGTAAATCTTCCAAATCTGAAATATTTGGAACTTTACTGTCTCCATATAAACGATGAGTTCTTTCAGAAAATTCTTTCAAACTGCCCAATTCTTGAAGAACTAACCATTGAAAAATGCTTGTTGAATCTAACCGATCAAAAGATCCGTTCTTTCTCTCTCAAGAGAGTGAGAATTCGGTACAACGATTTCACTAAAGAGGCGAGATTACGGATTTGGATTCCCGGTTTGTTAGAACTGGAACTTGAAATCGAGCTGGGTCAAGTTTCGTTTGACAATGTGGAGTCTATTGAGCGGGCAAGTGTAACTTTACTAGGTTTAAAACATTATTATGATGGAAAAAAGTTTAAGTTGTTAAAAGGCCTTTTAAATGCAAAGAGTATTCATCTAGCGGGTTTCTCTTACTTACCCATCAATGTAAGTATAACTTTTCTCTCTATCTCATATTAATTTATACATAGAATAATTAGTGTATTACACAAATATATAATGATTTTCTTTTTTATGTGTAAAGACCATGTTTGAAAAGGAATTGTCAGATTTGTCGGTTTTTGAGAAGCTTGAGATTTTGGATCTTGGAGGTTTTTGTATAAACAAGGACTTGCAACCACTCGCTTCATTTCTGAAACTGACTCCTAATTTGGAGAAGCTTTTCTTAAGACATGTCACGGTACAAAATCCAAACATTCATAAACCTTAACGAACCTATTAATTAATTAATTGATTAATTAATTATTAATTATGTAGATAGAAAAGGATTTTGGGTTTGGAGGGGGGAGAGTTGATGAGGTTCTATGTGAAAAGTTGACGAGTGTTAAAATGGTGTCTTTGAAAGGATATCAAGGAGCGAATAAGTTGGCTAAATATTTACTCATGTATTTACAAAATATAGAGACTATTAAAATTGTTCGAGTCGATAGGGATAGAATCCAAGAGTAATGTTGATGCTTCCTCTTAATTCGCCATTAATATTTCTCATTTTGTCAAAAAGACGATTAAAGAAAGTTTGAAGTTCAATCTTTAGGATTTAGCAACAAGTTTGATCGATTTGTGCATCGTGAACTTCTTTTTGTTGACGAGATAAAATAATATGGCTCTAATGTGTTTTGATATTTTTCGAATGAAATGTTTCAAATGTTTTGAGGATGTATATATGATAGTTATTATTTCCTTTCGTGTGGATATCAATATCAATATAATTTTATCAAAATATCTGTATCTACACATAATATGGTTAGTTTTTTTATTTGTTTAAAACTCGTAGGTTGAGTTTTATTACATAATGAAAATACAAAAGTTATAATCTAAATAAGAAATATAAAATGAAGAAAAGAAAAATGTGAAATTCAGGGATAAAACAATATGGCTTGAATGTAGTTTCATATTTTTAGAAGGAAATAATTTTAGTACATTTCAGGATATATGATATTTCTTTTCGTTAGGGATATCAATACTAAACACTATCAATTAATTGAAACAAATAATGTTTGCCAAGATTTGCTGTCATGATAATCACAATATATTTGCTCTCAGGAATATATTATAGACATATTGGACTTCTTGAGAGTAGTAGTTATTTGAGAGAATAGAAACAGTCCATTTTAATTTGTCCTAATTTAATAAAGTTATATAATCAAATCATTTTTCATGTAATTCACAATAATCAACTAGAGTGATGGTCAAATTTCTCGTACATCATTATCTTAAACACTACAAACAATAAAATATGTAAATATTTTTGTTTATTTTTGGAATTCATGATCCTATTTTTCTCCAACATCTCATACAAAAATGAAATAATAATAAGCCATGATATGTTTGCAACTTTCCCAATTATTCATTTTTGATATATATAGTGTGACTAAGATGAAGAAAAGTGTGATTTTGTCACACAAATTGGCAATCCCTAACATGACTTTTTTTTTATTTAAAACTTTTTTTGATTTTATTTTAAACAAGCATGACTTCTTTGTATGGAGGCATCACACTCTTTCTCATAAAAAATGAATGTAACTTCTGAGAGTTGAGATATGCATAATTTGATTTTGGATGACATATATAATCATGTATATATATATATATATATATATATATATATATATATATATATATATAATCTTGGGTTTATACAACTGATTTTGGATTTATACAATCTGAGAATTGAGATCCCGTGTTATGTAAAAGTCGAGGTCTGAAATCCTATTTGAAAGTGTTAGAGTAGTGTATATAGGAGTATTTTGTATTGTAGGGATATTGTAGAGATGGGATTGTAGGGTGTATAGATTGATTGTAGAGTAGGTAAGGTTAGATAGGATCTTAACTTATAAATAGAGTCTCTTGTAAAGCTAATCATTCAAGCAAATCTAATTAATCCTAATTAACCAATGATCTTTCTATCTCTCTCTCTCTCTCTCTCTCTCCTCTCTGTCTCTCTCTAATTCTCTCATGATATCAGAAGAATAATTCTCATGCTTTCACATTCAAATTCAAATCCCTCTCAGTTTCTTTCTTCCACATCCAACATTCATCACTTTCTTTCCTTCTGATTCAAGTGCTGCACCTTGCGCCTCTTGATCACTCAAAACAATTTAAGAATTGTTTTTCCTGAAAGAAATACCACCAAATCTCAACCCAATGTTTCATGCACGTACGAAATACATTGAGATTGATTATCATTTTGTACTAGAACTAATTGAGCTAAAAACACTTCAAGTTCGTTTCATAAGCACCAAGGATCAGATTGTGGACATCTTTATTAAGGGACTCACAAATCTCGCTTTATTCGACTACGTAACAAGCTTACCGTGTTCAGACCCGGCTAGTGTGTGTGTGCGTGGTGGGGGGTGGGGGATGTTAGAGTAGTGTATATAAGAGTACCTTGTATTGTAGAGATATTGTAGAGATGGAATTATAGGATGTATAAATTGATTGTAGAGTACCTTAGGTTAGGTAGGATGTTAACTCTATAAATAGAGTCCCTTGTAATGCCTAATCATTCAAGCAAATCTAATAAATCATAATTAACCAATGATCTTTCTTTCTCTCTCTCTAATTCTATCAAAAGGCCTTGACATGCTAATATAAAGGACGCGTAGACTAGTAGTAAGAGTATAGTTATAAAAAATATATTCTTATAATAATAGTATAGTTATAAAAAAATTGTCTTATTATAATAATATAGTGGTAAAGAAAATATATAAGAGAACAATCAACGTTTAAAATTACGGGTTATATACAGTCTGATTTCATATGCAGTCCAATCGAAATTTGAAGTCTGGAATTATAAACAGAGCTGATCTTGGATTTATAAAATCAGATATATGAATTCTTGAGTTATATACAACCGAGATATGAAATCTGGAATTTTTACAAATCGAGATTTAAAATCTCAGATTATGCACATGATTCAGGGGTTATATAGTATCTGAGATTAGATAAATAAGCTGGTTTAATTGTTTCCGGAGCAGACGTATCTTTTGAACGATCTTTTTTATTCTAGAATGAATTTCTTAATCCAAAATTCTGTTATATTGATATCAGATTGGGCCTGAAATTGATAAATCCGGCCCAAATAGATAAACCCAAGCCAAAAAAGGATTAATTTGAGAGTGGGTAATATTGGAGGGCTACGGTGTAAATTTACCTAATTATGTTCTTCCCTTCTAAAACCCCCATAAAATTTTCATTCTTTGCTCAATTGATGGAAAAGAGAGTAGAAATTCGACGAGACAGAACCCAAATCATCTCAGCTCTTCACTTCATCGCCATTATCTGATCTTTTCTTTTTCTTGGTAAGTCTTGATTTTTTCAACAGTGATTTCTTTCTTCTCATTTTGATTCATTTCACTGATCAAATTGAAGTTGTTTATTTTGCCTTAATCTTTTCTTTTCTATTTCGTTTTTTGAAGAAAAATGCAAGAAATGGACAGAATAAGCTTGCTTCCTGATTGTTTAATCCACCAAGTACTCTCTTTTTTGGAAACCAAGGAATCGGTCCGCACAACCGTTCTTTCCAAAAGATGGATCGACATTTGGAAATCGGTGCCATATCTCGAGTTGATCGAATCAGAATTCAAACAAGCCGAAACTTTCATAAATTTCACAAATTCGATCCTTCTTCACAAACTTCAATTGGAAACTTTCATTTTGAAATGGTTGGATTGTGATGAAACCAGCCATGAAATTATTAACAATTGGATCTCTAAACTCGTTTCATTAAAACCCAATTACGTTGAGATCGAATTGTGTTTACCAAATTTGGAAAATTTGGATTTCCTTTCAACCCTGTTCAATTGTGCTTCAATTGAGACTCTCGATTTGTGGCCTGCAATTCACGAGGGTTGGGCTTCTTTAAATCCAACTGTTGTAAACCTTCCAAATCTGAAATATTTGCAACTTTACTGTCTCAATTTAAACGATGAGTTTCTTCAGAAAATTCTTTCAGGCTGCCCAATTCTTGAAGAATTAACCATTGAAAATTGCTTCTTGAATCTGACCTATCAAAAGATCCGTTCTTTATCTCTCAAGAAACTGACGATGCGGTACAACGAATTCAGCGAAGGGGCAAGATTAAGGATTTGGATTCCCGGTTTAGTAGAACTGGAAATTGAATTCCATTTAGGTCGAGTTTTGTTTTACAATTTGGAGTCTATTGAGCGGGCAAGTGTAACTTTACTAGACACGGAAAATGATTATGATGGAAAAAATTTTAAGGTTTTAAAAGGCCTTTTAAATGCAAAGACTATTGAACTAAGCAGTTTATTACCTCTCAATGTAAGTTTAAGTTCTCTTTCTATTCTATCTCATATTAGATTATTTTATACAAATATGTAATGATTTTTTTTTTTTTTTTGTGTGAAGACCATGTTTGAAAAGGAGTTGTTAAATTTGCCGGTTTTTGAGAAGCTGGAAATATTGGATTTTTCAGGCGGTTATATAAACAAGGATTTGCAACCACTTATTTCATTTCTGAAACTTACTCCAAATGTGGAAAAGCTTTTCTTAAGACATGTCACGGTACAAAATCCAAACATTCATAAACCTTAACTAACCCCTTAAATAATTATTATGTGATTAATTGTAATTAACTAAGTTTTATTTTGGATTATAGATAGAAAAGGAGTATGTTTTTGAAGGGCCAAGAGTTGATGAGATTCAATGTGAAAAGCTGAAGAGTGTTGAGATTGTGTGTTGGAAAGGATATGATGGAGCGAATAAATTGATTAAGTATTTACTCACATATTTACAAAATATAGAAGATATTAAAATCACTCATATCGATGGGGATAGAATCCAAGAATATGTTGATGCTTCCTCTTAATTCGCCGTTAATATTTCTGATTTTGTCAAAAGACGCTTAAGTAAAGTTTGAAGTTCAGTTGTTAGGATTTAGCAAATAGTTTGATGGATTTGAGCATTTTGGACTTATTTTTGCTTAAATAAAGTTTGTTGACTGAGATAAAATAATGTGGTTCTAATGAACATTGATATTTGTCGAATGAAATGTTTCTAATGTTTTGAGGTTTTATATATTATAGTTATTATTTCCTTTTGTATGGATATCAGTTATCAATACAATTTGATCACAATAGCCATATCTACGTATCATATGATTAGTTTTTTTTTTATTTGTTTAACACTTGTAGATTAAATTTTATTAGATATGAAATCCAAAAGTTACAATCTAAATAAGAAATATAAAATGAAGAAAAGAAAGTTGTGATATTCAGTGATAGAGTAGAAATTTTCCTGACAAATGTAAGACACTTGATATTTATATCCATAGGCATAGACCTATTATTCTACAATTTTACTTCTTATTAGATATTTGTGCTAAGGAATATATCATATACATATTGCACTTTTTGAGAAAAGTACTTATTTTGGAGAAACATTTCATTTTAATCTGTTCTACCTAATTTGATAAAGTTATAATCAAATCAATTTTCATGTAATTCACAAGCACAACCCTATTGTATGGTCAAATTTCACATACATCATCTTACAACACTACAAACAATAAAATATGTGGATGTTTTTGTTAGTTTTTGGAATTCAGTATCTTAGTTTTCTCCAAAAACATACGTATGTTTTTTAGCACTCCCTTGCTACTATATATGTATATATATATAACTAACTAACAAGTAAAAAAGTGTGATTTTGTCACACAAATTGGTTATCCCTAGCACGACTTTTTTGTTTGGAGGCACCGCACAGTCTTTTTCTCATGAAAATTGAATATAACTTCTGAAAATGGAGATGATATATACATTCTGATTTTGGATGTCCATTTCAAATCATCTAAACTTATACACATTCTCACAAATTTTATTAGTAACTCGAAATTAGTTTGAATATCATCAAACTAAGAATAGCATACATAAGACGGGATCTCAATTCAAAGATTATAGAAATACCAGTTGTATATAACCCAAGATTATATATATATATATATATATATATATATATATATATATATATATATATAACAATGGATGCAACCCATATCGCTGATCTTTACTTTCGGGAGATTGTAAAACTCCACGGAATTCCGAAAATCATGACTTCTGATAGGGATCCGAAATTTGTCGGACATTTTTGGCGTACTCTTTGGCGAAAAATGGGTACAAAACTTCAGTTTAGTCCTCAAACTGATGGTCAAACCGAGGTTGTAAACCGAACCTTAGGCAACCTTCTACACAGTCTCGTCGGTAGTCATCTTCGACAGTGGGATCAGGTCCTAGCTCAAGCAGAATTTGCTTATAATAGTTCTACGTGCAAGACTACTGGAAGAAGTCCCTTTGAAGTAGTGTATGGAATAAATCCCACAACCCCGTTAGACCTTCTACCGCTTTCGACACTTCGTCAGTTCAGCGGAGATGCTGAAGACAGAGCAAAATACATCAAAGAATTGCACGAGCAAGTGAGAAATCGAATTGTCAAACGGAATACGAGCTATGAAAAAAGGGCCAACAGGCATCGCAAGCAAATGAGATTCAATGAGGGAGATTTGGTGTGGATACATCTTAGCAAGGATCGCTTTCCGCCGGGCCGACACGAAAAGCTCAAACCTCGCGCTGACGGTCCTTTCAAGATCGTCGAACGCATCAATGACAACACTTACAAAATTGAGCTGCCTGGAGATTATGGGGTCTCTGCAACTTTCAATGTTAAAGATCTAACACCATACTATGAAGATGAAGGGATCAACTCGAGGACGAGTTTACACGCAGCAGAAGCGTATGGTGCCCCTTAACCTGCCATAATTACAAATTAGAAAGGAGATTTCTTGGAAATAAAGTTTCTTGGCAAGGAGATTTCGTTATTACCATGTATTTTTTATTTCCTATTTTATCTTTTATATTAAGCAGTATTGTAGGGCAAATTTAGAAATTGTTTTCCTCTTTTTCGTTGTCGGTTAATATGACTGTTTGAGATTTTTTTGGAACAATTTTGGGTAATTTTAATGTATTAAAGCAATATTAAAAAAATAACCCTTTTCGAATTTTTCAATCTGTCTAAATTATACTGTATTAAATTTCAAGTTGGAACCAAACTAAGTTGCTTTATTTGATTTTGATATTATTAGAATTTAGGAGCTGCTATGGCGAGGGAAAACGTGTAGCTGAAACACTAATGTTTGCTTACCACAAACAACATGGGATTGGTATAAATTTAATTATTTAAGCTTCCATTATTTATTTATATTAATTCATATTATATTTTTATCGACCATATTATTATTAATTAATTCCTATAATTAGAAATTAGAATTGCGAGAATTTCCAGCTCATACGGACCGAGAATTGATGATGGCCGTGTTGTGAGTAACTTCATTGCTCAAGCACTTGGTAAATAATTTATTTTATTTCTCAATATACCATTTTTGCATTAGGTAAATAACTAATTACATATATTTTGTTAATTGGTAAATATGTAGTGGGGAACCTCTGACTGTGCAAAAGGCGGGAAATCAAACTAGGAGGAGGATTTCAGACTCCTTCTCGCAATCTCCATAAATACCTCCGCCAATTGATGGAATTGTTTAGTAATGTTAAGGATTATGTAATTATAGTTTGGTGTTGATTATTTGAACCGTTTGTTGTTGGGGCGGTTGGGTTGGAATAGAGGGTTTTAGAGGGTTTTTTATGAGTGTGTTAATGGGAAATGTTATTGTTTTTTTGTGTTTATTTTGGATTGAAATGATTGTAAATTTGGAAAAAAAATTGAAATGGCCTGATAAAATTAGCATCCAAAAAGACTTGGCACATGCAACTATTTTTGAATTGTTGATAAATTTGAATTACATATTTTTATAATTATCTTAATTGTTTTTTTGCTATTATTGTATATTTCAAACTAATTACCATTTACTTTTCTTAATTAATTTTTTTAATGAGTATTATTTTCTAAATATATTTAGATCTAATTTAATGAGATGTGTAGAAAGAGGCAGAAGGATTACATTATGCACAATTGTTTGTTGATGTTTATGAACATATTGTAATATTTGTGTTCATTGAATGTGATTGTAGTTTTGAGATATGCTTTCTTGGGCTTACTTGAGGCAGTAAAAAAAATATTCATTCTTATAAGTTGCATTAAACAAGAACGTGTGGTTGTGAGTGTATGCCAATGTCATTATGTGATGGTTTTAAATGCAAGAGTGAAGCGTCGTTCCTTAGTTGTTAAGTATGAATATACACATGTATTGATGTGGTTGAAAATCTAAGGCCCAAGTTTTATTAAGTTCAGGCGTTTAAACTTATGCATATCTATATTATGCAAGGATGATAAAAAAAAAGCATAATAACAATTTGATTGGACCAAATATGAATGATTCATACTGTCAAGATAGGCGGTTTGTGCTACTTGTGAACTAGAAACGAAAAAAGTTAGGACACGTGTTGCCCTGTTACACAGGTTGCATCATGCAAACTTGAGAAAAAAGTTCACAAGTTTGGGGGTCCAAGTTTTGGATGACGACTTGTATGGTCCAATGAGATACGAGAGAACAAAACAAGAAAAATACAAGTCCAAATAAATGTGTCTTGTAAATTTCCTACAAAATATGTTTGAAACAAATTAATTGCTATAGAAATTTTGCACCTCAAATAGTATGATAATTATGTACTATTCAAATAGGTTGGTTCAGAGATGTCATTTTTCTTAACAGTACAATGATAAGAACTTTTTACCTCCAAGTGACATGTGTCACATCTCCCGAGCCCGATCTTCTGTGACATGCCTCATATACACAATGATGAAGCAGGTTATTTACAAATAAATATATTTCCCATTAAACAATTGGCCATATAATAATGAGTTCATGATGTTTTGCTCTTTCTCTTCCAACAAATACTCTTAACTTTTTATTTTATTACAATAGATGCATCCATCATATTACTCATCTTGCTCATGTTGAAAATTGAAAATGAATGACATTTTTGTTATTTCAAGTAATATTGAGGATATTTTTTTGATGGCAAAACATGCCGTTCAAAATCATCTAAACATATTTATTTAATGGGAAAGGATAGAGAGCCAGGTAAAAAACGCGAAATTAGTCCAATTTGATATACATCACCATAACATACACTCAGTATATATTTAAAAAAAATAGGTTCATACAATTAGTATATATTTTAAGAAAAATAGTGTATATATATAAATATACTATTATAATAGTATGAGCATAAAAAAAATATACTATATGCGTTTCAGTATTATATATAAAACATTATAAAATTTTGCAAGTAATTTTACAAGATTTTTATTATGAGTTATCGATCTATATGTATATATTTTTTTTTGTGAGTAATCAAACTTGAGATTAAAAAATCACTCTACCATTAAGTCGGAATTTAATATAAAATAGTTCCGTAAACACAATGAGATAAAGCCAATGTATCATGAGTAAGAAGCTATTGGTTGTATTATACCCATGCACACCACTTATGATGAAATACTAGAAGCAATCTCGCTGCGAGTTTTAAAATTTGTTGTTAATTAAAAATAAAATTATTCCTGTCTTACAAGTATTTACTTAAGTGAAAGAATAACAAGTTAAAAATTTGTAATTAAATTTTTATTTGTATCAAAATTAAAATGTGACAAATAGTCTTAGCATTAAAAAATATTAATTGCAATATACTACTTTTTATTGCATGAATATATTTGTTGATAAAAAACAACCTTTAATTACAATATATTATCTTTCATTTACGATACATTTTAAAAAAATGATTATTCATTGACAATAGATTTTAGCAATCTAATTATGTAAACTGACATTCTCTTACCTAATATTTCTTTTTGTATACATATTCAACACAATTCTTCATACATTCAATTGAAAGAAAAAAATAAATAGAGAGCTAAACTAATATGGAGCTCAATATGAATAAAAAATCAGTCAAATTTATATATAAATGTTCTAATTAGGAAAAAAAATATTCAAATAATGATTATTAAGAAATTCTTGAGGAAGGAAGAGAGAATATTTTAAAACAATTTATTTTAATTGAAAATTATTAAGATATACATTTATGTAAAAAAAATTGCGATCTATTTAATCTTTAATAAATTCTTGGTATAAAAAAAATCTAACGGTCATTAAGTATTTTCTGTCATTTACAATATTCCTTGAATAAATAAATCTCTTTCAGAAAAAAATATATTTTAGGAGAGACCCGCTATATGGTGTTATTATTTAAATTTATTATGAATTAAAAATTAAAAATAATTTATTACAATAAATTTTTATAGCTTATTTACTTAACATTAATATTATAAGAATATCTATTCTCCTACATATTCTTTGACATATTTTTCTACATTTTCAATATATATACTTCAGTAAAAGAAGAATCATATTTTCTAAATATTATTTGAAAATTGAATCATATTTTCTTTTTTCTCATGATTACTTTTATTTGGAGCGGTAGAGTGACCAACAATTTTCAGTACTATATGCAAAGAAATTGAGAAAGGACATTTGTTACAAATAGACAATAAGGATGATTATACAATTGTATTATCAATTATTATAATATATATAAAAGTAATTATGTAGTTAATTGTTTATTGTAGTAGAAAATATATAATTTATTGCAAATAATGATACTTAATTATATAATTATATTAAGTAATATATAATTATATAAGATGTTATCACAAGAATAATTGAATTATTTGAATATGACAGATATATATTGTAGTTCATACTTAAATAAGACATGAACCTAATATCATTAATATCATATTATCATGTATATTTTAAATGCACGAAATTTTTTTGTTTTAAGGCCACAAAAATATTTTTTTATAATTTTAGGTATATTGTTTACAATCTTGGCAGTATGACACCAACAACATATCTAATACTATGCATATAATTATTGAAAATATTTGTCGAGAACAAATTTACATTTTAGTACTAAAAGAACATTTAAGAAATCTGACAAAAATATCTAGAACACAAAGATGTACAATATATGAGATCGTGAGATAGAACTTGCCACAATTGTCATGTACATTTGTTTAAGTCTGATTCTATTTGTATAAATACTTACAAACTGGTTAGATTTAGCTACATCATTTATGTTTGATTTACCGATTGCTAACTGTACCTCTTTGGCAGACATAATTAAATTAAGGACGCTTTGCCAAATAAAGATTAATAGAGTATTCTACAACTCGCAAATATCTTCTATTGTTACGAAACAACTGAAGTCATCTATCTTATTGGGGTAATATTTGGGTATTGATCCAGTGATATTATTTCAAATTTGATTTTAGTAATTGTTGTCATTTTATTGAACATCTTTTTACTTTAATTATTTATGTGTTTTAGTTGCTCTCAGAGTTGAAAGAAAAATTCAACATAAAAAAATAATTTTTTTATGTACGAAAATATGGAATGGTGTAAATATGTGTGTTGACTAACATGCATTCGTGTAATATATCTTGGTCCTTTTTATGTTATAATTTGAGACACCAATGATATTACCAATTTATAGACCAATAAAATGGAATTGGAATATCATTTATATACCATAATTTAATCATATAAAGCTATATATTTTGAGCTATTCATTTCAATTTATATTTTGCTTATTATATTGGTGGAATAATTTGATGTACCGACCTATGAGATACTATTTGTTTGAGAAAAAAAATCGCAGTTCATACATGTTTGTGTTTAAGGTACGTGTGAAACATATTCTCTTCAATCCCACATATAGGCCAATACATTAATAGAATAATATTTGTATAATTTGTGAATAATGATACAATAAATTTTATTTGATCATTACATATTAGGTGGTTTATTATATGAATAAAATATTTTAAAGCCTTCATAAATGCATTAAATTGGATTAAACAATGTAAAATTTCAAGAGATAATAAGTACAAAATAAAATAGATAAAATAATATCAAATTAGTTCTTATATAATCGATTAAATGATTCATTAATTAAGTGTTAGCACGTGCAACCGAGGCTAGTATCTAGTAAAGCAGCACTAAATCCAGTTGGCACTGTTTCATTTTCATCCCACCACAGCCTTCTAAATGGCCTAAAATAACACAAACATCAAAATATTTCCAAAAAAAATGACACAAAATTATAAAATAGAATCAAGAAAAAAAATCACTTGATCGATTTGCCCTTTTGAAATTTAATCGCATAATAAGGCACCTGTATTAATTAGCAACAAGCAAAAACAAATGTTAATAACATTCAAAATTATAAAAACATAACTATTTTCAGAAAAGTTTTTACTTTATCACTACAGAATTATATTTACATAATAATAAATTGTGCCGGAATAATATAATCATCTTTTATAATGATTTATTACACAAATATAACTACACAAAACTTGCTATGTTCATAAAATTGACTGGAAATTTCAAAGTCATCGGCGGATCAATCAATAGCGCAAGTGGAGATGGAATAAGTTTGTCAAGGGCCCCTCCGAAGGGGCTAAAAGTTCCTAATGACGAGAAGTTTTGTCCAGAGAAAGTGCAAGACAAAATATAATTCAAATCAAGACCACCAATAATTCGTCGCAATGTAATAATTACCTCTCCCCTTGGTTGTTAGTCTTGGTTAGATTGTGCTCTCTTGGGCAATGTGATATGTGTAATAAACAACTGCGCTGCGATTTTCTCCTCTGATTATTGCAAATTTAGAAAGGAAATGTGGCCCATGATATTTGGTAGAATAGAGGCAAGAGAAGTAGAAGAATTTACTCTCTCTCTCTGTAGCGTCTAGTCCCACGATTCCTGTCTTCATCTCACTTCTCTTCTTCTCAGACCCACGATTCACGAGTCCTTTCTTCTTCTCAGATCCACGATTCATCATCTCCTCTCTAACACCTCGCCGGCGACGACAACTCTTCTCCCCCTTTCTCGTCCAGCAACGTTGGAGTTTCGAGCCGACCATCTCTCTCTCTCTCCATCCATCGGTCTCCTTCATCTCCGATCTTCGATCTCTGATCTGAGCAGAGCTCCGCCGCCCTCCTACGGTCCCTTGAACAGTTCCTCTTCCCCACCAGCAGCCCCTTCAATCTTCAACCTCTCTCACTCCTTTCCTCGGCTCCATTCTTCATTCGCGTAACCAACTGAAATTCCTCCATTAGCTCGTCAATCAAACTCGAACCGGACCTCCTGCTTCTGCATCCACCTACCTCAAATCCTCAAAACACACAAGCACACACACAACCAACAAACCATTCTTGCGAAACGTATATTGCCCAAGTCGAAATCAACAATGGAGATGGCGAAAGGTGCAATCGAAGCAGCGCAGAGAACAGTGGGGATAGTACAAGTACTGCAGGAGGATCCAGCTCTCCATGAGGCGCTCTCGAAAATTCGAGCAACACTATCCATGTCAGGTCTCCTGATTGAGAGATCTGAGTGCTGGCGCTTCAAATGCAAATTCAAAGTCATCGACGACCTCATTCCACAACTCAAAGATGCCATGTACGAAGCTCAGAGCATACTTAACGAATTCACCTACCAGGAGCTGAAGCAAAGAGCCGAGGGCAAAGAGGGAAGGAGCATGTCAGGTGTTGTTTCTGCTTCTCAGATCCTTACTAATATTGGGAACTGGTGTAAGGATTACACAACCAAAGCCAACAGGGTCCTTGAGCTGTTAGTTCATCTTAATGAAAACTTAAAAAACGCTTGCGACGAGCTCAGTATACCCCGAAACTCGGATAAATTTGCCAGACGGGAGACTAGCTCCATAGTTTCCGAGCCTAAGGTGTTTGGCCGTGACAAAGAACTAGATGAAGTGGTTCGTTTGTTGGGAGTCCCATCAGAAACCATTAATGATAATAGGCCCCCCAGCAATGATGGATCCCCTCGTAAGAAGAGAGCAAAAATATCAAAACGCATTGATATTCCTGAGAGTAGCGGTGTAGAGAAAAAAGAAAATACATCTGTTTTGCCTATTGTTGGTATCGGAGGGGTAGGAAAGACTACTCTTGCTCAAATGGTTTACAATACAGAAAAGGTGGAGTCTCATTTCAACCTAAAAATGTGGATTTGTGTATCCGACAACTTTGATGTGATAAGGTTAACCAAAGAAATAATAGAGTGTGCAACAGGAAAAAGTTGTGATATTAACAATCTCAATTCGCTTCAAAATAAACTAAAAAAGTTGTTAAAATCAAAGCGGTTTTTACTAGTTTTAGATGATGTTTGGAGTGAGAATAAAACTTATTGGCATCGTTTGTTTGGACCATTGAAAGACGCTGGGTCTCCAGGAAGCATGATCGTAGTAACTACTAGGTCACTAGAAGTGGCCAAAATTATGGGTACGGCCACGATGGGTCCCCTGATTTTAGATGGACTTGAAGAAGTTGTTTTTTGGGAGTTCTTTAAGAGTTGTGCGTTTGGTCAAGAGGTCAACTCAGGAAACAACCCGGAATTGGAGAAGATCGGCATGCAAATTGTTGGCAAGCTAAAAAGGTCCCCACTTGCTGCAAAAACACTGGGAGGTCTTTTGAATACAGATTTGAATGTGGGGCATTGGAGAAATATTAGAGATAGTGAAATGTGGGAATTACAACAGAAGGAAGATGGCATTTTGCCGGTACTTCAATTAAGTTATCAGTATTTACCCTCTCATTTGAAAAAATGTTTCTCATTTTGTTCGCTTTTCCCCAAAGATTATGTATTATTTGAAGATCAATTAATATGGTTTTGGATAAGTGAAGGTTTTATCGCCTCACAGCAAATACGGAAAATGGAAGGTGTGGCTAAGGGTTATCTCCGCGAATTAGTAAGTAGATGCTTCTTTCAAGAAATATCACCACGTTCTCGTACATATAAGATCCATGACTTGATGCATGATGTATCACAATCTATCACAAAAGATGAATGCTTTCGGACAGGAAGTGATAGTTCTGAGAAGAGAATTATATCTATGAACACAAGGCATCTATCAATAGATAGTACGGGATGGGAGATGGATAAATTAAAAGAGATTTGTAAATTAAAGAAATTATATACTCTTAAAATTCACAATTATAATACTTACAGCTTTAATACAATCAATAGCTGGTTCAGTGAAATGACAAATATGTGTTCGTTATCACTGACTAATTCGAAAATCAAGAATTTGCCAGATAATATTGGCAATCTAAAGCACCTACGATATTTGGATATTTCGGGTACAGAAATTGAAAAATTACCCAACTCATTTTGTAACCTTTACAAACTTGAGATTTTAGATATGAAGGATTGCAAACATTTTCAATGTTTTCCTGAAGGTTCTAATAGGCTGATTAGCATGAAATTAGTTAAATTGTCACACTCTGATCGTGGTTGTGTAATTGATGGTGGTTTATCGGCAAAAGTTTCATTGGTTGGTCATATACCAAATCTTGCAAATGCAATCCATCTAGAGAGACTAGAATTTTCAGTCACGAAAGAGGAGAGAAATACAATTGGAACATTAAAGCACATAAATGGGATTTACAACATGATGCGGTTACATCAGCTTGATAATGTCTCCAGTAAAGAGGAAGCTGAACAAGCTCATTTAAACAACAAGGAATTTCTCAATTATTTGTACTTATCTTGGTCGGAAAGCACCGACTCAATAGATAATGACCATGATGAGGCGGTGCTTGAGGGTTTATGCCCTCATCCCAATCTCAAAATACTGAAAATCACTAATTATAAAGGACGGATCTTGCATCCAAATTGGTTAAAGACTGAAACATTAACTAACTTAATAACCATTGGTATTTTTTCTTGCAATAACATCACAACTATCCCCTGCCTCCCTCGTTCTGTAACTGAAATAGAAGTTAAAGGCTGCAAAAGGCTTGCAAGTCTTCAAGATTGTTTGGTGTCAAGCAGTTTACCGTCACTCAAGAGAATAGAAATAAGGGAATGTAAAGAGCTGGTGACAATGGCAGTGGAAACATTTCATGAATTTATATACCTCCAACATTTGTCCGTATATGATTGCCCCAAAATTACCTACCAAAGAGAGATGTTCTTACCACCCTCTCTCCAAGACCTTCGACTGAAGTCATGTGGTGAGCTGGAAGAGCGGTTTTCCGGCAGCTTGGGAAACCTCACCTCCCTCACCAACTTGACTATAGGAGACTGTCAGCGTTTAACATCTATTCCGCTTGACAACCTGAAATCACTCAGGCATTTGGTAATCGAGGGCTGCAGCCAGTTACGATCAATAGGGGGACTAGAGCTTCTTGAATATGTACAGCGGATCAGTATTCGCACATGTCCAGAGCTGAAACCACTTGAGCTTGATAACCTGAAATCACTCGAGGGTTTGGAAATCGAGGGCTGCAGCCAGTTACAATCAATAGGGGGACTGGAGCTTCTTGAATCTGTACGGTCGATCAAGATTCGCACATGTACAGAGCTGAAATCACTCGAGCTTGGCAACCTGAAATCACTCCACGATTTGGAAATCGAGGGCTGCAGCCAGTTACGATCAATAGGGGGACTAGAGCTTCTTGAATCTGTACGGTCGATCAAGATTCGCACATGTACAGAGCTGAAATCACTCGAGCTTGGCAACCTGAAATCACTCCACGATTTGGAAATCGAGGGCTGCAGCCAGTTACGATCAATAGGGGGACTAGAGCTTCTTGAATCTGTGAAGTGGCTCATTATTTCCTCATGTCCAAAGCTGAAATCACTCGAGCTTGGCAACCCGAAATCACTCTGGCATTTGGAAATCGAGGGCTGCAGCCAGTTACAATCAATAGGGGGACTAGAGCTTCTTCAATCTGTAGGGCGGATAAATGTTAAGTCATGCCCAATGCTTGAAGAGACCAACGGGAAGGACTACAGAAAATAATGGTCATGAGGTATGTAAATTTTCCATCTAAAAGCTACTGCTTTTCAATTCCCTACTTTTATATTAAACAGAAAATTCATTAATTTGCTGATTAGTTATGCATATGTTCCTTGCCAGAATTGTTACTTTGCCTCAGACTATTTATTGCTTGTTAATGTTAAGTCAAAACTGGTGTGTTAATGAACAACTGAGATATATATTACTTTTTAATTGGTTTAAAACTGGTGTGTTAATTATGTCCATTGAAGAAAATTAAATCAACCAGCATGTATAAAAGAAATATTTCACATAAATTGATTTTTTTCTACATTTATTTGACATGAAATAAGAGAGCATTCAAGTGAATAAGCAAGCAGAGATTAATATTTATACCTCAAAAGTGTATATTTGTATCCATAATAGTGGGTCCTTTACATGAACAGCAACTTGAATTTTTTTTCTTTTTTAAATTTCCTAAATTTACATGTTTCGTTTGTTGCAGTTCATATGGTAACGTCGAGGAGATGTTGGGGTCGATTGAACTGTTCTGATGTGATTTACAGGTTCGATTTGTTTCTATTTCTTCTTGATCCTTCATAATACTGATAGAGAAATAGTGACTTTTATGTTTAAAAACTTCCCAATAGCTATGTGGAACTATAGTTTCTGAAAAGTTAGCAAAAGTAATATGTAATTATGATTTAATTCATTAATGATATACTTTTATATCATATATTGTTTTATTCGATTTCAGGCTCGAAATATTGCTAGTATTATAATTTATCTCCAATCTGCTCATGCAAGGAGTCCATGAAGTTATGAAATCTACATTAATTTGGATATATCAGGTCATCTATTTATCGTATATTCATCTTAATATTGGACATATATCTTCCATTATTTATCTTTTCCTTTCTTAATTCATACTCTATTATGTTCTTTTTCGTATCTTGCGCTTTGCCGCGTATTTTATTTCTTGTAATAAGGTGAGAATATTGAATTGTTTGCTGCTTTGTATAATACCTCAGCTCTATCATTTTATTTCAATTTGCTTATTTATTGAACTCCAATCATGGAACGTAAACCTCTGTTGTTTGTACCAAATTAAACCTATTGATTTGTAAAATACATTCAAAAACTGTTGTCCTTTTTCTTTTTCTTTTTCTTTGACCTGTGAAATATACTAAAAACTGTTTTATTTTTCTTTTTTTACTAAGCTAGATGGATATCACATTTCCGGACAGAAATCCAAACAAATTATACAAAAAAATTACTAAATTACTTGAAATTAAAAAAAAAAATACAAAACCTCAGTTTCATGTCAAAAATTTAACCTCGATATCGTACCAAATCAAAAAATCAAAAAAATAAAAAATTACGACACAATGTGCATCATTTCCAATAAATATCAGTAAGTATTTTGAAATTACTCCAGAAAAAAACAACCCTAGTTTCAGGTAAAAAATATAATATTTGTACCAAATAATATACAAAAATTACTCCTTGACACAATGTGCATCATTTCCATATTTACTACACTTATTATAACCAACACTACTAAGAAAAACCCTAATTTCTTCACTACTACTATTACTCGCTCTCAACAACCTCTCATCCTCTTCATAAATCAAATACAGAGCTTCGCTTTTTTGTCTCGACAAAATTCTCACATCTCCTTTCATCACATGAAATTCCCATCCTTGCACGTCGATTTTTATCAATATAACCCTCTGATTCTCTGAAATTACTTCGTCTAGAGGAATTGTGGGAACTGCAACTGCTATTTCCTGGTTGGACTTAAATGCAAGTTTCGCGCCAGTTTGAGATATTGCACTATTATCCAATCGCCCAACCACCTATAATTCAAATCAATTTTTATATAAATTAAACGAAATTTCAAAAATAGATTGGTTAATAGTAGAATTATGGTCTCAAATTAAATCTCAAAAATATTAGAATTAATTAGATTTGATTTATGACCTTATGAATTGTTACATTTCCAATTCGGTCCGAAGCGGCGGCTGAAAAAACAGTGACCCGATCCGAAACCCGATTGAAATAAATCCCCTCACAAATCCTCTGCAAATTCTCATAAACGGGTTCAAACGCGATGACCCGATAAGCCATTACGGCTGCCGCAAAAACAGCCATGCCCACATTGGATCCGATATCCAAAACCAACCCGTTATCAGATTTCAAATCCTTCTTCTTCTCTTCCTGTTAATCCTGAATGGTGCCTGAAATATCGGGTTTTCTGAATCTTTTGCCTTTCAGAATGTGTTGGATGTTCTTGTGCGACTTATCGAGCAGAGATCCGAAATCCGATAGTGAGAAGAAATGAACTGTTTTCGGTACTTTAGAATAGTCACCATTAGCTCGTCAATCAAATTCGAACCGGACCTCCTGGTTCTGTCTCCAACTTCCTCAAATCCCCAAAAGACACAAGCACACACACAACCAACAAACCATTCTTGCGAAACGTATATCGACCAAATCGAAATCAGCAATGGAGATGGTGAGAGGTGCAATCGAAGCAGCGCAGAGAACAGTGGGGATAGTACAAGTACTGCAGGAGGATCCAGCTCTCCATGAGGCGCTCTCGAAAATTCGAGCAACACTATCCATGTCAGGTCTCCTGATTGAGAGATCTGAGTGCTGGCGCTTCAAATTCAAAGCCATCGACGACCTCATTCCAGAACTCAAAGATGCCACATACGAAGCTCAGAGCGTACTAAACGAATTCACCTACCAGGAGTTGAAGCAAAGAGCTGAGGGCACAGAGGGAACGAGCATGTCAGGTGTTGTTTCTGCTTCTCAGATTCTTACTAATATTGGGAACTGGTGTAAGGATTACACAACCAAAGCCAACAGGGTCCTTGAGCGGTTAGTTGATCTTAATGAAAAATTAGAAAAAGCTTGTGACTGGCTCGATATACCCCGAAACTCGGATAAATTTAGCATGACAGCCAGACCGGTGACTAGCTCCATAGTTTCCGAGCCTAAGGTGTTTGGCCGTGACAAAGAACTAGATGAAGTGGTTCGTTTGTTGGGAGTCCCATCAGAAACCATTAATGATAATAGGCCCCCCAGCAATGATGGATCCCCTCGTAAAAAGAGAGCAAAAATATCAGAAGGCATTGATATTCCTGAGAGTAGCGGTGTAGAGAAAAAAGAAAATACATCTGTTTTGCCTATTGTTGGTATCGGAGGGGTAGGAAAGACTACTCTTGCTCAAATGGTTTACAATACAGAAAAGCTGGAGTCTCATTTCGACCTAAAAATGTGGATTTGTGTATCCGACAACTTTGATGTGATAAGGTTAACCAAAGAAATAATAGAATATGCCACAGAAGAAAGTTGTGATATTAATAATCTCAGTTTGCTTCAAAATAAACTAAAAAAGTTGTTAAAATCGAAGCGGTTTTTACTAGTTTTAGATGATGTTTGGAATGAGAATAAAACTTATTGGCATTGTTTGTTTGGACCATTAAAAGACGCTGGGTCTCCAGGAAGCATGATCGTAGTAACTACTAGGTCACTAGAAGTGGCCAAAATTATGGGTACGTCCACGATGGGTCCCCTGATTTTAGAAGGACTTGAAGAAGTTGTTTTTTGGGAGTTCTTTAAGAGTTGTGCATTTGGTCAAGAGGTCAACTCAGGAAACTACCCGGAATTGGAGAAGATCGGCATGCAAATTGTTGGCAAGCTAAAAAGGTCCCCACTTGCTGCAAAAACACTGGGAGGACTTTTGAATACAGATTTGAATGTGGGGCATTGGAGAAATATTAGAGATAGTGAAATGTGGGAATTACAACAGAAGGAAGATGGCATTTTGCCGGTACTTCAATTAAGTTATCAGTATTTACCCTCTCATTTGAAAAAATGTTTCTCATTTTGTTCGCTTTTCCCCAAAGATTATAAATTTTATGAATATGAATTAATACGGTTTTGGATAAGTGAAGGTTTTATCGCCTCACAGCAAATACGGCAAATGGAAGATGTGGCTAAGGGTTATTTCCGTGAATTAGTAAACAGATATTTCTTTCAAGAAACATCACCAGGTTCTGATCGATATGTGATCCATGACTTGATGCATGATGTATCACAATCTATCACAAAGGATGAATGCTTTCGGACAGGAAGTAATAGTTCTGAGAAGAAAAATATATCTACGAACACAAGGCATCTATCAATAGATAGTACGGGATGGGAGATGGTTAAATTAGAAGAGATTGGTAAAAAGAAATTGTATACTCTTAAAATTCACAATTATAATAATTACAGCTTTAATACAATCGATAGCTGGTTCAGTGAAATGACAAATATGTGTTCGTTATCACTGACTAATTCGAAAATCAAGAATTTGCCAGATAGTATTGGCAATCTAAAGCATCTACGATATTTGGATATTTCGGGTACAAATTGAAAAATTACCCAACTCATTTTGTAACCTTTACAAACTTGAGATTTTAGATATGAAGCGTTGCAAACATTTTCAATGTTTTCCTGAAGGTTCTAATAGGCTGATTAGCATCAAATTAGTTATATTGCCAAACCGTGATCAAATTGGTTATTTTTCCAAATTGACAAAAGTTTCATTGGTTGGTCATATACCAAATCTTGCAAATGCAATCCATTTAGAGAAACTAGAATTTTCAGTCACAAAAGAGGAGAGAAATACAATTGGAACATTAAAGCACATAAATGGGATTTACGACTGGATGCGTATATATCAGCTTGATAATGTTTCCAATAGAGAGGAAGCTGAACAAGCTCATTTAAACAACAAGGAATTTCTCAATTATTTGTACTTATCTTGGTTGAAAATCACCGACTCAATAGAAAATGACCATGATGAGGCGGTGCTTGAGGGTTTATGCCCACATCCCAATCTCAAAGAACTGAATATCACTTATTATAAAGGAGCGATCTTGCATCCAAATTGGTTAAAGACCGAGACATTAACTAACTTAACAACCATTGAAATTTTTTCTTGCAATAACATCACAACTATCCCCTGCCTCCCTCGTTCTTTAACTGATTTTCGTGTGGATTACTGCATGAGGCTTACAAGTCTTCAAGATTGTTTGGTGCCAAGCAGTTTACCATCACTCGAGAGAATAGAAATAAATGGATGTAAAGAGCTGGTTACAATGGCAGTGGAAATAGTTCACGAATTTATATACCTCCAAGATTTGTTCGTATATGATTGCCCCAAAATTACCTGCCAAAGAGAGATGTTCTTACCACCATCCCTCCAAGACCTTCGACTGAAGTCATGTGGTGAGCTGGAAGAGCGGTTTTCCGGCAGCTTGGGAAACCTCACCTCCCTCACCAAATTGACTATAGGAGACTGTCAGCGCTTAACATCTATTCCGCTTGACAGTCTGAAATCACTCAAGTTTTTGGGTCTGGATGGCTGCAGCCAGTTACAATCAATAGGGGGACTAGGGCTTCTTGGATCTGTACGGTCGATCATTATTTCCTCATGTCCAGAGCTGAAATCACTCGAGCTTGGCAATCCGAAATCAGTCATGGAATTGAAAATCGAGGGCTGCAGCCAGTTGCAATCAATAGGGGGACTAGAGCTTCTTGCATCTGCAGAGTCGGTAGATGTTAAGTCATGCCCAATGCTTGAAGAAACCAACAGGAAGGACTACAAAAAAAGGAATGGTCATGAGGTATGTAAATTTTCCCATCTAAAAGCTACTGCTTTTCAATTCCCTACTTTTACATTAAACAGAAAATTCATTAATTTGCTGATTAGTTATGCATATGTTCCTTGCCAAAATTGTTACTTTGCCTCAGACTATTTATTGCTTGTTAATGTTAAGTCAAAACTGGTGCGTTAATGAACAACTGAGATATATATTACTTTTTAATTGGTTTAAAGAATTAGTTTGTTAATTATGTCCATTGAAGAAAATTAAATCAACCAGCATGTATAAAAGAAATATTTCACATAAATTGTTTTTCTTTCTACATTTATTTGACATGAAATAAGATAGCATTCAAGTGAATAAGCAAGCAGAGATTAATATTTATACCTCAAAGTGTATATTTGTATCCATAAAGAGCAACTTGAATTTTTTTTTTCTTTTTAAATTGTTTGTTGTAGGTCATAGGATAAGGTCGAGGAGCAGCTAGGGTCGATTGAACTGTTCTGATGTGATTTACAGGTTCGATTTGTTTCTACTTCTTCTTGATCTTTCATAACACTGATAGAGAAATAATGACTTTTATGTTTAAAGACATCCCAATGGCTATGTTGGAACTATATTTTCTGAAAAGTTAGCAAAAAGTAATATGTAATTATTATTTAATTCATTTATGATATACTTTTATATTATATATTGTTTTATTCAATTTCAGGCTCGAAATATTACTAGTATTATAATTTATCCCCAATCTGCTCATGCAAGGAGTCTATGAAGTTATGAAATCTGCATTAATTTGGATATATCAGGCCTTCTATTTATCATATATTCATCTTAATTCTGGACATGTATCTTCCATTATTTTCCTTTCTTATTTTGTACTCTATTCTGTCCTTTTTCGTTTTTTGCACTTCACCGCGTATTTTATTTCTTGTAATAAGCTGAGAATATTTAATTGTTTGCTGCTTTGTATAATATCTCAATTCTATCATTTTATTTCAATTTGCTTATTTTTATCGAACTCCAATCATGGAACATAAACCTATATTATTTGTACCAAATTAAACCTATTGATTTGTGAAATACATTCAGAAATTGTTTTCGTTTTTCTTTTTCTTTGAGTTGTGAAATATATCAAAAACTGTTTTTATTTTTTCTCCTAGTTGGTTGATTATTATTATTTTTCAGCATAGATGGCATATATATTCTACTGACAGAAATTACCATTGCATGTGTGTTGGTGTTCATCGTTGTCTGGTCTCTTGAGCATTTGCTCGAACATGTAATCTGCACGATCCAAACCCATGCGAAGCTGATGCAATAATTGATTCAAATCTGTTTTGAATTGTGAAAGCAATGTGTTAATACCATAGTTGCTTTATTGAAGTGTAACTAAGATTAATTGACGCACAGAATCACGAATTATGTTAGTTGTCCTGTACAATGTAAGCCGAAAATCATTATTATAGTTTGTGAATATACTTCACAAACTTAAAAGTTTCATATTGCATCACTAATGGTCGCATTCATAAATAATTTTGTTTTGAGTAACATAATCTGTATAATGATGATGTGCAACACATCTCTGATAGCTCTCATATGGATGCAGGAGACTTTGTTTTATAAAATTGACTGATCAACTTCAAAGCTCGTTTGGTTGATCAATGAATACTAGTACAGATGAAAGAAATTTTTCAAGTACCTACTCTTTTTGTTAAAAAAAATATAATTTAGGACCTTACCTACTACATAGCAAAATTGTGTCCTTGGCAGTGTGATATCAGCTGGAAAGACAAGGCAAGATCAACAAAACAGAACAAAACCCAGTTTCACAAAAAGCAAGACCTAACAGAACTAAGTTACACAAGTTAACATCAACAAACAAGAACAGATCACCATTAAAACAACCAAAGCCTTAACAAGAATAGTAACTCAGAAAAATAAAATCCTGAAGAGAAAGATTGTATAGCATAGTATAGTTATCATCGTATAGCTATTAAAGGTGACAAAGTAGGTCAACGTCGTGTGACGTGTGCTAAAATTTTTAATGACACTAAAACAAGGATAAAATATATGCATACACACACAAACACAGAGACAAACACACATATAAACCACATTAAACAACATGTGCGCTATAATTTTAATTCTAAAGAAGCAAACTCTAAAGAAGCAGGAATAAAAGAAAACACAGGCACACACACACACACAAAAAAAACGGCACCAAATGGAGGTGGCATCATTTCGCCTTGAACCAGCCCAATTTATGTCAGCTTTCTCGCTGGTTCGACGCCTCGATTGAAGCGCCTAATTATACCCCTTATCTGTGCCCTACATTTCATCAAAAAATTTATACCTCTAAGCTATCTCTTTCTTTTTCACCAATCACATTGCAGCAGGCCGCCATTCAATTAACAGCTCAAGCCTAAAATATTAATCATAAAATCAATTAATTAAAGAACTTACATAATTGCATATTCTGTTCCAAAGATGGAAAATTGAAAGAGTTGATGAAATTGTTTTCTGGTGAGAAAAGGATAAAGTATTGTTAGCGCTTGAAAAGTGCATTCATTTTTCCAAGTTGAGCCTTCTCGCTAATTATCCCATATATAGTCATAATAAAAAGTCTAACTAAGAATTTTTTTTTAAAATGTGATTAGTTACTATGAAAACCCAGTTTCACACAAAGCAAGACCAAGAAATCAAAGCAAAACAACGTTGTAAACAGCAAAAAAATTAGGGAAATTTGCACAAAAAAAAAAACCCTACATTATGCCTAAATTTCAAAAACGCCTCTGCAATTTCCAACAACACAGGGTCTTTTCTGCAAAATTCCCAAAAAAATCATAATGCAAAATAAAAAATAAAAGATTACATTTACCGCAAGAAGGATGCCTTCAACCTCTCTCGAACGAAATCGACGTGTTCTTGCTCAGTATGGTGATTCCCCTCTCTCTCTCTCTCTCTCTCTAGATCGTTCGAGTCCATTATTCTCTCTCTCTCTAGATCGCTCAAGTTCATTATTCTCTCTCTTGCACCGTCTGATTGTCACGAAGAACCTAAAGAAAAGATAATGAATGGATGATATGATAGTTAAAATATTTGGCAATAGTCGTAAAAATTAAAATATTTGGCAATTAATTTATGTAATAAAAAGTAGTGTCAAATAAACTTGTCTTTAAAAATCATTTTAAGCTTGAAAAAAACAATGGTGCTCCCTTTGAAAAAGAGTAGAATATATATATATATATATATATATATATATATATATATATATATATATATTTTGACTGGGTTAAAACGAGAGAGAAAGCATTACATTGCAGCATCAAAACTTCATGAAAGACATTATTTTCATCGAAATTAACAGAATTTTATGTTATGGTACCGCCACATCAGCATCATCATCCAACAGATTCGGCACCGCCACTCTCCAATTCGTACTTCAATCTTGTTCGATTTGATTTTCCCTACAAAAAAGAAATAGAACAATTAAAACCAAATTAATAAGTAGGCACTACAAACTTTTATAAAACAAATATAGACTTTGGGACTATGCTGCTACTTAAAAGGAATAAAGCACTTAAAAATAAAATATTTTGCAATTCATTTATGTAATAAAAATCAATTTAAAAAGAAGTCATAATATATTTACAAATGGCTAACTCATTATGAAAGATGCAATTTGACTTCCAATATAGTTTACTGCACTAAAAAAAAAAAAACTATATTAGTGGAAAAAGCAGCACAAGGCCACTTTAAAAAAAAACTCACATAGAAACTGAATAGGCAAAAACTACTCAGATTTCCATTGCCTCTCATAAGGAGTAAAACACACAAAATTTAAAATATTTTGCAATTAAATCACAAAATAAAAATTAATTTTCAAAGAGATATATTTTGAAAAAATGAATTGAAATTTTAAGAAGAGAAATTATTAACTGAAATTAGTAAGCCAAAAGTAAAATTTATGACAGAATTAACAAAGTTGAAATCCATTTGAAAAAAAAAAAACTAAAAATCATTAACATATCTAACAATCAAGAATCAAAAACAAAATTCAAACTAAACAAAAAATTACACGACTTTACCTGCCGATTCAACAACTCCTTCACCATTCAATAATGTTATCTTTAAGCCATCTTCTCTTTTTTTATCTTCCGCTTCAGATTTCTCCTCGTCTAAATAAATCACAAAAAATAAAAATTTAAAATTCAGAAATGAACAAAACATGGTAAAAAAATTTGAACAGAAATTTGCAAGACGGCCCATGCAATATGCCAAATTGAAAGAAAAAACTGCATTGTTTAAAATCGCAAAAAAACACCTCCGTTAATTAGCTTTTAAATTGAGTGTAGAGAGTTTTTTTTTTTCAATTACGGCAATGTTCCTGTCTTTTTTTTCAATTTTGAATAATATAGGGGCTTTGCAATTTCAGCATAATGCAGGGGCTTTTCAACAAATTTCCCAAAACTAAAATTGAAATGAATACGTACCAATTTATCTCTGTTGGAAAATTCACCAGATTGAGAGAGATGTATTGGAGAGCTGAAACTTTGGGCGATTCTCTGTTGTTTGATTTGATTTCCCTTGCAAAAAAGAAATAAAATAATTAAAAACCAAATTAATATGTAGGTACTACAAACTTATATAAAACAAATATGTTGGTACTTATATAAGGAGTGAGACACTTCAAATAAAATATTTTGCAATTGAATTTATGTGATGCAAAATAATTTTCAAAAAACAAAAATAGTTATATTTTGCAATTAAATTCATGTAACAGAATATAACTTTCAAAAAAACAGTAGTCATAAAACAAATCAAAGTAACTCATTATGAAAGAAATTTGATTTCCAATAGAGTTTATCGCAATAAACAACAACTATGTGAGTGGAAAAAGCAGCACAAGCACAAGGCCACTTTAAAAAAAAATCGAATAGAAACTGAATAGGCAGTAAACTACTTCAATCTCAATTGCTTCTCATAAGGAGCGAGACACGTAAAAATTAAAATATTTTGGAATTAAAGTACGAAATAAAAGTTAACTTTCAAAGAGATATATTTTGAAAAATTGAATTAACTTTCAAGTAGAAAAATTGTTAACAGAAATTCACAAGCCAAAAGCAAACTTTCTGACATAATTAACAAGCGAAATCCATTTAAAAAACACCAAATATGACCAATTTATCAACTAAGTTAATCACATCTATGGTCACAATCATCTAACAATCAACAATCAGATAAAAAATGTAAACAAAAAATTGACAGAAATCACACAATTTTACATTCAGATTCAACAATTTCTTCTTCACGAATCAAACGAAATTCAGCCGGTTTCTGACTCTAGGTCCCAAACAGTTGCGAAAATTACTGGTACGATGGGTCCTATAATATTGGAGGTATTGGAGGAGGAGGTTTATTGGGAGTTTTTTAGGAGTTGCGCATTTGGTCTTGAGACCAACTCAAAAAACTTTCCAGGATTAGAGGAGATTGGCAAGCAGATTGTTGTTAAGTCTTGGAAGTTTTTTGAGTGTTGACTTGGATGAAAGGAATTGGAGGAATATCAGAGATAGTGAAATGTGGGAATTGCAACAAGAGGAGCATGGCATTTTGCCGGTTCTTCAGTTGAGCTACCAATATTTACCCTCTCATTTGAAAAAACTTTTCTCATTTTGTTCATTATTTCCTAAAGATTATATGTCCGATGAATTTCAATTGATAAAATTTTGGATAGCAGAAGGTTTCACAAACCCACAGCAAATGAAAGTTGTTGCCAAAGGTTATATTTGGGACTTAATAAGCAGGTTCTTCCTTCAACAAGTACCAAATAGCCCCAAAAACTATGTAATGCATGACTTAATGCATGATGTAGTTCAATCTATCACAAAGGATGAGTGCTATCTGGTAAAAAATGAAGATTTTGGAAAAAAAAAAGTACCTGAAAATATAAGGCATCTGTCAATAATACATGAATGCCATTCGAAACTAAACAAATTGATGGTGCTATGTAAATATAAGAAGTTACACTCTATTGTAGTTCAGAAGTTTCACATGCGTGGTTTAAAGGCAATTGAAAACTGGTTGAATGAATTTACAAATCTTTATTCTTTATCTCTTGCTAATTGTAACATCAAGAAGTTACCTGAAAATATTGGCAACCTAAGGTATCTGCGATTTTTTGATATTTCTCACACAAAAATTGAACAATTATCAAACTCGTTCTGTAAACTCTACAAACTTGAATTTTTGAATATGGAGGGTTGCAATGATTTTCAATGCTTTCCTGAAGGCTCTAACCGGTTAATTAGTATGGAAATGCTTTTATTCCCATATGAAAAAATTTCAGTGGTTGGTCATATACAAAACCTTGCAAATGCAATCCAAGCAGAAGGAACATTTACAGTAGTAAAAGAGGAGGGTAGTACGATTGGAGCATTAAAGCACATGAACAGAATTTGTGGAAAGTTGCAAATAATGTCGCTTTATAATGTTTCCAGTAAAGAGGAAGCTGAACAAGCTCAACTAAAGAACAAGAAACTTGTTGATATGTTGCGTTTATCATGGATGAAATTTGGTCTAGAAACCGGGGATACCCATGAGGAGGTGTTTGAGGGCTTATGCCCACATTCCAATCTCAAAGAATTGGATATTCATGGATATGGAGGAAAAACTTTGGTTAGTTGGCTACAAACATCGATTTTAACTAACTTGAGAACAATTAAATTTGCATATTGCTGTCAGATTACAAGTATCCCCTGCCTCCCTCGTTCCATGACAGAATTATATATACAACACTGTTCGAGTCTTACAAGTCTTCAGAATTGCTTGTTGCCTAGCAATTTACCATCACTCAAGAAAATAGATATATCGGAATGCAAAGAATTGGTGTTAATGGTGGTGGAAAGATTTTCTGATCCTGTTTCCCTCGAGGAATTGGGCATAACGAATTGCCCTAAACTTACCTGCCCAGATCAATTGATCTTACAACCCTCTCTCCGATCACTCAAACTGTGCTCATGTGACCAGCTGGAAGAGTGGTTTTCCAGCAGCTTGCGAAACCTCCCCAGCTCCCTCACCCACTTGATAATAAAAGACTGTCCACGCCTAACATCTATTCCAGGCCATGTGACTAGTAACCTTAAATCGCTTAAGTACTTGAACGTAGTTAACTGCGAAAAGTTAGAATCAATAGGGGGGCGAAAGTTTCTTCAATCAGTAAAGGAGGTCGATATTGATTTGTGTCCAAAGCTTAAAGAAACCAAAGGAAAATGGTTCAGAAGAAATGAACTGTTTTCAGTACTTAGAATAGTCACCAGCATATGCAGGATTGAGGGGGAGAGAGACACCAAACAATTTCAGGTCTTGTAAAAGAGTCTTGATTGAAAAATTATGCTTCTGGCCCGAATGAAAGTTGGGCTTAACCCGCTCAACGATGGGCTTGGACTTTAAAGTTAGCTTCAAAATCATAACTAGTTTATAAAGTTCCGTTCTCTGTCACTGCAGTCACAGAATATTTTTGTTGAGACTCGTGATAAGCATAATCTTTTTGATAATATGATCATAACACATCTTGTCAAAAAAGAAAAAGAAAAGGGTTCATAGCACATATGATGACCCTCCAAAGTGCACGAGGGACTTTTGACTCATAAAATTGACAGAGATGTGAGTGGTGGCGCTTCAAACACAAAATCATTGATGACCTCATTCCACAACTCAAAGATGCCACTTATGAAGCTAAAACCATGCTTGAAGAATACTCCTACAGTGAGTTGAAAGCCAAAACCAGGGCATTTCAGGTGAACTTGTTTCTTCTTCTGTTAATAATATTAGAAACTGGTGGAGTGATTACACAACCAAAGTGAAGCAGGTCCGAGAGAATTTAAATTATGTTCATGGCGAGTTAGAAAAAAACTGTGATGGGCTTGGCATACCGCAAAATCCAAATGAGTTCAGCAAGGCAGCCAGACCAGTGACTAGTTCGTTTGTTGCGGAACCGTAGAATCAAGAAAAAGCCAGACGGATCGATTGATCGGTATAAAGCCCGATTAGTAGCCAAAGGTTACACTCAAGAATACGGAGTTGGTTACGAAGAAACTTTCAATCTAGTCGTAAAACCCACAACAATCAGACTAATCTTATCTCTTGCTGCTTCGAAGAAATGGGTTGTCCGTCAATTAGATGTAAATAATGCATTTTTGCATGGAGATTTGAAAGAACGAGTGTTTATGGAACAGCCTACAGGATTTACTGATTCAAACAAACCGAATTATGTTTGTTCTCTTAAAAAGGTCTTGTACGGGCTAAAACAAGCGCCAAGATCATAGTTCCATAAACTGAGTTCAGCTCTTAGGCAACTTGGTTTTCATGCGTCACAATATGATTCTTCTCTTTTTCTTCGAAATACAACCTCATCACAAATCATGGTATTAGTATATGTCGATGATATACTGATTACGGGCAGTAATGCTTAATTCAGAAAGTAATCCATACATTAAACTCCCAATTCACTCTCAAAGATTTAGGCCCAATTCATTATTTTCTTGGAATTGAATGTGAACATACTGCTGCTGGATTTCGCTTAACACAGTCGCAGTATATCAAGAATCTTCTTGCAAGAGCTAAAATGGAAGGCGCTAAACCAGTTCATACTCCTATTCCAACAAATACCCAATACTCTAAATTCGCATGAAAACCTCTTACAGATCCGATGCTTTATCGTAGTATTGTAGGGGGACTACAATACGCAACACTCAGCAGACCAGACATTTCTTATGCAGTAAACAAATCAAGCCAGTTTATGCACTGTCCTACCGATGAACACTGTAATCTTGTAAAACGAATACTCAGATACCTCAAGGGCTCACTAAACTAAGGAATTCATATTCGATGTTCTTCAAAACTCGATCTAAATGTGTATTCAGATGCGGACTGGGCCGGGGATCCAGACGATCGCCGTTCAACAACTGGCTACTGCGTGTTTTTAGGGCCAAATTTAATTTCCTGGTCTTCCAAAAAGGAACAAACAGTTTCTCGTTCGAGCACTGAGGCGGACTATAAATCAATGGCGTTAGCAACTTCCGAGCTAATGTGGCTACAATCAGTTCTGAGAGAACTACAACTCAGCACAACCTCTTGTCTGACACTGTGGTGTGACAACCTAGGCGCAACCTATCTCGCTCTAAATCCGATTTTTCATGCTTGAACAAAACACATAGAAATTGATTTTCATTTTGTTCGTGAAAGAGTAAAATCACAACAGCTAAAAATAAGATTTCTTTGCTCTGAGGATCAAATTGCAGATGTGCTGACTAAAGGTTTACCAACACGACAGTTTTCAACGCTTCGCTACAAGCTCACAGTCGATAAACCCCCTGATTCGCTTGGGGGGAGGGGGTTAACGGAAGAACAAATTGGAGAAGATAGCTCAGATTCAAATATCACTGGATAAACTTCCATGTGATATTTCAAACTACTAAAATTACATCAGTGGAAAATCATGCAAATCTTGGCTTATTAGGAAATACTTCTTATTAGGAGATGAAATTAAATCTCAGCTTTTCTTATTATATCTTGATTATTAGGAATAGAATTATATTTGATTCTGTAGGTTAATGATTAGATTTTATATTTTTCCTATAAATGAAGTTGTACTTGTAAATTATAATCAACTATAAAATAAATAAAATTATTTCTTCTCTTTAATCATTTTTACAGATTGGGATGTGGGCATAAACCCTCAAGCACCGCCTCATCATGGTCATTATCTATTGAGTCGGTGATTTCCAACCAAGATAATAACAAATAATTAAGAAATTCCTTGTTGTTTAAATGAGCTTGTTCAGCTTCCTCTTTACTGGAGACATTATCAAGCTGATGTATCTGCAGCGTGTTATGAATCCCATTTATGTGCTTTAATTTTCCAATTGTATTTTTTTCCTCCTCCGTGACTGAAAATGTTAGTTCCTTTAGCTGGATTGCATTTGCAAGATTTGGTATATGACCAACCCATGAAACTTTTGCCGATTTATTACCATGAATGTATTTGAGATGGATTGGCAATATAACAAATTTCACGCTAATCAGCCTATTAGAACCTTCAGGAAAACAGTGAAAATGTTCGCAATACTTCATATCTAAAATCTCAAGTTTGTAAATGTTACAAAATGAGTTGGGTAATTTTTCAATTTTTGTACCCGAAATATCAAAATATCATAGATGCTTTAGATTCCAATACTATCTGGCAAATTCTTTACTTTAGAATTAGTCAGCGATAACAAACACATGTATGTCAGTTCACTGATCCAGCTATTGATTGGATTAAAGTCACAAATATTACTATTGAGAATTTAAAGAGTATACAATTTCTTTAATTTACATATCTCTTTTAATTTATCCATCTCCCATCCCGTACTATATATTGATAGATGCCTTGTATTCCCACTGAATCACTCGATCAGCCCCACTGAGGCAGTGCACAACCTCAGCTTGTCGATGGGGACTTCCTTGGTCAACTGTCTAGGATCCTGTTTTAGACCGTATAAGCTTTTCTCTAGCTTGCATACTAGACCCTCATTCCTGGGGTCTCGAAACCTTCAGGCTGCACCATATAGATGTTCTCCTCCAAATCACCATGGAGGAACACTGTCTTGACATCCATCTGCTCGAGGTGCAAATTTTCGGCCGCTACAATACTTAACACCGTACGAATGGTTGTTAGCTTCAGCACCAGCGAGAATACCTCCATGTAGTCAACTCCTTCTTTCTGTAGGAATCCCTTTACTACAAATCTCGTCTTGTACCGCTTGCTGCCATCTGGTTCATCCTTTACCCGATAAATCCACTTGTTTTGTAGCGCCTTCTTGCCATCTGGTAACCAGGTCAATACCCAAGTCTTGTTCTTTCCGAGAGACTCAATCCCATCTCTCATTGCACGCTCCCACTTGACAGAATCTCCCGTCTCTAACGCCTCATGGTAGTCCTCAGATTCGTCATTTGACCTATCCTTGTAGTAGCGTGACCCGCCTTGGATCGGAGCTGGTCCCCACAAATCACTCTGCATCAAATCTAGCTTCCCCGTCTTGAGTTCTCGTCTGACATTCGAAAAACTAACCCGTTTTTCCTTGCCGAGCACGCAGTTCTCACAGAAATCGGTTTCTACCGATTTCACCTTGGGTAACAAACCCTTTGAAGCCAGCACTTACAGTCCTTTGTGACTGACATTACCGAGCTGATTATGATACAATATCGGCTCGGTTGTTGCTCCCGGAACCGCTAAAACCCTTATTTTCTGTGAGATAAAGAATTCCTATTTTTGTACCCTTAGCCACAACCATTGCACCCTTTACAATCTTTCAAAACCCGTTCCCAAACACGGTTTTGTAGCCCTCACTATCCATTTACCCAATGGATATCAAGTTCTTCTTTAAACCCAGAATATATCGAACCCCCCGCAAAGTCCATCTAAATCCGTTACTCGATTTTATTTGAACATCGCCCATACCCGATATGCATAACGGTTTCCCATCTGCTAAGTAAACTTTTCCAAATTCTCCAGATTTAAAATTCAAAAACTTATCTTTCTGTGAGGTAGAGTGGAAGAATGCGCCTGAATCCAGAACCCATGAATCGATAGGGCTGTCGATGCCTAGAACTAGGGCATCATCTGAATTCTCATCAGTGGCGGCATTTGCGGAGCTTGTTTCCGCCCTTTTATCCTTTCTCTCGGATTTGCAGTCCCGTTTCATGTGGTCCTTTCTGCCACAGTTCCAACACTCCAACTCGATGCGACCTCTCGACTTAGATAGTCTGTGGTTGTTGTTTCTCTGACCTTCATGATCTTGACTCTCCACATTCAAGGCTGAACTCATGGAACCCGAGGTTTCGCTTCGCTCCCTTCGCCGAATATCCTCATTCAGGATGCGGTCTCGTACCTCCTCAAAAGTCAGATCCTCCTTGCTGCCGATAACGTCTACTGTCATCGCCCAGCTTTCCGGCAATGATGACAACAACATAAGAGCCTTCGTCTCTTCACCCAGATTCAATTTAAACGAGTATAACTGATTTGAAATAAACTGAAAAGAGTTGAGATGCTCGGCCACAGATTCACCTTCCGCCATCTTCAGGTAGAAAAGACGACGCATCAGGTGCACCTTGTTTAATGAAGACGGCTTCTCGTACGTGTTGGATATCGCCTTCATGATTCCAAAACCCGTCGTCTCCTTCGCCACGTTGAACGTCACGTTCTTGGCTAAGGACAATTGTATGTAGCTTAGCGCCTTGTGGTTCATCTTCTTCCATGCATCAGCGGTGATCCCTTCTGGCTTCGTTTCGAGTAGCGCATTTTCTAGATCCTTCTGGCAGAACAACGCTTCTGTTTGCATCTTCCAATAGCTGAAGTCTCGCCCGTCGAACCGACCCACCGACACCTTGCTCCCGTCCATCACTTGTCTACGTATCGCCTCCTCGTTCGCACCCAAAGGGAATTTTCTTCGAACCTTGGATCTGGTACCACTTGTTAGGAACCGAGACGCAACAGCAAACACAGAAAGCAAGACGCAAGAACAAAAAGATATTTTTTATGTGGAAACCCTAAAGGTCAAGCCCATTTTCATTTGATTTTCGGTTGATTTCGATTGCTCATGTTGCTCCTATGGTGGAAGGTGCTCCTTCTTGCATTCATGTTTCAATTCATGTGGATTGCAGTTTTGAAAGAGAAGCATTCGAAAGGAATGGAGAAAGTTGATAGGCTTAGCTCGCTTCCTGATTGCTTGATTCACCACATTCTCTCTTTCTTGAAAACCTGTGCCACGTCTCGATTTAGACCTCTTTGATTTCACTTATGGTGAAGATTTTGAGACTTTTGCGAATTCAATCCTTCACTAGAAATTCTTTTCTAATCCTCAACAACTCGCCACCTTCAATTTGACGTGGTTTGACTGGAATAAAGACAACTATGAGACCATTAAAACGTGTCTCTCTAATCTCGTTTCTCTCAAACCAAGAGTGGTTACTATCAGATTAACATGAATTCAGTTTGGTACGTATTCAATTGTACAAATTTGGAGAGTTTGGTCTTAAGGCCCAAACCGCACATGGCTGCGATGATTGAAATGCAGAATAATGCAAAGGTGGTAAATGTAAATGAAATAAATTTGCCCTGTTTAAAACGGTTGAATCTTGGATGGTTGATATTAGATGATGAGTTTATTCATAATCTCGTTTCAGGATGCCCTGTTATTGAAGAATTAGCCTTTAAACATTGCTTCTTTGATTTTACTGAAAAAATCACCTTTTCTACAGTGAAAAAGTTGGTTATTTGCAATACTATATTCAGTAAAAACTCGATGTTGAGAATTTGCATGCCAAGTTTGGAACATTTATCATGTGACGTTCGTTTGGGCAGGATTTTATCTGAAATTTGCCGTCTCTTAAATATGCTAGTATGATTCTAACGGGTATTCAAAAGAAAAACGATGGAAAAGAAAAGAGATTTCCTTTAAGAGGTCTTTCAAATGCAAAGACCCTTCAATTTTCCGGTCCCTTTCTCAATGTAATTTTCTATCTATATCATATTAATTTCTATATAGTTTTTAATTCTTACTACTCAAATGTTCATATTTAACAAAAAACAACATTTTGTTTTTTTTGAAAAGAAAATGTTGAAGGTAGAAATTTCAAATTTGCCAGTTTTTGAGAAGCTAAAGAGCTTGGATCTTGATGATTTAGTTGTAGATAAGGAGTTGGAGCCACTTGAATCAAATTTGAAGCGCACCCCTAATTTGGAGATGCTTATTTTGCGAAAAATCACCGTACGAAATCTCTAAAACCTAGTTAAGCCTTTTAATTTGAATATAGTGTAAGTAATATTTTCATATTACAATATTATAATATTTTAGATGAGGGAAGGAGAGCGGGCATGGAGTGGATGTTATGAGATCCGATATGGAAGTATTAAGACCGTTGAAGATGTGAATAAGTTAATTTACTCGATCATTTGAAATCCTTCAATCAATCACAAATGATGATTTTCTTTTGATAAAAGTATCGCAAATGATGAGACTTATCCTCCATTAATGGCTTGTTCTCCTTGATTTTGTGGACATTTCGTTTTAACTACTCATGGCTAATGTTTTCGGATTGAATCGTTTTTTTTGGAAGGTTTAATTGTTAAGTACTAGTTTTTTTAGATGGTTTGATGTTGAGTAGTTTTACAATTTCTAGTCCGATTATTGTTGTGTTATGGCTAATGTTTATAAGTGTGAATGTTGAGTCAACTTCCTAATTTGAAGTTGTTGGCATTGGTAAAGGATGAGGAATAACTTAATGATGAATTTTTAAGATATATTTTCACTACTGATATAACAAGATATACATAACGATATGATACATGATATGTAAAGTGGCACTACACTATTTCATTATGGCTCTATATGTTATGTATGTAGTAGTACTAGTTTTGAATAACACGACATGCCTACTTACAGGCTAACGAAATCGACTCATTAACCTAACCGACTAAGCTAGAACAATTTAGAATAATCACGCTTTATCTCTCTATACTCAAGTCTAAACCAACTTAATTATACAAACGAGATTCGAAATCTGGGATTCATACAAATCTGGATTTAAAATCTCCGATTGTACACACGATTCAGATTCAGGGTTGATATAGTAGTATCAGAGATTTAGAAATACAAACTCTCTTCTAAACCCCCTCCTCACTTTATTATTTATGTTAACATAAAAAAATCTATCAAATATCATATACTATCAACAATCTCTTTTTCTAAAAGCAAGTTAATATTTGGCAAGTTAAATGCTAGAGAGAAAGAAAATCAAGACAATAATAATATATTAGGCAAGTTTTATTATCGCAAGTTCATATTTTCCTCAAACCTGACATTAGCTGTGCCAATGTCAAAACTTCAAAAAAATCTGAATCTCTCTGTCTCCGTGAATATCACTGCCCGCTTCTTCTTGTGCCTCGCCTCATCTCCCGCCAAGAAACCCTAAACTCCGCCTCTGTTTCCGTTGTTGAAAAGAGAGCGGTAAAGCTCTCTTTCTCTCCTCTCTTAAAACCGATAAGAGCATACTAAATTTCTCTAATTTGGGTTTCCTTATACATGTTAGGGTTTTCCTAATTTTTTATTTGTAATTCTGCTTTTCCATGAGCGCCTCCAATTATACCTATTCTTCTTGGTAATTCGAGATATTTCAAGTCCCTTTTCTTTTGATTTTAGGGTTTAATTACAATACTAAACTTACTTCTCAAAAAAATTACAATACTAAACTTGCTTATCACAATTATTTATTTATTTTTTATTTTAAAGCTTATCACAATTATAGTGAGGGCATGAAAAGAGAAGGATTTGAAGCAATGGAGGAAAGGATAAGCTCCCTTCCAGACTGCGTACTTCACCGCATTATTGAAGTTTTGAAAATGAAGGATTTAGAAGCAATGGAGAAAATTGATAGAATAAGCTCGCTTCCTGATTGCTTACTTCACCACATTCTCTCCTTCTTAAAAACGAAGGAATCTGTACGCACAAGTGCCCTTTCCAAAAGATGGATCGTCGTCTGGAAATCTGTGCCCTGTCTCAACTTAAACTCGTTGGATTTCAACACGGTGGAAACTAAAAAATTCGAGAATTTCGTGTACTTTTTTCTTGACTATAGGCTCTTTCTGAATCCCGATAAATTAGACACGTTCGATCTGACGTGGACCACTTGTAATGTCTACAATTATCAAACTATCGAAACTTGTGTTTGTAAACTCGTTTCTTTGAAACCTACGGTGGTTAAGATTGATGTGCCTAAGATGGAATATATGTCTTCCGTTTCACACTAGTTCGATTGCCCCAGTTTGGAGAGTTTGTCCTTTTTGTCTGATCAGCTCACAAATGGTGGGCATATAAAGCAATGGAATTATACGAGTTGATGACTTGGTTCATTATTTGGCCCTTCATTTAAAGAACATAAAGAAAATTACAATAAATGGAAAAGATGCTTCCTCTTGTTTGGCATGAATGTTTTCTTATTTTAATTTTAAGTTCCTCACTACCCGGATTACTGTCAACAACTTGACTAGTAGCTACTTTTTGTGTTGAATCTTTGGATGTGAAGTTCTACTTTTCTAAGTACTTTTTTTTAATCTTTCCTTTTTTATGGAGTTTGTTAAATAAATGGTGTGTTGTTTAGTTATTTCTACTTCTAATTTTTAATCTCTGTTATTTCTACTTCAAGAGTTAGATGTTAAATTCTCCAAAAAAAAAAAAAAAAAAAAAAAAAAAAGAGTTGGATGTTAATATTTAGTTTGGTATTAGTTATATCAAATGGTGTCAGTTGAAATGTTTACTTTAGATCCAACTATGGATATCCGCTGATCTTTTCTTATGATACAACTTTTATTTTTTTAATGAAATAATGTCTTATATTATCTAGTGCTTGCGACAGGTTTTTTTTTATCGTTTTAGCAGAGCCCAATTTAGCACTAAAAAATAACCCTCAAAATGACATATTCAAAAGTGGCGTGGAAATGAAATCATGGGTTTTATATAATCCAAAATATCAAATCTCAAATTCAAACATAGATTCCATAATTTGGGGGTTCCTCAGCGCTTGAAGCAATTTCACCTTATTTCTTTCTCATTTTTGGTAATTGCAGTTCTAAAATCCAATTGAATCCTGAAAGAAAGAATCCAACTTGAGAAGAATGAGCGAAATCGACAGAATAAGTTTGCTTCCTGATTGCTTGATTCACCAAATTCTCTCCTTCTTGAAAACCAAGGAATCTATACGCACAACCGTTCTTTCGAAAAGATGGATTCATGTCTGGAAATCCATTCCCCGTCTCGATTTAAACGCCTCAGATTTCAAACAAGTTGAAACTTTCATGAATTTCACAAATTCAATCTTTCACCACAAACTCTTTCTGAATCCTGAAAAACTCGACACGTTCAATCTGACATGGCCTGATTTTGACAATGGCAGCCAAAGTATGCTCAAAATGTGGATTTCCAATTTGATCTCTTTGAAACCAAGAATGGTTAATATCAACATATCGAAATTTGATGAAATTGGCATGAGTTCTGTTTTGTGCTTATTCAATTGCACGAATTTGGAGAGTTTGGTTTTTAGGACCAATCTGAACGGGGCTTGGAAAAGTAACAATCTAAAGGCGATAAATCTTCCAAATTTAAGAAGATTGAATCTTGGTTGGCTTGAATTGAAAGATGAGTTTATTCATAGACTCTTTTTAGGTTGTCCAATTCTTGAAGAGTTGCTTCTTCAAAATGTAGTCTTTGATGTAACTGAGAGAATTGAATCTTCTACTTTGAAGAAATTTGTAATTTGCAACAGTGAATTCGGTAAAAACTCGATTTTGAGATTTGTAATTTGCAACAGTGAATTCGGTAAAAACTCGATTTTGAGAATTTGCATGCCAAATTTGGAGTATTTATCATGTGAGGTTCGTTTGGGCGGGTTTTTGTTTGGAAATTTGCCAAAACTTGAATATGCAAGTTTAAATGTAATGCAAAAAAAATACTATGAAAAAGGAAAAGTTTTATCGCTGAGAAGCCTTTCAAACGTGAAGACCCTTCAACTTTCCGGTTCCTTTTTCGAAGTAATTTTCTATCTATCTCATGTTAATTTCTTTATATTTTGTAATTATTACTACACCCAAATATTTATATTTGACATGAAAAATTATCTTTTAAGGAAATATTGGAAGTGGAAACTTTAGATTTGCCGGTTTTTGAGAAGCTGGAAAGCCTGAAAATTGGTGTTTTAGTTTTAGATAAGGACTTGGAACCTCTTGTGTCAATTTTGACAAATGCCCCTAAATTGAAGGAACTCACTTTGCGAAAAATTTCAGTACGAAATCTCTAAACCCTAATCCACTTAATATGTTAATTAAAGCTCTAAACCCTAATCCACTTAATATAATAAGGTTTAAAATAATATAAATTGTGGATTGATTGTAGATGTTAAGAGCAAATCGGGTGTGTGTTTTGAGGAACAAATATCTGAGGATCACATTTGACAAATGTCTTAAGAATGTTGAAGAAGTGAAGTACTTTGTCAAAACTTTTCTCAATGATTTGAATACCTTGATCAATCGCAAACGATGATCCAATCGTTGAAACTGATTCTGATTCTGATGGTGATAATGATGATTATTGGTTTATTGAGTTATTTTGTTGAGTGATTTTATGTATGTTTTCTCTTTAATTACTCATGGTTGTATGTTGGATTGAATGGTTGTTTTGTTTGTGAAGGTTGAACATTGAACTACATGTTTTTTTGGGCTGTAGATGGTGTGAGGTTTTGACTATTAATATTACTTCCAGTCTTATTTATTTATGCTGTTCTTCGATTTTCAGTCAATTTCTTCATTGTAAGTTTGTGTCATGATGTAAATTTCGGTCTGTTAATTCAATAAAGATAAGGGGTTAAGTATAAAAATGCATCATGCATGTGTGTTTTAAAATTATGCTTTTCTTTAAGTGAACATGGCCTGATTAATTTAATGTAATGGGCTTCTATTTTGTGGGCTGGTTTTAGTGAGCTGAGTATTTTGAAAGATTGATGAAAGATGAAATGGAGAGCGCCATTGAAAGTTTAAAGTCATTATTTCCAAAGAAAATCTGTAACGGTTCTTTAATAACAACCGTTACTAATTACATATTAGTAACGGTTTTTCATAGAGAACCGTTACAGTATTTTTAAAAAAGAATTTATTTATGCATATTTGTAACGGTTTTTTAATAAAAACCGTTACTAACTACACTGTTTGTAACGGTTATTCATACAAACCGTTACTAATAATTTATTAGTAACGGTTTTTATTGAAGAACCGTTACAAATATGCGTAAATAGATTTCTTTTTAAAATTCTGTAACGGTTCTTTAAGAAAACCGTTACTAATATGTAATTAGTAACGGTTTTTATTATTCATCTATTTTATGCTTTGCTGAACGGCTAGTGTAATCAATTATAATTGCTTAAGATGTATTTAGTGTTGCATCTGGTAAGTTTTAAGTTGAGATGATAAGTTTTAAGTTGAGATGATAAGATGATTTGTTTTCAGAGATGCTAAACACTCAACTTAGGATAACGATTCAAGTAGATTCCAACTTTGCAAAGATTTTTCAAGAAACTAAAAAATGATTTTTTGTACCAGTTTATTAACAAAATAAATAATAATAGCAAATAAAAAAGTACGAAAATATTAAAAAATAGTAGCATATAAAGAGAGCATAGTTTGTTCTATCAATAATATATGAGATAATGAATTGCATCCTTGTACATAAATCAACTATTAATGCCAAATTATTTGATTGCATTAAGAAAAATACAAGTTCAATTATTTCAAAAATAACATGACATCATCAAAAGAAATTCCTTTGGTACAATATCTATTCCTTCCAAGAATTGGACAACAAAAAAAATAAACTCAAAAAACAAAAATAAAAATTGAAAATAATTCCATTTTTGTCCCATAAAGACAAAAATAACTTCATAATATTTTCTCACATTGGTGGCCTGTTCGATCCGAGTAATTGGCCCACCAAATTTGTCACCTGCATTTATTTAAATAATTATAAGAAAATATATTTCGATAATTACATTATTAATTAAAGTGAAAACATAAAATAAACAAACCTGCCAATATTTCGCGACACAACGGTCTATGCAACTATTTTCTCCCATGTTTAATTCCGATTCTTTATACCTAAAAATGATAATAAATAAAATAAGTTATGATTAATATAAATCATTATATATAATGCTATAGAGAAGAAAATATTTTAACGTACCTTTTTTCAATGCATTTTTCAAAGCAGGTCTTAGTGAGCCTACATAAAGTTAAAACAAAAAAAAATATATTTAATACGAAATAAGTTGTGTGATGATCAGGCTCGGCCCGAGCTAAAGGCTCACAAGGCCCGGGCCTGGGGCCTGAAAAATATAGGGGCCCGTTATATATAGAAAATACTATATATATCTTATATATAATTTTTTTAGTTAATTTGATTATACTAAAAAGCCCAGCCCAAATCCCGTTGACAGTTGACATCTTTCTCTTCTCCTCCGATGTTCACATCTTTCTCTTCTCCTTCTCTCTTCTCTGACTTTAAGTCGATGATAGGCGGTTCAGTCCGCCGACAGTCAGTTCTCTGAATTTTGTCCCCCTCTCCTCCCCAAGATCCGTCTCCTTCTTCGTCTCCAAGTCTCCCTCTTCAATTTTTTTTTTTTTTTAAATACTTAATTTCTCATTTCTGAAAATTAGAGTCTTGAAGTTTAATTATTATTTCAAGTTTTATTGCTAGATTAACTTTTTTGAATTGATTTTGTTAAAAGTTATGGTTAGATTTTTTTATTATTATTATTATAAGGAGCATTATGTTGATTCAGAGGTTAATTATTATTGTGTCAAGTTTTATTTCTAAATAGGTTTTTTGAATTGATTTTGTTAAAAATTATGGTTAGTTTTTTTTTTATTATAAGGACTATTATGTTGATTTAGAGGTTAATTATTATTGTGTCCAGTTTTATTTCTAAATTAGGTTTTTTCAATTGATTTTGTTAAAAATTAGGGTTATTTTTTTTAATTATAAGAATTATTATGTTGATTTAGAGGCTAATTATTATTGTTTCAAATTTGATTGCTAAATTAGGTTTCTTCAACTGATTTTCTTAAAAATTATGGTTTTTTTTTATAATAAGGATTATTATGTTGATTTGTTAGAAATTTATGGTAGGAATTTAGGATCATTAATTTCTAGAATTGTTAGACTTTTGTAATTGTAATTACCTTTTTCAAGCTTTAATTTTTATTTGTTTTATTAATTTCATGTTAATTATTATTAAAAAAAAATCTCTTTGGAAAATTTGAGAACGATAATATTTAAGCGATAATGATCAAGATGTAGTAGTTAAATTTAGTATTAAAAGGTCTTTCTTTGTAGTTTGATTTAGTGAAAGTGAAGAAATGTTTTTGAATATTATATTTGAATATTTTTGAGTTATGGTGTTTTTTGAGATTTGAAAATTTTTAGGGGTCATTTTGAAAATTGGCCTTAGGGCCCGGAAATCCTGGGGCCGGCCCTGGTGATGATATATGATTTATTTATTTAAATGAGGAAATTATGTTTGTTTAAATTAATTAAATATGTAATCATATTAAATACCTGTTGAAAAGATCGACTCTGTATTCCATTTCTTTCTCTGCCATTCCAAATATCTGATTCAAAAAATTCAAAATTAATTATGCAATTTTTTTTTTTTTTTTTTTTTTTTTGAGAAAAAAATATGGAATATTTGTTTGACAAGCTTAGCAAAAAAAAGGGGGGGCAAATATCAAATTCATCAAATTTATAGTGCATTACTAAATTGAGACTCAAGATGTGAGGTTTATACTTTATATGAGAAAATTAATTCAGTTACAGAATAATTTGATCAATTGGTCTTAAATTTTGAATCAACGGTCTAATAAAAGAGTATTACGAAAAGGAAGAACAATTAATTACCTGTTCTCTCTCCAAATTCGACGGAGCAGCCATTTTTATCTCAGCTCCTCGTAAAAAAAGTACTGGCAAAAAAAATAAAAAAATAAGAAGAATGAATCAAAATCAAACTGAAAAACGAAGTTAAATCGGATATAAAATCGAAGTACCTGAAAGAATTAATCAAGAGAAGTGATTCGATTCAGATCGAGCTTTTGGAGAGCAGAAATGGAGCAAAACGGATCCTAGGGTTTATGAAAGGGGTAGTTTGGTAATTTATTATTTTTATTGGGCCGTTTGAACTGTCTTCATTTCAGCCCAATTAAAATTCTGTAACGGTTCTTTAAAAACAACCGTTACTAATTACATGTTAGTAACGGGTTTTCATAAAGAAACGTTACCGAATTTTAAATAAAATCTATTTACGCATATTTGTAACGGGTCTTTAATAAACACCGTTACTAATAGTGTAATCCGTAACGGTTTTTAATAAAGAACCGTTACAAATATGCGTAAATAGATTTTTTTTTTTAAAATTCTGTAACGGATCTTTAGGGAAAACCGTTATTAATATGTATTTAGTAACGGTTTTTATTAAAGAACCGTTACAGAATTTTCTTTTTTTCTCAATTCTGTAACGGTTCTTTCATAAAAAACCGTTACTAATTGACTTTTAGTAACGGTTTTTATGAAAGAACCGTTACAGAATTGTAAAGAAAAAAAGAAAATTCTGTAACGGTTCTTTAAAAAAACCGTTACTAATTACATATTAATAACGGTTTTTCCTAAAGATCCGTTACAGAATTTTCAAAAAAAAATCTATTTACGCATATTTGTAACGGTTCTTTAATAAACACCGTTACTAATGCGTAACGGTTTTTATTATAGAACCGTTACAAATATGCATAAATAAATTCTTTTTTAAAAATTCTGTAACGGTTCGTTAGGGTAAACCGTTACTAATATGTATTTAGTAACGGTTTTTATTAAAGAACCGTTACAGAATTTTCTTTTTTCTTTACAATTCTGTAACGGTTCTTTCAGAAAAAACGTTACTAAATAGACTATTAGTAACGGTTTTTTAGGAAAGAGCCGTTACAAAGTTATAACTAACCGATACTAAAGGAAAGGCTTCTGTAATGGTTCTTTATCTACTTAGGTTGGTACTTTTCTCCAACGGTGACCGACGACCGGCGAACTGACCGGCGGACGGACGGAGATGAGAGGGAGGGACGGGTGTGTTTGTGTTTTTTTCTTTCTTTTTTCTTTCGTGAGGCAGAGAGGGGAGAGAGAGGGAAGGGGAGGGTATATTTCTTTTATTTTTTAAATAAAGATCCAGTCATCATAAATAAACAATAATTTTTGCCACATTATAGTGCCATGTCATCATCTAACTGCTGACTAGATGTTTAACGGATGGAGAGTGCAAAAGTGCTCAATTTAAATAGTTTAGGGTGCAAAAGTGAGCAAAAAATAGTTGGGGGTGCAAAAGTAAGTAAACTCAAGAGTTAAGGGTGCTAAAGTGAGCTTTTTCCGAGATTTTTCTCTAAGAGGCCTTTCAAATGCGAAGACTCTTCGGCTTTCTGGTTTATGTGTCCGAGTAATTTTCTTTCTATTTTACGTTTTAATATTTATATTTAACTTATTTATATTTAACATATTTTTTTTCCTTTTTTTGTGTGTGAAAAGTTTATGTCGGAGATGGAAACTTTAGATTTGCCAGTTTTTGAGAGGCTAGAGGGCTTGGAGCTTGACGCTTTAATTATACACGACTTCGAACCAATTACTTCATTTTTGAGGCACGCTCCTAATTTGAAGTGGCTTACTTTGCAAAACATCTCGGTACAAATTCTAAAACCTTAATTTGGATGTAATGTAAGTAAGCATGTATTATATTTGGCTAAAGTCTAATTATAAATTGTCTATTGATTGTAGATGAGGGAAGAAAATCGGGTTTGGAGATGGGACGGATTTCGTGAGGTAGAATGTGGAAGTCTTAAGACTGATCATGAAGTTCAGGATTTTGTCAAAAATATAATCGTTCGTTTGAATTCTTCAATCACCTCATATTCTCCATTGTCTGATTCTTTTTCTGATAATGATTAAATGATGATGATGAATAGGCTTATTCTCCATTAGTGACTTTTTTCCCTGTGATTTTGTGGAGTTATTGTGTGTATGTTTGTATGTTGTATGTATTTATGTATGTTTCTCTTTTAGTTATTCATGGCTAATTTTTTGAACTGAATCGTTATGTTTGTAGGTGCTTAACTTCTAAGTAGAGGGTATGTTTTTTATCATTTAGAGTCTTAACTATATGTTGATTTTTTGTATGGGAATATTGAATCCAGCTCCTAAATATGAGACCTTGACATGCTTATATAAAGGATGGTAAATAATCTCTCTAACAATTTCATGTCTATATTAATGCGACAAAAAATTCAAAAAGGTTTTTGGAAGTAAGTAGAAAATACACATATTACAATTCCATGCTTCCAACAAATTCTCCTACGAGGAGCTTAGGTTTGGAGTATGAAGATAGAGTGATGCCAGACCTGAAAAGATCAAGCTCAATCTAGGGTTAGATTCCGGATGATATCATTTGCTTTTGTTTTACTGATTTTTCTAGTCTAGGGTTTGTAGTTTTCCTGGCTTTCTGTTACGGGTTTCAAATTTCACATTTTCCTCGGCCTATAATATATTGTTTTCGTGTTTTTTAGTGTTCTGGTGGTGTCGGAGTCTGTATAAAGTCCAGTTCAGACTTTCCTTTCTATATTATTACAACCTACGGGTTTTGGGAAAACAAAAACAAAAAACAAATCTCTCCTAGAATCCTATTCTAAAAAAATATCAAACCTACAAAAAAAAAATACTAAGATGGTGAGCCTAATTCACAATCGGAGCTCCGATCTGTCCGATGACTCTTATCCCTATCACTCGACGATTTTCTCTTGATTACACTTTTAACCTCCTCTTCCTTTCTATCCACAAACGAAATCAAATCCTTAATGCTAGTAATCCGAGCCGGCCTTCTCACGCTCCTCTCCATTTCACCCAACTCCATTTCCCCCTCCATTCCCTCATTATCATTACTACTATTATACTCGCAATATTGACATAATATTCTCATGAAAAATATAATCAGCGCTATAAAACACGCGATTCCACATATCAAAAAAAGGCCGAAAAAACTCCCGATATTCAACCGGTTCGAACCGATGTCCATGTTGCTTTGTATATCGCAACTCGTGCGTTTCAACCACTTGTCGTGAATCCGCTGGAGATCTCCATTTTCAGACAGAGTCAGGATCGCAGTGGACAAGTCTATTGCCAACGGCGAATCTCTCGGAAACGCCTGTCGCAAAATAAAAAAAATTACATATTTATTAAAAAAAGGAAAATAATAATTATTTATTTGCTTGAAAGAATAACAGTCACTGACAAAGCCCCATCCGCTCTTGGTGAACTCTTGCCCTACGATCTGAAACTTGCAATTATTCGACAAAAATAACTCAATATAAGGCATTTCATCAACAACCGCTCCAACCCCTCCGTTTTTCGGCCCAAGATCCAACATTTTCGCATATTCTTCCGGCGTTTTCAATTCCACCAACCTACACGAAACAAAAAACGTCATTAAAATAAAATATCATTAAGCGGGTGACGTGAATGTTTTTCCTATTAAACCAACATAACATGTTTGTCAAAGATGATTAGTTATCAACCAACCTTGATGGAGCGATGTTGAGTTGATCGATTAGATAATTCTTAGCAAAAGAACCGACTTGGAAGCCGACAGGGTCGGGACTGGAGATGAGGCTGTCCAGACCGGTGATCCCACTCGAGAGTTGTTGGACTGTTAAGATTGAGGTCAGGCTGGCCGTGTAGCTTTGTGTCAGGATCAGCACCACGAATAGCCACACCAGGAGGACGAATCTGCCCAGCGTGCTTCCTGTGTTCTCCCCTGTCAAAAAAATAAAAATAGTAAATATTTGAATTAAAAATTAAATAAGAGGTTGAAATTAATAAGAAAGAAGAGTAACTAACTTACTGTGAGCAAAGAACATTGTTGAGAAACTAAACCTGCAAAAAGAACACAAATCATAAATAAATAAATAACAATCCATGTATTTAATATATATAAATGGTATCAAATAGTAAGTATATAATAAAATAAATAAATAAAACAAATAAATTAATGAATTAATTAAAATTAATTAAATAATAAAAAATTAATTAAATTAATTAAATTAATAAAATAAATAAATAAAAAATAAAAACGAAATAACACAAAATAAAAAAAAACAAAACAAAAACATGACCAACCAAAATATAGTAATAACTTGTTTCCTAGGCGGTCCTCTAAACTCCACATTGGTCCTGTGCTCCAGAATCCAAACAACAGCCCCGACGAATAAAAAGAAGACACCTGTCACGCCCCACATCTGCACGGTGAAGGGCTTCAAAAAGGCCCACGCGTTAGAGTCGCGGGCCTTGACGGGCACGACGATGACCAGGCCCGACTCGATGTAGGGCTGAGTGAAGTCCACGGATCGGGTGCGGTTGGTTACGATTGCTACGTCTCCTACCGCCGCGTCAAAAGTCTGTTGAGAAAATTGAAAAATGAAAAGTTGTTAATTATTTTAAATTTGAAAAAAAAAAAAAACTATGAGTTTTATAAATATTTGGAGGAGATCAGTCAATTTTGAGAGAGATTCTCTCAAAAGACGGTTATAAGGTGGATTGTTTTTTTTTGCATTTCGGATTGCTTACAATTAAATATAAAAAATGGAGGGGTATTATGGTCAAGAAACAATATTGAGGTATTTTGATCCAGAAAAAATATTGGGTATTTTGGTCGAGAAAAAATATTTAATCTCATATGTCTTAATTTTAACACACTATAAAGGGCTAAAAAATATTCAATCCACTTCATAGGGGTTTTTTGATAAAACCTAAAACCTTCATATGTCACTTAAAATATTCGGAAAAGTTAAGGTTTTTTTGAAAAATTTCCCATTTTGTTTTTGGAACTTAATCAAAATACTTACATTATTTGCGACGTTTTGCACCAACGCATTATAACTCGGATTCTGCTTGCCGTCCCCAAACAAGACAAACTCCAGCGGAACGGGATACGGTAACTGACTTACCGCGTTTCGAAATACGTCAATACAATAACCCTGCACTCCATCCGGACTCTCTTTATCCTTGGTCACAAACTCCTTAAAACTCGTACGAAACGGCACGCCAATTCTCAACACTTTTCCGTTGTTAGGAAAAACCCAGCCTTTGGGCGTTTTCGTAATTTCGCCCGGCCAAATTATGCTGTTTAAATCAGGGTTTGGTGAATTAGGGTTTAGGGTTTTGGCAAGGCTGGTGCGGCTGGACCAAAACCCGATAAGGCGGGACCCGGATCCGATAAGGTTGAGGATTTGGTAAGCGGGTTTGATTAAGTTGCGATCGGATCCGAACTGGAGGTGTCCAGTTAGACCTGTGAAGTTTGTTGAGAGGATTTGGTTGAGTAGTTTGTCACCTTGGTTGAAACGTTTTAGTGAGATTAAGTTGAGAGTGTTGTTTTGTGTGTGTTGTAAGTTTGGGTCGGTTGAGAAAGAAATGTTGTTTTTTTGGTTTATGAAGTTATTTATCGCGTATGCGGTTAACCATACTGAATCGTACGCATTAAAACCGTATGTATTTAAACCGGTGTTAAAGTTTCCTTTATTGAATCTGGTAATGAAACCTTTTTTCGAATTTGAATCCGGTACGTATTGTCTTAACACAATAATGCCTTGTAATAAATCCATTATTTCCGGATTATTATTTTGTTGGTACGAATCGAGAACTGAAGCGAGCCAATCTGTTACGATCCAAACATAACCGGTACCAATCATGCCTAATTTTTTCGCAACTCTAAAAATTTCAAGGCCCGAATCGGGATTCACATGCAAGACATAAACCCTAGATTCCACCAAATTAACTTGCACCAACATATCATTTATATTCCCATTATTGTTACCATTGCTACTACTTATCGGCGGAATTGGAGCTTTAAATGAAATTCTGGATCTTTTGGTAGATAAAGAGTCAGATAAAGAAGAAATCCCATTTCGGCCGAAATCATCGTCTGAATAAATCGCGACAATTTCTCTCCAATTGAAGTATGAAATAATTTCGGAAATTGCGCGCATTTGGAATTCGTCGGATTGCGTGGTGCGAAGGAAGAATGGCTGGAACTGGAGACTGGAGAGAGTTGGGTCTGTTGAGGCAAAAGAAAGCAGAGGAATTTGAAGCTCGTTTGAAATTTGGGAAATTGCGTGCGCAATTCCTGAAGATTGAGGTCCCAAAATCGTAACTACTTCGTTTTCGATCAATTGCAAAGCTGGTCAATTGAAAAAAGAAGAAAAAGATACGAATTTATTACCAATTTGAGGATAATTTGAGGTTTTGGATGAATTGTTTCTAGACTGTACCTCCAATTGTGCCTAAAAAGCCGCTGCAATTGGTGTCTTGCGTGATGAGGTCTAAACGGGTCCCGTTTAAGACGCTTGAATCCGCATTGACATCCGCTACGGCCATCTCCATTGCCGCCATGGCTGACCTTCCAATTGTTGAGTTGAAAGTGAACAAAGCTCCAATTTTAATGCTCGGTTTTTGAAGCTGGTTGGTGTTTTGAGCTGAGGATAATAGTGCAAATGTGGAGAGAAGAGAGAGAAGAAAGAGATTATCAAAATCAAAACCCATCTCTTTGAAATGAAGGAAAAACAGAGATATGTGGGTATCCAATTTTATTCAGAAGTTCATGGTGTTCATTTGTGGTGAGGATTGAGGGGAGAGAGAGAAATCACAGCTGAGAAAGAGAGAGATGAAGAGACAAATTGGGTTTTGTGGATTAGGATTGATAGTAATTGATTGATTAAACTTTTTATTGAGAGAAGTCAAGTGATTAACCAAATAGAAAACGGAAACGGAGTGGTTGTGTATGTTATGGGGAAGAAGAAGAAGACATAGAAACATGGTCAAGTCGCTGACAGAGAGAGATTAATAAAGGAATTGGATTCATTAATTGCATGGTTTTTGATTTGATATTTGTTACACAAAGCAGAGTATCTGTCTGCTAACAAAACAGTTGGAATATAATATGATATGTATATGTACATGAATTAGATTCGTTTCTTGAGAATTGAGATGCACAAGAAAGGACGTACAGTAAAGTATATTTCTTTTCTCTCATCGAATCAAACACCAACTGATCAACATGAAAAAGCTAGAAAAGTAACAAATGGTGAAAAGCAAAAAGAAAATGGCTTCAAAATAAAAAAAAAGGAAAAAAAAAATTGATCAATATAGAACATATTGGAGTCATTGTTGCTGTCAAATCAAATTCTTCGGAAAACTATCATTATAATCATTTTTTCTGTGGAAAATATTATATAATTATTGGCAAGTTGATAATGTCCTTATTAAAATCATTTTTTTTTGTTTAATAGTATGTCATTAAAACTCCAATATCCCACTCTTAATATAGTCCAAGACTCCAAATACAAACATAATTTAATATACCGAATTATAGGTTCTAGATCTAAGGAACTGTTGCCATGAAGACTTCAAACTTGAGCACCAAATGTTTTCTGAGTGAATTATTAAATGCTTTTTGGGTGGAATAAAATCTCAATGTTTCTCTTTTTTTCGTTGTACTTTGAATTGATTCTTTCTGCCTTCTGAAGTAAAAAAGAAAGGAATAATTTACATTATATGGGCATAATGACTTGCAGGATGGAAAACTGTCCAACTCTACACTTCATGAAACATGTGATTCATATGTTCATTTTTTATTTCTTTTGGAAATGCAGTAACGGTTGAATCAATCTAATAGATAGATATATGTCAGCTTCAAAATGGACCCACATGTTCTGTTGGATGGAAATTCAACCAATATGATGCTTGCCGTGCTTTGTTTATGAATAAATATTGAGAAAGACAACACAATAACTTGACATTGATGGCAATTTGGACTGAAAACACAAGTCTAGTCTAGTCTTTGCCCTGTCTTCAAATGTTAGTACAGTAAAAAAGGTAAGAATTATTTAAAAAAAAAAAGAAAGGATTTCAATTCAAAAACTAACTACTCAAAACTAGAATTTGTAAAAAGAAAGGAATTCAAAAGCTAACTATTGAAAAACCATCTTTCCATTTCAAAGATTTCATATAATACAAAACTTCGTAAAACCCTTGTTAGCCCGCCTCTTTACGGCCCCCTTTCTTCTTCTTTCTCTTTACCTTTCCTCTCTATCCAACTCCTTCATGGATGATCCTTCACTCTCCGATTTGATGGAGGATGATCTTTCCCCCATTATAATGTGTACTCTCCCTGATTCTTATCCCTCTCAAACCTCCAACAAAATCGACCAAGTTGAAGAAAACAACCAAAATGCAGCTCGAGTAACCCAACAAGCAACGACTAAACCCCCACAAAACCCTTGGGTTAAGAGACACACGCGTCCCTTGAAGCTCACATGCGAGTCATCCTCCTCCGCTGATGAAGAAGAAATTCCTCAACAGAAAGCTTCCGATCGAAACAAAGCAAATTTAGAGAATGAGAATTTGCCGAAGAATCTGAAAGAGTTGATTGAGGTTTTGTCGTGCGACATTGATGAGAAAAAGAACTCTGACATGAATATTATTGAGGTATTTAGGAAGAAAGACGAGAGAATTGTTTCTGAAAAACCCTCTTGGCATCGTGCTGAGGGTTATGCTGATGTTTAATTAGGTAATTATTGGCCTCATGAGGGTTAGTTTGTTATCCTGATTTGTAATCAATCGGGTAATTTTGAAATAGTTTAACATAACTAGCCATGGTTAGTGTTTTGGTTAATTTTCCTTAGAGAAACCCTTTTGTTGTTAGGTTTTATGTATTACTTTGTGATATGTAGTATGAATGCTTGCAATATTGGAAAACAATATGTATGATATATGTTGGATATTTTATCTTAGTAGTGATATTAATCTATAAAACAGTTTGTATCTTTAAATTCATTGGTTTTCTGAGTTTTTGGAGGTCGATTAATTTCTTGAAATTCTTGTGCTGCTTGATGTATTTTATATCTACTTAATTAGCTGTATATATGTGCGGTTCAGTGAGCTTATCAAGGTTTCTCTATACAAAATATAGCAGGGTAGAAATTATGTAGAGTAAAAACTGCCATTCAAACATCAATATGCGAATGTTCATTCAAGTCCAACAAGCATACCAAAATTCCCAAATTATTGGTAACAGGCCATTTAACTATATAAATTAACATTATAACTCGAGCTCAAAACTAAGAAACTGCATAATTGATTGTAATTTGGTCTGACGTCTTTATATTGGCGCGAAAAGCTTCAATTATTCCATTATTCTCTGGCTTTGACCACACAATTTCAACATAATTCAGATTGCAACATTGGATTGGATCTGCTCTATATACTATATCTGGTGTCAACTATAGACATGATAAAGCGGGCAAATGCCATTCACAGAGACTCAGATTTTTTTTTGAAGTTTTGACCTTCGCACAGCTAATGACAGGTTTGAGGAAAATATTAACTTGCTATAATCAAACTTGCCTATTATATAATTATTTTCTTGATTTTCTTTCCCTCTATCATTTAACTTGCCAGCATGATATTCAAGTATGTTATTTATATTTTTAATTACCGTTGACTATTTTGTATATGACTCTTCATGGTTAAGAAAAATAAGATTGTTTATGTTTAATCTGAAGATTGTTGTTTTCTTATTATCACTAATTTGATAGATTTGTTTATGTTAACATAAATAGTCTGTATTTCTATTCTCGGATACTATATCAACCCTGAATCTGAATTGTGTGTACAATCTGAGATTTTAAATCTAGATTTCTATAAGTCCACGATTTCAAATCTCGTTCATATCGTATAGAACTCAAGAATTCAATCTCAGATTTTATAAATGCAAGATCGATTCTGTATATAATTGCAGACTTCAAATCTCGAATTGTATATAGCAAGCTAGAGATATCACATACTGGACTGCAATGAAATTGGACTGGGCAATGAAATCTCGACTTGTATTTAACCCAAATTTTTAAACATTGGATTGCTTTCCTATATATTATTCTATACTATTATTGTAAGACACTATATTTTTATAACTATACATTGTTTGGTAATACATATACATTATTCTATAATACATATATAATGTTTTAATATAAGTATAATTGTTATATACTTCTAATGTTTTAATATGAATAATCCATTATAAAGATGGACTATTGTAGAATTTCTCCATTTTATAACTTTTAATAACTCAACAGGCGTTTGCATATAATAAAGCAATTGATATAATTATGTGTAAAAGATTATTCCCCATCCTTTATACTAGCATGTTAAGGCCTCCAAATAAGGACCTTGACACAACATCCACATTTCGGTCTAGAAATTACAAACCTAGCCAACATCAAACCATCTAAAAAGAACTAGTACTTCAAAATTAAACCTTCCAAAACACCGATTCAATCCAAAAACATTACCCATGAATAGTTAAAGAGAAATATCCACAATATCAACAATAAGTCTCATTAAACATAGCATTGGATCAGGATTTGCGATGGATAGACGGATTCAAATGATTGAATTGAGCATATTTTTGACAAATTCACTTCTTCAACGATCTACTTAATATATCGATTGAATCATGAAAAAAATAGAGTACATATTTGACAAACTCATTCACAGTTTTTAACCTAGTATGCCAATGAATCTCAAAACGCCCACAAAGTCCCCCCAAAAACCGCTTTCCTTCCATCATCTAAAATATTATAATACATGGTTATTTCTCTAAAAAAATATTATAATACATGGTTATATCCAAATTAAAGGGCTTAATTAGGGTTTAGAGATTTTGTACCTTGATTTTTCGCCAAATAAGCGTCTTCAAATTTGGGGTGCGCCTTAAAAATGACGCAAGTGGTTCCAAGTCCTTATCTATAACTAAATTATCAAGATCCAAGCTCTCAAGCTTCTCAAAAACCGGCAAATCAGAAGTTTCCACCTTCAAAAAAGAAAATAAATAATAATCAAGAGACTTTAAATAAATAATAATTAAGAATAAATATTTGAGCAGTAAATTAAATACTGATAGATAGAAAATTACATTGATAGCGGGACCGGAAAGTCGAAGGGTCTTTGCATTTGAAAGGCCTCTTAGAGGAGATCTCCTTTCTTTTTCATCGGATTTCTTTTGAAAACCCCTTACAATTATACTTGCATGTTTAAGAGACGGCAAATTTTCAAACAAAACCCTGCCCAAACGAACCTCGCATGATAAATATTCCAAACTTGGCATGTGAATTCCCAACATCGAGTTTTCGCTGAATTTACAGTCGCAAATTACCAACTTTTTCACCGTAGAAAAAGTGAGCTTTTCGGTAAAATCAAAGTAGCAGTATTCAAAACCTAATTCTTCAAGAACAGGGCATCCTAAAACGAGCTTCTGAATAAACTCATCGTTTAATTTGAACCATGCGAGATTCAACCTTCTCAAACAGGGGAAATTTATCACATTTACGTCTACTACCTTTAGATTTTCCACCATTTTATTCACCCGAGCCCCTTGCAGTCTCGGACTTAGGACCAAACTCTCCAAATTCGTGCAATTGAACAAGTACCAAACAGAAATCAAGTCAACTTCATCCAAATTAGACAATCTAATATTAACCACCTTTGGTTTGAAAGAGACGAGATTTGAAAGCCATGTTTTAATGGTCTCATAGCTGCCTTCATTCCAATCGAACCGCCTCAAATTGAAGGTGTCGAGTTGTTGCGGATTGGAAAAGAGTTTGTAGTGAAGGATTGAATTGGCAAAAGTGTCGAAATCTTCACCTTTAGTGAAATCTTCGAGGTCTAAATCGAGACGAGGGACGGATTTCCAGACGTGAATCCATTTCTTCGAAAGGATACTAGTGCGCACGGATTCCTTGGTTTTCAAGAAGGAAAGAATGTGGTGGATCAAGCAATCAGGAAGAGAGCTTATTCTATCGATTTCTCTCATTGCTTTCGAGTAGAATCCTTCTCTTTCAAAGTTGAGGATTGAAATCAACCGAAAATCAAAATTAAATGGATGGCTTATTAGGGTTCTACTTTTTGCTGATTATGAAGTGGGGATTTGGATTCTTGGATTTATACAACTGGGATTTTGAATCGTGAGATCATGAAATAACAGAATTGAAGCATTTTCATGAGAAAGAGATCGTGTGATGCCTCAAAACAAAGAAGGGATGCTAGGGATTACCATGCATATTGTGTGACAAAATCACACTTTTATTCATGTTAGTCACATTATATATATAACAAAAAATAATTCGGAAGTTGAAAAAATATCATGGCTTATTCTATTAGTTCATCTTTTATGAGAAATTGGAGGAAACTAAAATCATGAATTCCAAAAACTAACAAAAACATTCACATATTATATTGTTTGTAGTGTTCTAAGCAGACCCGGTCCGGTAACATACCCAACAAGCCCATGGGTTAGGGCAATCGCTGAATCAGGATAATCACGTTGCATATGTTGTATTTGTATTAATCTTGTGGCCTATTAAATCGTGTGCAAAGAGAGTCAGTGCGGAAATGGAAAAATAATATGGTGTTTGAGATGTCATGCATGTTAAAAGAAGAAATAGATGTGTCCGTTTTATCGAACCTGAAGCAGAAAGGAGAAGATACTACTAGGAAATAAAATTATAATCTTTGGCAATTGATACAATTTTTTGTGTAATATGAAGCATATCTCTTAAGTAGGAAATCAAATCAAATCTGAGTATTAATATTCAAATCTTAATTAATTAGAAATAAGATTGTATTTGATTATAATTTAACGGTCATATTTTGTATTTGGTTATAATATGGATGTATTCTTCACATTGTAAAACAACATAAATCAATAAAATCATTTCTCTACTTTTACTTTTCTATCAATGCACCTCCATTGAATTTCACTGGAGAGCCGATCCGTTATTGTATGATAGTGTTGTGAAGAAAGGGAGGTTTTATCAATGGAGAACACAAATAGCCAATAGGGACTACTTTTTTCAGAGGGTGTAGACATTTCCTTTTTTCTGAAGGCAGAAATTTTCATATAAGAAAAAGAGAAATAACAAACTTTCTTCCTCTGTTTGAAAGGAAAAAAGAAAGAAATAATGGGAAAAAACTTCAAAAAAGAAGAAACAAAGAGGAAAGACAGTAAGCTAATTTGTATTATACAATTTTTAGAATTTTCCTTCTCAATTCATTCAAAAAAAAAAAATCCCTTCTCTAAATTTTATATATAATTTCTTTTTTTATTCAAGTATTTTATTTTCCTATTTTCTTATATTTTCTTTATAGTTTTAGTTTAGACCAAATTTCACATATACCCCTACAAAACATCATAATTTCACGTATACCCCTACAAAAAGTGAAATATCATCAATATCTCTACAAAATTATTCAAATATCATGTATATCCTATGATATATTGTGTGAGTCGTGTGACAAAATCACACTTTCTTCATGTTGGTCACATTATACATGTAAAGTAATAATAATTGGGAAGTTGCAAAAATATCAGGTTTATTCTAGTTCATTTTTTATGAGAGGTTGGAGAAATCTAAGATCATGAATTGCATAAACTAACAAAAACATTCACATATTATATTGTTTGTAGTGTTCTAAGATAATGGTGTCACGACACAATCAAAATAAGAATTATTGTGTACAAAAAATTTGACCATCCGAGAAATTTGATCATGTAAGTACCGAGAACTTCTAATAAGCAACTTCAATTGATTGATAGATAGTGTTTAATTTGTCTTGTATCTCCAGGCGTAAACTTCTAGTAAGTAACTTAATTGTAGCATAACAGTCCTATGAATATAAATATTATTGAGTTGTCTTACATTTGTCAGCAAAATTTCTTTATCTTATTAAACTTGTTACATTTGAAATTGAATCACACAACATCAAACTGGAGCAAATATTTCTCAGAAAAAAAAATCAGATTAAATTAAATATTTGATACTACCATACAAGGATATGGATATTTTGATCAATTTGTATTGATATCCCTACGAAAGAAAATATCATATATCCTTATTATTTTATCTCGTCAATAAACTTTATTTAAGCAAAAATAAGTCCAAAATGCTCGAACCCATCAAACTTCAAACTTTATATAAGCATCTTTTTGACAGAATCAAAAATACTAACGACAAATTAAGAGCGAGCATCAGTGTGAATGATTTTAATATCCTCTATATTTTTCAAATGCATGAGTAAATATTTAACCAACTTTCCTTCATCTCCTTTCCAACACTCTATTTCAACATTCTTCAGCTTTTCACATCGAATCTCAACTCTCCCCCCTTCAAAATCCAGCTCCTTTTCCATCTATATAGTTTAGTCCAAAATAAAACTTAGCTAATTACACTCAAGTCCTAATTAATTAAGGGATAATGCACCATTAGTCTCTGTACTTTAATTGGTTCTACGTTTAGTCCCTGTATTTTATATTATAAAGTATAGGGACCAAAAAAGTTTAAATCAATAGTATAGAAACTAAACATGCAACTAATTAAATAGACATGCAACTAATTAAAGTATATAGATTAACGGTGCATTTATCCCATTAATTAATTGGTTAGTTTCTTTCGTAGGTAGATCACAACCCATTAATTAATTGGCACCCGTTTCGCTAGGCCCATTAAATTAATATGCTTAGATTTGGGCCCTCAATTAAGGCCCATTGATCGAATGCTTAGATTTGGGCCCGGTTCATGATGAGAAAATAAAGCTGAACTGAATCCATGAGATGAGATGAGATGAGATGAGAAACGTCTGTCTATATTTAGTCCCCTAAATTAAGATTAAAATGTGAGGGAGAAAGATTAGGATCAAGTTTGACCGAATTAGAAGGGAATTACTAACCAACCACTCTCTCTTTCCCTGCCATGACATATTTACATGCACATGGTCTGCTAGATCACAACAATCAGTCAAGTTCCTTTATTCCTAATTTAGTGGTTCAATTGGTGAAACAAGTGTAACTGTATCTAGTACGTGCGCCTATTTATTCCTTTTGCCACATTAAGTGTCAGATCAGAATCATCTAATCTTTTAACCTCTAATCTGAGAGAGAGAGAGAGAGAGAGAGAGAGAGAGAGAGATTACGAGAGAGAAAAGAGAGAGAGAGAGAGAGAGAGAGAGAGAGAGAGAGAGAGAGAGAGAGAGAGAGAGAGAGAGAGAGAGAGAAAGCTCTTATCATCAGTTCTTCAAGCTAGAGAAATGGCGAGCATGGTGGTAGGCTCTAAGGTTGGAGTTTTTCATCTTCATGGCAACACCTGGTAAGACCTCTCTCAAAAGAAATATATTTGTTTTCCTTAATTTGATTAGATGACCTTGTAAATTCACTTGAGTTACAACTGGATTGTGGTTTTGTGCATGGATTGTAGGAAATGTAGGACAGAGCTGGAGAGTGACGTTGTAATTGAGATACAGGATTTCTCCTTTTTCCTCCACAAGGTTTCTTTCTTTTCTTATTTCCCTATAATTAATTATTTGTAGGCTTTCTCTTTGTTTATGCACTTTTCTTATTTATCTATAATCATGAATTTTCCAAACGGATACACAACCAAATTGAATTTGTGCAAGGTTTCTGATATCTAAATTTCTTGGATCTTTCAATTTGAAGTTATGGAAATATATATCATCCAATAAACATACATTGAACTCTGTGCATGCACAATTGTATTATAGAAAATGATTCTAATTTGGTATTAACTAAGAAAGAAAATGATTATAATTTGCAGTTTCCACTTATCAACACAAGCTGCCTGTTGGAAAAACTAATAACCAAATCTCACTCTGACGATGAAACCATTTGCACCGTCACCCTCACCGACATTCCAGGCGGATCCAAGTCCTTCGAGCTCATCGCCAAATTTTGTTACGGCGAAAAAATAGAACTCAATGCGTCAAATGTCGTCCCTCTACGTTGCGCAGCCGAATATTTCCGCATGACCGAAGATTACATCAAAGGCAATTTAATTTCCCAAACTGAAAATTTCCTTACTACCAAAATCCTGACCAATTGGGACGATTCAGTCAAGGCTCTCACCACTTGCGAGTCGGTTTTGAACTACGCCGAAGAGTTGGACATTGTTTCTAGATGCATCAAGTCGCTTGCAACCAAAGCCATTTCCGGTAAACCGACTTATGATCCGAGCTTAGTTGGTGAGGTTTCATGGAACGGAATTACTTGCACCGATACTCCGAAACTGATCGGTTCGGATTGGTGGTATGAAGATGTTTCCGCTCTGAGTCTGTCTCTCTTCAAACGGCTAATTAGGGTTTTGGATTCCAAAGGAATGAATCCGGAAAACCTAGCAAATGCCGTGATTTACTATGCGAGTACATATAATCCTGGGCTGAACCCGGACTCGACCGGGATTTGGTCGGTTGATCAAAGAGTCTTACTTGAAGAAATAGTCGGTTTGTTCCCCATTCAAAAAGGTGTCACGTCTACAAAATTTCTTTTTAGCATGCTTAGCACCTCTATAATGTTAAATGCAACTCCAGCGTGTATTGAGAGCTTAGAGAAAAGAATCGGCGCACAATTGGATGAATCAACGTTAGAAGATTTGTTGGTGCCTAATTTGGGGGGTGCAAATGAAACGGTGTATGATATAGATTGTATTCAAAGGATAATTGAGCAGTTCATGTTGGAAAACCAACATGAGAGTGAGATTTCACAAGATTCAAATTCAGGGGAAGAGGGGAGTTCGGTTGAGACTAGTTCTGCGCTGTCCAGTAAAATCGCGACAATTGCAAAGCTGGTCGATGGGTATCTTGTAGAAATTGCAGCCGATGCGAACTTAAAGCTACACAAGTTTCAGTTGCTTGCAAGTGTGATTCCTTCTTATGCGAGGCCTTTTGATGATGTTATTTATCATGCTATTGATGTCTATCTTGAGGTATATATGATTTGTTTTATCTTTCTATTATTTAATATTTGGACATCTTCTCATATCTACATCATGTTTGTATGCTAATTTTGATGTGTATATTTTTCGAATATTTAGTTCCATTCATGGCTGACAGAGGCAGAAAAGGAGCAGCTGTGCCATCTAATCAACATCCAAAAGCTGTCAGTCGATGCGCGTAAACATGCTGCTCAAAACAAAAAGTTGCCTCTGAGAGTTGTAGTGAATGTTCTCTTTGTTGAGCAACTCCATCTCAAGGCCTCTTTCTCAGAATGTGCCATTGTGAATGGTCATGGAGATTTGTTTGAAAATGGAACCGCAAACGAAAATGATTTGAGGAAGCGGTGTTTGGAGCTCCAGAAGGAATATCTCACCATGAAGAAACAGATTTCAACTCTTGCGAAGCCCAAGAACAAGGATGTCGCCAAAAAATGGGGCTTTTTCAATAAGTTGTTCGAAACAACCGCTATGAAGACACTTCCCACTCAAAATGGCAAAACAAGCGCGGTCAAGGCACTGCCAGCCCCAAATGGCAACTAGGGTTTCGGTTGAGATTTAGGTTTTTCAGTGAACTTTATCTTGCTTTCAGGTCACGAGTGAATGAACTGAGCACAATTGATATTTAGCTAGCCAATCAACCTACTGATTGTGAGTTTGAGTTCAAAAGAAAATTATTGTCAAGCAAAATTATTTTTCAAAATACTAGCAAAATCTTGCCATCCTAAGAAACAAATGACAAATTACAAACAAATTACAATCAAAACTGATAATTAAATCTTGTCATCCCGTCCTTTTTTCAGAATTGTTTTCCTAAATGACAACGAAATAAAACAATTTGCAAAACAAACGAATTTATGTTTGAATTTGTACAAAGGGAGCATTTTTATTTATGTTTTTTTTCTGTTACAAGCTCGCCAAGTTTGAAATCAGTATTTCATGTTAAATCAAGCATATAAATGCCGAAAGTTGACTTTAAAATAAATAATAATGATGTTGAATCATAGAGTTCAAGAACGTCATTTGTTCAAATTCAAACACAAAAATGCTAATTCTGTAAATACTTTTGAAGTACAAAATAATTTCAAAAAACAACTCCTCAAAATTATTTTTTCCAATAATTTTGGAAAGAAAAAAATTCAGAAATAATCAACACAAAAATTATAAGAAGTTTTTTTTTTAATTAGTCATAATAAGAAAAAACTATCTTAATTCCTTATTTTCAATTTTATCTTTTTATTTTTATTTTCAGAATCACAATCGGTCTATCAGTTTCTAGCAAAAAATAAAATGTGCAGGTTGTGAAATACAAGCATCACAATAATTTGATTTGACTGCAATGTACGTATTAGCTCCAACGATGTAGAATTAATTGAGTTAAAATAACTCAATTTGTCGCATTGAAGTATTCTATTCAGCCTGAAGACAGAGACATTTGATTAAGAACTCCACTAACTTACTTCAAAAAAAAAAAAAAAAAAGAACTCCACTAACTCTCATTATAATGTTCTTCGACAGACACCAATACATTTTCATAACAAAAAACGGTAACATGCCCAACAATCCCATGGGTTAGGACAATTACTGAATCAGGAGAATCACGTTGCATATGTTGTATTTGTATTAATCTTGTGGCCTGTTAAATCGTGTGCAAAGAGAGTCAGTGCGGAAATGGAAAAATAGTATGGTATTTGAGATGTCATGCATGTTAAAAGAAGAAATGGATGTGTCCGTTTTATCGAAACTGAAGCAGAAAGGCAAAGATACTATTAGGAAATAAAATTATAATCTTTGGCAATTGATACAATTTTTTGTGTAATATGAAGCATATCTCTTAAGTAGGAAACCAAATCAAATCTGAGTATTAATATTCAAATCTTAATTAATTAGGAATAAGATTGTATTTGATTATAATTTAACGATCATATTTTGTATTTGGTTATAATATGGCTGTATTATTCACATTGTAAAACAACATAAATCAATAAAATCATTTCTCTACTTTTACTTTTCTATCAATGCACCTCCATTGAATTTCACTGGAGAGCCGATCCGTTATTGTATGATAGTGTTGTGAAGAAAGGGAGGTTAGACATTTCCTTTTTTCTTATGGAAGGCAGAAATTTTCATATAAGAAAAAGAGAAATAACAAACTTTCTTCCTCTGTTTGAAAGGAAAAAAGAAAGAAATAATGGGAAAAAACTTCAAAAAAGAAGAAACAAAGAGGAAAGACAGTAAACTAATTTGTATTATACAATTTTTAGAATTTTCCTTCTCAATTCATTCAAAAAAAAAAAATCCCTTCTCTAAATTTTATATATAATTTCTTTTTTTATTCAAGTATTTTATTTTCCTATTTTCTTATATATTCTTTATAGTTTTAGTTTAGGCCAAATTTTACATATACCCCTACAAAACATCATAATTTCACGTATACCCCTACAAAAAGTGAAATATCACCAATATCCCTACAAAATCATTCAAATATCATGTATATCCTATGATATATTGTGTGAGTCGTGTGACAAAATCACACTTTCTTCATGTTGGTCACATTATACATGTAAAGTAATAATAATTGGGAAGTTGCAAAAATATCAGGCTTATTCTAGTTCATTTTTTATGAGAGGTTGGAGAAATCTAAGATCATGAATTGCATAAACTAACAAAAACATTCACATATTATATTGTTTGTAGTGTTCTAAGATAATGGTGTCACGACACAATCAAAATAAGAATTATTGTGTACAAAAAATTTGACCATCCGAGAAATTTGATCATGTAAGTACCGAGAACTTCTAATAAGCAACTTCAATTGATTGATAGATAGTGTTTAATTTGTCTTGTATCTCCAGGCGTAAACTTCTAGTAAGTAACTTAATTGTAGCATAACAGTCCTATGAATATAAATATTATTGAGTTGTCTTACATTTGTCAGCAAAATTTCTTTATCTTATTAAACTTGTTACATTTGAAATTGAATCACACAACATCAAACTGGAGCAAATATTTCTCAGAAAAAAAAATCAGATTAAATTAAATATTTGATACTACCATACAAGGATATGGATATTTTGATCAATTTGTATTGATATCCCTACGAAAGAAAAAAATCATATATCCTTATTACTTTATCTCGTCAATAAACTTTATTTAAGCAAAAATAAGTCCAAAATGCTCGAACCCATCAAACTTCAAACTTTATATAAGCATCTTTTTGACAGAATCAAAAATACTAACGACAAATTAAGAGCGAGCATCAGTGTGAATGATTTTAATATCCTCTATATTTTTCAAATGCATGAGTAAATATTTAACCAACTTTCCTTCATCTCCTTTCCAACACTCTATTTCAACATTCTTCAGCTTTTCACATCGAATCTCAACTCTCCCCCCTTCAAAATCCAGCTCCTTTTCCATCTATATAGTTTAGTCCAAAATAAAACTTAGCTAATTACACTCAAGTCCTAATTAATTAAGGGATAATGCACCATTAGTTTCTGTACTTTAATTGGTTGTACGTTTAGTCCCTGTATTTTGTATTATAAAGTACAGGAACCAAAATAGTTTAAATCAATAGTATAGAGACTAAACATGCAACTAATTAAATAGACATGCAACTAATTAAAGTACATAGATTAACGGTGCATTTATCCCATTAATTAATTGGTTAGTTAAGTTAATAAATGTGGATTTTGTATTGTGAAATGTCTTAAGAAAAGCTTCTCCAAATTAGGAGTCATTTTCAGAAATAAAGCGAGTAAATGTAAATCCTTGTTTATATATAAGCAACTAACATTCAAAATCTCAAGCTTCTCAAAAATCGGTAAATCTGACGATTCCATATAGAACATGTTCTTTACACATATATTTTGCATTTGGACGAGGGATTTTAAGCCCTCTCCAAATTTTCTCAAAAAAAAAAAAAAAAAAAACTACCATACGCAATTCAGCATGAAATCAACCGAAAATCAAATGAAAATGGGCTTGAAAGATCTCTACTGACCAAAAGGAGAAGGCTTTGGCGACGAAGAACTGAAGCACTGCAAACCAAGAACTATGAAATGATGAACGGTTGCTGATTATGAAGTCAGGAGTTGGATTCTCGGATCGACCGGAATTTGAAATCCCGGGTTTTGTTCAAGCCGAACCTGTTCGTCTTTTGCATGAACATTTCGACATTCAGAGGGAAATGGAGTTGATTTTGTTGGGTAGATTCTTTGATATAGTAAACCCAACAGGCCAACACTAATGTCACATTTGTAATTCAATAAATCAATATCAGAAATACTCATCACTTTCTCATGAAAAGTTCAATTGCTTTGTAATGAAAAAGAAATCGCATGATACCTTCCAAACGAAGAAATCATGCAAGACGGTATCAATTGTGTGATAAAATCACACTCTTCATGTTATACTGGCTTTATATATCAGAGAATTATTGCAACAGCCGGAATGTTTCTAAGAAATTGGAGAAAACCAAATCTACAGTTCAAAATTATAATTTTAAGAATTCAGAAACCCACACAGATTACAATGAGTATAAAAATGACCCAATTCCGAGAAGACAAATGTGAACATTTCATGGGATTCATTTAACTAACTCGATATTTCTTTTTAAAGTTGATCTATGATTAACAATCTTATTAATTTTTAGATTTCTTATAGGATAATGCTAAACATGAGCTCAATGCAGCCATTTCCAGTCAAAAATAGTGTTTCAGAAACAATTTCAAACGAGCTTATTTGTTTATCTATTTATCTATTAATTTATCTATCTATTTGTTTATTTATTTATTTTTCTTTTATCCCCTCTGTTGAAAGCTAGCTAAAAAAACGCAAATTTCAAACAAGACACCACATAATAAGATATTTAATCATTGAAACATTCTAGAAGTTACTATAAAAAAAGATTACAAGATATCCAAAGTTGGATCTAAATTAGACATCTGGACAAAACCATTTCATATGAAACTATCACCAAAGTAGAACAATCGATCTGATTGACCTTCAGATATTATCTATGCTAACATCTAAAACTATCTAGACATGTATCGACGCGAATGATTTTAATATCCTCTATATTTTGTAAATACGTGAGTAAATACTTAATCAATTTATTCGCTCCTTGATAACCTTTCCAACACACCATTTCAACACTCTTCAACTTTTCACATCGAATCTAATCAACTCTCCCCCCTCCAAAAATCAACTCCTTTTCCAACTAGAGTCCAAAATAAAACTTGGTTGAATTATAATCACATAATAGTTAATTAATTAGTTAGTTAGTTAAGGTTAATAAATGTGGATTTTGTACCATGACATAGCTTAAGAAAAGCTTCTCCAAATTAGGAGACTGTTTCAGAAACGAAGCGAGTGGTTGCAAATCCTTGTTTATACATAAGCCAACATTCAAAATCTCAAGCTTCTCAAAAACCGGCAAATCTGACGATTCCTTATCAAACATGTTCTTTACACACAAAAAATAAAGAAAAATCGTTACATATTTGTGTGATGTTAATTTTTTTTAGATTGTGTGACACGTTAATTAATTAAACTATGTATAAACTAACACATAAAACTCACAGCGAGACACTCGAAACCGTGTAGGTAAATATTCTTTGCATTTAAATGGCCTTTTAACAACTTATCATTCCCATCATAATCATTTTTGAAACCTTGTAAAAATACCCTTGCCCACTCTAGAAGCCAAATTGTCAAAGGAAACTCGACCTATATGGAATTCAATTCCCAGTTTTTCTAAACTGGGAATCCAAATCCTTAATTTCGCTTCTGCACTAAAATCGTTGTACTGGATTCTCACTCTCTTGAGAGATAAAGAACTGATCTTTTGATCGGTCAGATTCAAGAAGCAACTTTCAATGGTTAATTCTTCAAGAATCGGCCATCCTGAGAGAATTTTCTGAATAAACTCATCGTTTATCTCCAAACAAAAAAGTTGCAAATATTTCAAATTTGGGAGATTTACGGCCGTTGGATTTAAACCACCACCATGAATATAAAACCCTGTTAGGCCGCAAATAGAGAGTCTCAATTGTAGCACAATTGAATAGGCATGAAAGGAAATCCAATTTTTTCAAGTTTGGTAAATAAAATTCGATCTGAACGTAATTGGGTTTCAAAGAAACGAGTTTAGAGATCCATGTGTGATGGTTTCATGTCTTTCTTCATCACGAGTGAGCCATTTCAAAATGAACGTGTCCAATTGAAGTTTGTGGTGAAGGATCGAATTCGCGAAATTCATGAAAGTGTCGACTTGTTTGAATTTTTTTTCAATTAAATCGAGATATGGCACGGATTTCCACACATCAATCCATCTTTTGGAAAGAACGGCTGTGTGTACCGATTCCTTGGTTTCCAAGAAAGAGAGAATGTGCTGAATCAAGCAATCAGGAAGCGAGCTTATCCTATCGATTTTCTCCATTGCTTTCGAATAGAATCCTTTTCTTCTCTTTCAAAACTGCAATTAAGCAAGTTGAGAATTGAAATCAAGCGAAAATCAAAAGAAAATGGGCATGAAAGATCTCCACTTACCAAAAGAAAGGAGAAGGCTTTGGCGGTGAAGAACTGAATAGAAAGAAAGAACTGAGCGGAGATGACCTTTACTTTCTTTTCTAATTCGGAAATCGGGATTTGGATTCTCGGATGTTATGCAACCGGGATGTGGAATCCCGCGTTTCCTTTACATGAACATTTCGACATTCATGATTCATGTGGATTCTTTGGTATAGTAAACCCAACACTAATGTAGTTATATAAATCAATATCAGAAATACTCATCATTTTTTTTATGAAAAGTTAAATTGCTTTGTACATGTTGTTATCAATATGTTTTTTTTTTTTGAATGCAATATGTTGTTATTTGATCCTCTGATTAATAATTAATTAAATTGAATAGCTTTTTTAGAACCATGCAGGTGGTATATATTTTGAACCATAGATGCATTGTAATGAAAAAGATATTGCATGATGCCTCCAAATGAAGAAATCATGCAAGACTGTATCAATTGTGTGATAAAATCACGCTCTTCATGTTACACCGGCTTTATATATCAGAAAATAATTGCAACAACTGGAATGTTCACAAGAAATTGGAGAAAACCAAATCTAAAGTTCAAAATTATGATTTTAAGAATTAAAAAACTCATATAGATTACAACGAGTAAAAAATGACCCAATTCCGACAAGGCAAATGCGAATGTTTCTAGATACAAATTGTTTTAGATCTTCATATGAGTTTTTTTTTTGTCTTTTTAATTGAAATTAATCATTTAACCATGAATTCACTTAATTGACTTGATATTTCTTTTTAAAGATCTATGATTAACAATCTTATTAATTTTTAGATTTCTTATAGGATAATGCTAAACATGGGCTAAATGCAGCCATTTCCAGTCACAAATAGTGTTTCTGAAACTATTTCAAAAATACTGACCGTTAATTTAAAGAATGATCAATTAAGCCCTTCTGAATTTTTTGTAGCATTCATATTACAATGGTATTGATATAATTCATTGTGTGAGTAAAAAGGTTATCCTTTATACACGCATGTGTCTTCAAATTAGGAACTTGATCAATATTCATTTGTGTATATATTAGTGAGAATTAGATATATAAATGTAAGAAAAACCACCATTAAAACAGCAACGATACATAAGACTGGAAATAATATAAATAGTCAAAACCTCACGCCATCTAAAAGCCTAAAAAGCACAATTACTTAAACCTTCAGAAGCAACCATGCATTCACTCCAAAACAGCCATGACTAGTTAAAACTTAGAGAAACATGCATACATATAATTACTAACTCCACAAAAACACAGAGAATAAATCATTAATAAAGGACAATTAGTCTGATCATCATCATCATCATCATCATCATCATCAGTTTGAACTATTGAAGCGTTGGGTCATGATTTGCGATTGATTAAAGTATTGAAATCATTGAGTAAATATTTGACAGTCTTAAGACTACTGTCACACCGGATCCCAAGATATCCGACCCGTTGCACAACAACCCGTTCTTCTTCTATCATCTACAATCAATCCATAATTATAAATTAAAACTTAGCCAAATGTTACATCACATCCAAATTAAAGGGCTTAATTGTTTTTTTAAATAGGAATTGAAGTGCTTAATTTGGGTTTAGATAATTTGTACCATGATTTTTCGCAAAATAAGCATGTCCAAATTAGGAGTGCGCTTCAAAATTGACGCGAGTGGCTCCAATTCCTTATCTATAACTACATCATCAAGATCCAAGCTCTTTAGCTTCTCAAAAACCGGCAAATCTAAAGATTCCACCTCCAACATTTTCTTTTCACACAGAAAAATAATATTTTTTTGTTAAAGATAAATATTTGAGCAGTAATAATTAAAAAGTACATAGAAATTAATGAGAAAGATAGAAAATTACTTTCAGAAAGGAACCGGAAAGTCGAAGGGTTTTTGCATTTGAAAGGCCTCCTAGAGAAGAAAACCCTTTCATTTCCATCGTATATTTTTGCATACCAATTACATTTAAACTTGCATATTCAAGAGATGACAAATTTTCGAACGAAAACCCGCCAAAACAAACGTCACATGATAAATATTCCAAATTCGGCATGCAAATTCTCAATCTCAAGCCTTCGTTGAATTTACACACGCAAATTACCAGTTTTTTCACCGTAGAAGAAGTAATTATCTCAGTTACATCCAAAGAGCAATATTCAAAAACCAACTCTTCAAGAACAGGGCATCCCAAAACGAGCCTCGGAATAAAATCATCTTTGAATCTCATCCATCCAAGATTCAGCCTTTTCAAACCGGGAAGATTTATCACCTTTGGATTGATACGAGCCCGAGCCGTATACGATCGCAGCCTTAAGACCAAGCTCTCCAAAGTCGTAGAATCGAACAAGCATGAAGCAAAACTCATGTCAATTTCGTCCAAATAAAAAAGAACGATATTGACCAGTCTCGGTTTGAAAGAGACGAGATTAGAGAGCCATTTTCTGATGGTATGATGACTGTCTCCACTGCAGTAGCGCCACGTCAGATTGAACGTGTCGAGTTTTTCAGGATTCGGAAAGAGTTTGTGGTGAAAGATGGAATTTGTGAAATCCATGAAAGTTTCGACTTGTTGGAAATCTGAGGCGTTTAAGTCGAGACGAGGAATGGATTTCCAGACGTGAATCCATCTCTTTGAAAGGACGGTTGTGCGTACGGATTCCTTGGTTTTCAAGAAGGAGAGAATTTGGTGAATCAAGCAATCAGGAAGAGAGCTTATCCTATCGATTTCCTCCATTTCTATCAAATCCTTCTCTTGCAAAACTGCAATCAGCAATGCAGCATGAAATCAACCGAAAATCAAAAGAAAATGGGCTCGAAAGATCTATACTTACATAAAGGAGAAGAACTGGTGCAAATCAAGAACTGAGCGGAGATGATTAACGGTTGCTGATTGAAAGCTCGGTCTTTCTTTTACTTTGCTAATTATGAAGTCGGGATTTAGATTCTCGGATTTAATACAATCGGGATTTGAAATCCCTGTTTTTGTTCAATCCGAACCTGTTTTCCTTCACAGGAGAGGCTCACATGGATATTCACAAGCATATGATGAGCGATTTTGATTAATTGATCTGAATGCTTTCAGGGGGAAAATGAAGCTAAATTGGGTTTATTCTTTGGTATAGTAGTTACCCAACACAACACTGATGTCACAAACGTTGATTCAATATATGAAATACAGAAATGGTCTTTTCTCAAAGAAAAAAAGAAAAGAAATACAGAAATGTTCTTTTCTCAAAGAAAAAAAGAAAAGAAATACAGAAATGGTCTTTTTTGAACAAATGCAAGAGAGTATTTTGAACGACATAAGCATTTTAATGAAAAAGAAATTGTATGATGGCTCGAATGAATAAATCATGAAGACGGTAGTCCGTATCAATTGTGTGATAAAATCACACTATTCATGTTATACTGGCTTTATATATCTGAAAATAATTGCAACAGCTGGAATGTCTATAAGAAATAGGAGAAAACCAAATCTGAAGTTCAAAATTATGATTTTAAGAATTAAAAAACCCACAAAAATTACAATGAGTATAAAAATGACCTAATTCCGACAAGGCAAACAGGAAACTGTCAAGAGGTTCATTACCTGACTTGATAGTTCTTTTTAAAGTTGATTTATGATTAACAATCTTATTAATTTTTAGATTTCTTATAGGATAATGCTAAACATGGGCTAAATGCAGCCATTTCCAGTCAAAAATAGTGTTTCAGAAACAATTTCAAACGAGCTTATTTGTATCTATTTAAATATTAATTAATTAATTTATTTGTTTATTTATTTTTCTTTTGTCCCCTCTGTTGAACGCTAGCTAAAAAAACACAAATTTCAAACAAGACACCACAAAAAAAGATATTTAATCATTAAAATATTCTAGAAGTTCTTATAAGAAAATATTACCAGATATTCAAAGTTGGATCTAAATTAAACCATTTGATATGAAACTATCACCAAAGTAAAACAATCGATCTGATTAACCTTCAGATATTATTTATGCTAACATCTAAAACTATGTATATGTATATTTGATAAAATTGTATTGATATCCATACAAAAGGAAATACTAACTATCATATATATCCTCAAAACATTAGAAACATTTCATTCGACAGATATCAATATACATTAGAGCCACATTATTTTATCTCGTCAACAAACTTTATTTAAGCGGCTTTTGATCAGAACTTGACACCAACAATTGACCATAAACATTCATACAATAATTCGACAAAATCAGAAATACTAACAGCGAATTAAGTGAAAGCATCAACTTTATTTTAATATCCTATCAACGCGAATGATTTTAATATCCTCTATATTTTCTAAATGCATGAGTAAATATTTAACCAACTTATTCGCTCCTTCATATCCTTTCCAACACACCATTTCAACACTCTTCAACTTTTCACATCGAATCTCATCAACTCTTCCTCCTCCAAAAATCAGCTCCTTTTCCAACTACATAATTAACAATTAATTAATTAATTATTTGAATGGTTAGTTAAGGTTTTTAAATGTTTGGATTTGAATTTACACTAAAGTCCTCTAATATTGGCCCACTCCCAAATTAGTCCATTTTTTGCTTGGGTTTATCTATAGGGCCGGATCCATGAATTTCACACTAAACACAACATCTTTTGGATGAAGAAATAATACATCAATCCAACATAATTTTAAATAAGAAATTCATTCTACCTTCCAAATAAAAAATCATTCTAGGAAAAAAGAAGAAGATTCAGGTTCAAAAGAGGTGGAGATAAATTCATTACCAATGATTGTGAAATAAATCTATTTTACAAATGAAATGAGTACCAAATTGTTCATAAATTAAGACTATAAATTACATTGTAGTCTTCACCATACAATCTAAGAGTGCTTAAAGCTTCATATATCCAATGATTCAATTTGTCAGCAATATTTCATATAGTAGCTCCACAAAATCAGATATATTCATGGAGACTAAGAAGAATCAGTTTCAGGGATTCTAATGACACGATGATCTTCTGTATGTTTTGTAAATGCATGAGTTACTACTTACTAGAGAATCTATTTTAATGTCTTACTCAAAACTAGGAACTAGATTCCGACTCGCAAATATCAGACTGAAACCTAGTAAACTTATAGCCATTTCAGTTATATCACAAGAATAAAAACAAAATAGACCACAAAAATAACAAAGATACATATAGAATTAGGACTACTAGAGTCACAAAAAGCATCCATATCACACCATGCATCTAAAATCTTACAAAACAAGCAGTCAAAACTCAAACCTCAAGTTTAAAGATCCAATCAAGAACACATGGACTCAACTCATAACAACTTCTTAAACATAAGTAACATAACTACTTAATTACAAGCTCATAAAAATCAATCCGCAATAACCCAACGCGTATCGGGATTGATCGTAATAACATCGGCGTCGAAATCAGAGAGCGATATTTTAAGCATGTCAAGGATTATTTTGGGAATCTTCGAATCAATTTGAACCGTCTTCAAACTCCCCAACTCGAACTTCCTATGTTTTCTATACCCCATTATTCCTTTCGGATTCATCTGTAAAAATAAACTTTCTAAATTAAGAAAACAAAACAAAGACTAATAATATATTTAAGGAAAATTTTCAAATAACTCCCTAACCTTTCTCAATATTACAAAAACCACATCCACTTTTCTACCTAATTATTTGTTAAATTTTTTTTTTTTAAATCCCCCCCCCCCCCCCTAACCCGCCTCATGATAAAAATATTATTCTAAAAAAATTGTTTAAAAATGTTTTTCTAACAAAATTATCTTCTGAAAAATATATTAAAATATTTTTTGGAAAACAAAAGAAAGTCGATATAATATATTTAATGTTTTACCTTGATGTCATTTAAAGATTGTGGATAGATGTCTTTTAAAATGAGCTTCTCCAAATTAGGGGCACCCTTTAGAAATAAGTAAATAGGAAAACAATCGACTAGTATCCTAAAGGAACCCAGCTCCAAGCTCTTCAGCTTCCTGAAAATTGGAAACAAACGTAGTGTCGCTTCCTTCTCCAACATATCCTTCACAAATATAATAAATAATTAATAATAAAAAATAATAAAAAAATAAAAATAATAATAATAATAATATAATAATAATAATAGTAATATTAACAATAATAAATAATAAATCATAATTATAATAAATCATAACAATAATAATAATAAAATAATAATAATAATAATAATAATTGTAAATAAAAAATAATAATACTACTGAATAATAATAAAAATAATTAGATTAGATTGTGTTTATTCGAAAAAGATGAAGAAATTACTTGGACTCCATAACCGGTAAACCGAAGATGCTTTGCATTAGAAAGGCTGTTGAGCAACATCACCATTTTTGCGTTACAATACTCACCACCTTTCACAAACCAGAGAGTGACATCAGCGCGCTCGAGCGATTCCAAATTCTCGAAGGAAACATCGCCCAAACGAAAATCGCACGATAAACACACCAAACTGGGGATCGAAATCCTGACTCTGTTATTGCCGTGAATCGCACAGTTCTTGATTGTGAGTTTCTTCAAAGTTGAGGAGCGAATCCGCTCATGGAGTTGCTCAAAGAAGCATTCTTGCAAGAACAGTTCTTGAAGAACTGGGCAGCCTAACATTATTGTCTTCAAAAACTCGTCTTCTAAAGATATCCATTTGAGATTCAAGCTTTTCAAATGAGCGAGATTTACGACGCTCGGTTTTAATGCATGAAGAGATAAGGAACTCGTTGTGGAGCAAGTGAGTGAGCACGGATCGAGATGTTTTATAACACTCACACATGGTTGTTTTCTCGCTATACTGACGACCGTTGGCTTCAAACTGAACGCATGAGAGATCCATTCGCTCAACATGTGTAATGATTTGTTATGCCAGTTGATCGTCAGACTAAATGAGTTCAGTTGCTCGGACCGAGATAGCAAAACGGCTTTCACAAAATTCTCGAAAACTTTCTTTTGAGGGAAGTCTGAGGAGTGTAAGTCGAGACGAGGCACGGATTTCCAGATGTGGATCCATTGTTTGGAAAGGACGGTTGTGCGTACAGATTCCTTGGTTTCCAAGAAAGAGAGAATGCGGTGAATCAAGCAATCATGAAGCAAGCTTATTCTGTCCATTCCTCTCATTGATTCTCCAAACCCTTCTCTATCAAAACCTCATTACAACTGTAATAATGAGCATGTTTTGCAGCCAGATTAAGTGAAATCGAAAGAAAAGGTCTATAAATGTCACGATATAATTACCAACAAGAGAAGGAAACAGAATGCTCAGATCAAACAACTACAAAAACCCAAATCTACGTAGGGAAAGCCCAAATTGGAGAAATCAATCTGGAATTAGCGGTTTTTAGAGAAAGGGGAAGAGAAGAGAAATTTACCAGTTTTCCTTTATCAGAGATGTTAAGATCGTGGTAGGTTTGTATACAATCTGAAATTTTAAATCTCCAATTCTAAGTCCTATATTATATTTCACATTTCAAAAAAAAAGTCCTATATTATATTTCAGAGAGAGATCAGTTTTATATAACTCGAGAATTCAAATCTTGGATTGTATATATAGCCTCAGATTTCAAAGATTGGATTGCATATGAAATTTGGCTGTGTATTTGAAATCACGGTTTTTATATAACCAAGATTTGAAATCTCGGGTTTTAATCAACCTAGCCTGTTTTTATTTCCATCACATGAGAGGCTCATATGGAAATTTGATGAGCCCATTTGAAAGGCCTGTTAATTCAGAAGTACTCATAAATTTTTGAGAAAAGCTCACTTTTGCCTCTTGAACTGTTCAAAAATGTTCAACTTGCCCCCTGAACTCTTTTTTGCGCACTTTTGCCCCCTGAACTCTTCCAAATGTTCAACTTGCCCCCTCCATCCAGTTAAACGCACAGTCAGCATTTATCTGCTTGCGTGGCGTGCTGACGTGGCAAATAAATGATTTTTTAAGCCACGTCAGCGACCCCTTCTCTTTCTTCTTCTTCTTCTTCTTCTTCTTCTTCGCTGCGCTGAAGCTCTCTGTCTCTCTTCGCTCTTCTCTCTTCTCTCGCGCGACACCAGCTGAGCCAGCACGCGTCGCCGCCCAGCCGAGCCGCCTGCGTCGCCGCCGACGTCGCCGCACGCGTCTCCAGCTCTCCTCCTCTTCTTCTTCTTCCCGTTCTTCTCTTTCTCTCCTTCGCTTCTGACTCTTCTTCGTTCCTTCGCTTTGTAACGGTTCTTTCTAAAAACCGTTACAAAGTCTTCGATTTAGTATCGGTTCTTTAAAAAAAATCGTTACTAAGTCTTCGTTTCGTATCGGTTCATTCATTAAAACCGTTACTAATGGTTTATGGTTTTGATTTTCCAATTTTGTAACGGTTTTTTCTAAAAACCGTTACTAAGTCTCGATTTCGTATCGGTTCTTTGTGAAAAGTTGAACTGTTTTGTGCACGCATGTTATCTTTATGTTGTTATTTGATACTAAAATTAGTAATTAGGTAATTAATTAAGTTCAACAGTTTTGAACGGATTTGTAAGATCCAATGATGATGAGAAGGATTACGATGGTCATGAAATTTTCATGAAAAAGAAATTGTGTGATGGATGCCTTAAAAAGAAAAAAAAATTTGGAAGAAAGCAATTATTGTGTGATAGGATCACACTTTTTACAATGTTTCTGCTTTACATATCGCTCAAATAATTGGAGAAGTACGAACATATCGTGCTTTACTTTCTCAAAATTTGCTTTTTATGAGATGTTAGAGAAAACCAAGATTATGCATACAATATGAGGTCTCCAACCATTTATACAACATAAATTTGTACCACATGATTATATCAAATTAAAATAAAAAAAATGGAAACACTCTACCGAACAAATTGAGAGACCTACAGAAATTATAATGATCGTAAATGAAATACTTGCGAGTATCTACTCCTTAACTGCGAACACGTCAAAACAATAAGTTCTTATGAGTTGTTTTGCACATTTTACATGGGAAATCTTTGTGAAATTCAAAGGTTATTCCAATGAATTGTTTTTGATTGTTTTAAAAATCTTTACTAAATTTATTTATCATTGACAGTGTTATATTTTCTATGTATAATACTAAACACGGCTAAATATTGCTATTATGTTCAAAAATAATATTCTAAAAATAACTTGAAACTAACATTCATCTTTTATCTATTGTTTTCATTTTTATATTATCCGATGCATGCTAAAATCAAGCAGAAAAGATATCTATTTCATTGTGAAGTTGTAGTTATCCAAACTAGAATCAATATCAAACCTTTTGATACAAACTAATAACAAAGTAAAGTACCTCCAATAATTATTAACAAATTAACAACAAAAGTAAAATAGTAAATTGCTGATATTAAAACAAATACTAAATTGCTAAAACTTCTAATATACCAATACTAACATTTTCATGCTCAAACCCATTTTACTAATGATACGAAAATAAAAACACACAACAAAAGACAATAGGGAAACATAATTAGGACTATAAATATAACAACAATACTCAACATCACAACATGTAAATGTTTTAACAAGCTCCTCAAAAAGAAAAGCTTTACAAAACAAGCACTCTAAAAGTTAAGCTTCTCATCTACAAGATTCAATACAAAAAACAACTACACTAACTAGTTAACTTGTCGATGAGAATTCATATAATAAGGTCTCTACAAAATCAGAGAAACTTAAAGAAGGAGAGAAAAAACCATTCATGCAAAATAAGAGGAAGCATCTTCTTCATTGATTATAATTTTCGTTACGTTCTTCAAATGAAGGACCAAAGAGTGAACCATGTTATTGACTCCTACTCCGTTCTTATCTGGACGCACAATTTCAACGGCCTTTAGATTGTAACAATGGACCTCATTAAACATTCTTTGCTCCAAATTACGTCTTTTTTCCATCTATTGTCCATAATTATAAAAGATGGTTACTGAATAATTACAATGTGGCTAAGCGTTTAGAGATTTTTTGTATAAATAGTGCTATCAATGGTACCTTGATGTTTTGTAAAGTGAGCTTCTCCAAATTAGGAGCGCGAGTGAGAAGTGAATCGATTGGTTTTAAGTCTGTACTTATATTAAATGAATCAAGAACTAAGTTTTTCAAGTTCCCAAATATCGGCAAATCAGCTGATTCCTTCTCCAACATTTCCTACACACACAAAAAAGCTAATATGTATAAATATTTTGATATTGATAATAGAAACATATTGTTTAATTTTCATATTTAAAGACTAATAAAAAAAATAAAATTACGTTGACATAGTAACCGCAAAGTTCAATAGTTTTTGCATTGGAAAGGCCTCTTAGCAACTTAACCTCTTTTCCATCATAATCATTTTCCATGGCCCATATATTTACACGTGCATATTCAAGAGATTCCAAATTTTGAAATGAAATCAAACCCAAACGAAATGCACACGACAAATATTCCAAATTTGGCATGCAAACTCTCAATCTCGTGTTTCTGACGCATTCAGTGTTCAACATTATCAATATCTTCACACTAGAAGACATAATTTTCTCAATTGAATCCAAGATGCAATTTTCAAGAGTTAACTTTTCAAGAACAGGACATCCCAAAATTAGTCTCTCAAAAAAATTGGGTTGTAACGTCACCAATTGAAGATTAAAATTTTTCAAACGTGGAAGGTTTATAACCATTGGATTGATATCAAAGAGATGAGCGTACACATTATTATTCAAATCGGGTTTTGGCGACAAGAATAAACTCTCTAAACTAGAACAATTGAACAAGTGTGAAACAAAGGATATATCATACAAATTAGATAAATCGATATTAACCATTCTTGGTTTCAAAGAGATGAGATTATACATCCAAACATTAATGGTCTCATCACTCTCAAGGTTGCTTTCATGGCAGTTTTGCCACGTCAAATCCAATGTGTGTATTTGTTCAGGAATTGGAAACAGCCTTTGGTAAAGAACAAAGCTCACAAATTTCTCAAATTTGCTAACTCTAGTGAAATCTGACGCGTCTAGGTTGAGAGAAGGAACGGATTTCCAGAGATTGATCCATCGTTTAGAAAGGAGGCTGGTTTTTACAGATTCCTTCGTTTTCAAGAAGGAGAGTATATGGTGAAGTAAGAAATCATGAAGCGAGCTTATTCTATCAATTTCCTCCATTGTTTCCGTTCCTTCTCTTTCACAAGCTCATCAAAACTGCAATCAGCAAGCATAACAGTGAAAATCAGCCAAAAATCGAAAGAAATGGGGCTTGAAAGTTGATTTTTAGCAACCCAAAATCCATTGATGCTATACACACTTTCTAAAAATCAACTTTTACAAGGACCCAATACGCAATTTTTATGAAAAACTTGACTTACCAACAGGAGAAGGGTTTTGGAGCTGCACATGAAGAACTGAAGAACGAAGAAAGGACATGATTCGAGACTGAAGTGAAGAGATGTAATCCAGGATTTGAAAGCTCGGAATTAGTAATCTAGTTTTGCTATTTGAAGATGGGATTTGGAATTCCGGTTGTATAAAACCCATGATTTGATGTCATGTAAAAAAAAAAATTGTACATGCTGTCCTATGTTACGCGGATACTTCAAAAAATCAGCCGTACGCGTATCGGATACGTATCGGACACGGATACGGCACCGATACGTTTCGGACACGCCACGTGGCGTATCCGAATATTTTAATATATTTTGACTTTCGGACACGGCACCGATACGGCAGGACACGGCTCCGATACGGCACCGATACGGCAGGACACGGCCCAATGTTTTAAATCCCAATTTAATTTTTATTTTTTTCTATAATTCCATTTTCGCTTATTTATTTATTTATTTTGTTAAAAATGATCTTTTTTAAAGCCTATTTTTTTTAATATTATTTTTTTCTTTTTTTATTAATGAAAATAACTCATGAGAAATATAACTAAAGACGATAATATATCTCTTCTTTATTTAAAAAAATGATTTTTTTCTGATTTCTCACTCTCATTCTTTTTTTGTCGTTTTCTTTATCATATTTAGTTATTTTTTATATTTTTAAAATATTTAGATATATAATTAATAATATAATAATATATATATTAGACGTATCGTGTCCACAGATTTTTTGAAATTGCCGTATCGCCGTGTCCGTATCGTATCGGATACGACGCGCGTATCCGTATCGGTGCAACATAGATGCTGTCCAATGTTGTCATTTGATATTTCTAATGAATAATTAAGTTATTGATTAAATTGAAATGCTTTTGGAGTATTTTGTGGATTCTAGACTGAAGTTATAGAATGTCATGTCTTTTACTTTCTTAGTTCATTCCTTGTGAGAGTAAAATTTAAACTTTGTTTAATTATATAAATAATATAATACTTCTCTTTACGTTTTTGCCCAAAGCCCCTCAAAGTGTTAAGCCGGTCCTGCTTTGTAATAATCATCAATTGGGTTGATGAACTAAAACTTTTATCTTACTAAATATAATTGCAAGATTCCGAGGTCTAACCTAGAATCTACTTTGAAAAAAGTATATATTCTTTTGTAATTGATATAGAGATGACTCATTGTTATATTTCTATTTTTAATGTAAACTTACAACATTTGATTTATTGTAATTTGCACTCAACCAACAAAGTTATAGTGTCATTGGCATATTTTTTTTCTTGATATACATGATTAATTGTATAATATTCATTGAATCGTTATACATCTCATATAACACATATTCATATTGTTTTTAATTTGTATGATTAATTGTGTAATATACATTGTATAATATTAAAAAAAATCACTATACATCTCATATAACACGTACTCATAATCATGTATTTCGTGTCGGTATCCAACTAATGATTCATTCCATCCGTCAAAAGTATGATTTCAAATGAAATTAATATGTCCAATAATTTTTCTATACGTCGAATATAATAAATGAAATGGAAAGTATTTTCTCTATACTTACTGCCCACGGTTTTGCTTTTATGTTTATCAATAACACGAAACCATCGACTTATTTTATTTTATTTTACACTAAATCTATATCTATGTAATAAATATGATTTCATATATTTTAAATTTTGAAGGCATTAATTTCCAATTAATTGTATTCATGAATAAACTCAAGCACTCGCACTAAATTTATTTTTTTCCAAATTTGCTCCTAATTACTCCAAAACAAAATGCAAGGAATACTTTTTTTTTTGAAGCTAAGGAATAAAAAAAATTACATTAATTTATAACATAGATTCAAAAATCACATTATAGGATTGATCATATCATTTCTTCACAGAATATCTGTAGCTTTTAGAGTTAGTTTCTCTCTTTTTTTTTTTAGGAATTTTGGAGAGGGTCGTTTTGTCGCCCTTCCACTTAGTTTTATCTTTTTTTTAGCAAAAAGTACTTTGTGAATCGATGAATTATATCTCCTGTATTATGTTTTAACTGGAGGTGAGAAGGAAACACGTGCTCTATGTGCAAGTGCAAATGCCAAATGGAACAATTTTGTAGTTACAAACAAAAGCAACTTTCAGTTAGATACTTCATATTTTTCATAATTTGTAGAACGAAATTACAATTCACACCCCCTTATAATGTATTTTCTTAATTCAGTATTGTGTTGACAGAGATTGTAAGTTAAATGCAAACCTCATAAAAAAATTTAATTGATGTGTATATATTTTATAGGAATCAGATAAAAAATAATATATCAACATTTTTTCCTTTTTGAATCTATTAAGACAAGAGTTTTGCGCTTCTGTAGAAAACTGGATTAGATTTTACTATCTAAATTATTTCTATAACAAAACAAAAAAGATATTGTTATGATATTTTAGCATAAAGTATATTATACTAAGTCAAAAAATAATGTTACTTCAATTAGCTATGACTATGATAAATCCATTCCAAAATAGTGTGAACCTCAATATATAAGAGTTCCGAATATTACTATATAAAAACTCGTCGCCGCTATAGATGAAGACAAACTTAATTATGTGAGAATTAATTAATAGTTATAAGCTAATTGTAAAGTAACCGTCTCCGACAAGATATGAAATAAATTATTTTCTGAGCAGTAAATAGCGCTCTGACAAAAGTAAATAAACTAATAAGTATATCTGTCAGTTTTTGCATGGAGATCATATTTACGTATCTAATTACTTTCGTACACGGTACGTTATAAGAAACATCAGAAAATATAAATTAAGTGATATTCATCAGTTTACAAAGCATAAAATACTTTTGATAAAAGAAAGTTAATAATGGAAAATTTTTGGATACAGTTGCAAGATAAATAAATTCCACTTCCATCCTTACATTAGCAATCAAGCCATATATTCACGAATTTGAAGCTCTTGTGAGGACTCATATACAATTTTCTCACTATAAATTGAAGACTCTCCATCTCTTCTCAAAGCACTAATCCCCATTCTTACTTTCTTACTCCTCACTGCTTACAATCCATTCTTCAATCTCTCTCTCTCAACCTCAACAATGGCGACATATCCAAACGAGAACGCCGTGGACACAAACATGGAGGAGAACATCATGACGATACTAGCAGAGGGGAGAAAAAAACCGGTGCTAATTCCTTCTCTGCCCTCTCAACCTCGAAGAATCAGATGGGCAGATCACGGTTGGTTTCTCATCAATTGTAATGCCGATAAATATTCCCCCCCTCTTGTTCCCCAAAATTATAAAAACCCCTCTCAAATCACCATTAAAGAGCCTAAAGTTGATTACAAAGGTTGGTCTAACTCACTGCACCACTGGGGCGAATGGGTTGAAAAGCTTAAACCAAAATATGGAAGCACTTGGAGATTAACTGGCATTTACAATGCAATCGTTGCATCGACATACAGAATCAAGCGCGACCCTTCTTCAATTGTTGGTTTGGCTTCCTATTGGTGTGATGAGACAAACACCTTTCTATTTCCTTGGGGCGAAGTGACCATTACTTTAGAAGACGTGATACTACTTGGCGGGATACCGGCTTTGGGCAAATCCGTTAGGGATCCGTTACCAAATGACATGACCGATATGAACTCCAGACTGATTGATGAACGGTTGAGATTCAACCGAACGGCCAGTAAAAGAGCGACTCACCCATTATGGCTCAAAGAGTTTATGGAGAGAGATCAAGATGATGATAACCTTGAACATGCAGCTTTTCTGAGCTGCTGGTTGTCTCTCTTCGTCTTCCCTTCTCACCCGGCAACTACATTAAAGCAATATGTATTTCCTATTGCTGTAAGACTAAGTCAGGGCAAAAAAATCGCTCTTGCACCGTCAGTTCTTGCGAATATATATAGAGATCTGACAGGACTGAAGAATTACTTAGTTAATGGTGGTAATAAAGGTGCAAGTTTAGGTGCAAGTGAAGATGGTTCTTTGGTTTTGTGGGCCCCACTTCAGATCTTGCAAATGTGGGCCTGGGAAAGGTTTCCGGGTTTGAGACCCAGAACTTTCAACTCGTTTCGTGTGGACAGACCACGAGCTGCCATGTGGCACGAAGCCGGTATAAAACTCGACCAAGAATACGTGCATGAAGTTCTCAACAGACCTAATGGGTTCAATTTTCGGGCTTATATGGTCGGGCAACTTGACTGGTACAAAATTGGAGAAAGTCAGGCCGAAAGTAAATATTTATTCCACCAATTTGCGCGATGTTTGAATGTGTCAGAATTAGTCGGTATGGACTGTATTGAGCAGTACCTACCGAATAGAGTAGCTTGGCAACTCGGGTTTGATCAGGATGTACCGAGCCCGCTTCAAAGAGCTAAACATTTGGGTTGGCAATTTGCATGGCGTACTTATGAACTTGAAGCACCCATTATGCTTTTTGTACCACCAGATCACCAGTTCGAACAACGTGTGACGTTAGATTACTTGAATTGGTACCATAGAGAAATGCGTGTGTCGTATCAGGGCAGCAGTTCTGCTAATGGAGAGATAATAGAGATTGATTGATGAAAGTGAAGATGAAGAATGAAAGACTGATGCAAAGAAGGCATGGCTTGTATTGGTACTTTCACCAGCTAGTGGAGTTGATTAGGTTTCTTTAGGGTTCATCCCTTTAGCTGTTGAGTGTGTCCTTTTTCAATTTTTTGTTTTCTATTTTGAGTGTCTTAATTTGCTGTAGGGCTTTTTTTTTTCTTTTTGTTGTTGTTGAGAATGGTTTATGTTTGTGCTTGTGTGAAACTGCGAATTGAATGGTCTGTTCTTTTATTGTTTCTAGTGTGTGTTTCTTTTGTTAATGAATGAAAGAATCTGAGGACCTATATATCATGCTGAGTTGTTTTATGAAAAAAAGATATAATACAAAGAAAATATTCTATATAAGAGATACCAAAAATAAGAAAAAATAAGATATTTAGATGTGCTGAGCAAGTCCGAAATTTTCTTGGAGTGAAAAATAAAAATGAAAAATAAAAATCCAAGCCAATACCCAAACCGAAGTTGATTGTTGTTTCCGCCTGCGTAGCCAAGATGCAATATATATTCGTTCTACCACGTTAAGTGTTATGTTTTGTTGAATGACTTGTGAGTGTTTTTCAAGAACCTGTTGGTCGCGCTCAAGCCAAAATTGCCTGATGGAAGAAAGTCATATAGGAGATCCAATTTTTTTTTTTTTTTTTGAAGTTCCTCAAATGAAAAATATTTTGCAGAAAATAAAAAGAAATGTCCGAGCTTCACTCAATTGATGCATAGAGCTCATGTTTTTTAGTGTCGTCGAGGAGAAAACAACAAATAAAAGCGTATGTCCATATATGCTTAGCATGCTCGAAATTCCTTTCTCTCAAGGCATCATTCTAAATTTTGAATTTCATGCGATCTTACGTTAAAGAATGAATTAATTTAAGAACCTATTATATCATGTCAGATTTGTGTTTTGAAAAACAAAATAAAACAAGAAAAATAATATATATCGAAAAATAAAAATAGGAGTATCTGAACATACTCCTGCTTTTTTTGAATAAATACGGAGAGCCTAAAATCTCCTGCATCTAGAACAAAAGTAACCTTTTTTTTTTCAAAATGTGTTATATACTCCTGTAAAACATAGAAATTATCAATGATACACCTACAAAACATAGGAAATTACTTTTTTTTTTTTTTGATAGAAAAATGATAAACAGGAGTATGTTCAGATATGTCTGAGAACGTCGTAAATTTCTTTTGTGAAACATATATATGTATGTACGTCACCCTTCTCTTTCTCGCAACGTGTAATTCCTCTTCTGACCTCTTAATTTACTTACCTTTTACTCTGTGGCGTCGATTCCAAATATAAAAAGTAAGACGTCCAATATTCCAGTATGTGAAACTTAATGCAAATAACTCATTTTTTACATCCTAAATCAGATTTTTTTTTTTTTTTTTTTTTTTGATAAAAATGGTGTAGGCGCAAAGCCCTGAAACTGTTAAATATATTATTGAAAGTTCTACAAAATTATAAAAAGGGAAAAGACAAGTCAATTCTCCCCAAAAAAAATTAAATCGATCCCAACTAAGTTTAATTACAAAAAATAAGATGATTTCTAGTAGGCAAAGCTCCTCTAGTAGGAATTATTAGACATCTAACTCACAAATTCAAAGATTGTGAATTTAAAATTTTGCTAAACCCAATTTCTTTGAAAATATGTGGGGGATTTATGAGGCCCCCTATAAAATAAAATAAAAATTACTTTTAACAAACTTGGGAAAAGAATCAGTCAGGAAAAAAAGAAGCAATAAAACTGGGAAAAGAAGAACCAACAAAAAACCTGGAAAATCAATCCTAAAAAGAAAAACCCAAGAGTAAACCACAACCTGGAAAATCAATCTGACTTTTTCTTCCTTTTTTCAAATAAAAGAATAATAAATGAAATGCCAGGACCAGGATTGTTTGAACCCAAGACTAACTTATAAGAACTTACATTTTTAAGTGAAAATTAAAATAAAAGTATTTGAAGTATTGTATATAGATTATATTTTATTTTTTTAGTTAGATCTTTTAATATATTTTTTGACTGATATTTTTTAATAATTTTATTGCTAATATTTACATATATATAACTAACACAAAAATCACATATTCCCATCAACATCGTTGTGTATATTGATCCGTAAAGTGTTAATCTCTTTCTGGACTCTTGTCGTATATGCATTTTTCTTGTGAGTGTGAAAAACAAAGAGAAAATAATTTGAAATAAACCGTTACTTTTACATTCAAAACATACATCATCATTTGTGCGTTTTGTGCTTTCCAACTCATATTTTGGCAGGTTTCCATAAAAGTACCAATTGAGCAAGAAGGGTCACATAAAGTTTAACCACATAATAAATTACGGTATGCACAAGAGTTTCCTGTAAAATTGATCAAATCCACTGTTTTGAAAAATAACAAACATCATAAAAGCGGTATATTTTTTTCCACTTTTACAGTCGATTGTATTAGAAAGAAATTTGTCAGTAAATTAAAGAACGTATTTATCTTCTCATTCAATGTATATTCAAGTTTCAACGGCAAAGTCATTGTATAATTTATTTTATTATTCAATGAATGTTTTATTGTTCATGCTCTTAGTCAAAATGCAATAATTTTTTCATTTAATTGCAAATCCGCTCATTAATTTTTGATATACTTGATTAACAAAACTTCCATTACGTACCACTGACCTAGTTTCTGGTGTCAAGCATAAACACACCTAAGGTCACATTACTTGTGCATAGAAAATCTTGTTTTGGCAGGGTACACAACAAAATTTGTCAAGTGATTATTTTGCAGAAAAAACCTTCAAGTTTTTAATTTTTTTTACACCTTGAGAATATTGTTTTTCCAAAAAGAATTATTTACTTGATGGAATTTACTCACGGCAAACTAATTTGCTTTAAATTGAACAGGGAGGGAGCTTAATAGGAACCATGATCCCCCCAAGATTTTGAAAAAGTAGTATATATTAGTATCGTTTTTACTGAAGAAATTTTTTTAAATATATGTATTTCTATGTATTTGGCCCCCCAAAAAAATTATTAAGTGTTAATCAATATTCAATAGAGAAGAATTTTTTTGACCCCCCCTCCCACAAATAACACAGTTAAGCTCCGTCCCTGAAGTTGAATTAGATCAATTTAATTTGAATAAAATGTTTCCGTTCTATATTGACAATTCAATAACTAAATAACGTATTTAAGTAAAATATTTGGCTAAAAACTATTTAAAAAAACTTCTTTTACGAAAGCTTATACTATAATGTACAATTTAGCGACTCCAAGAAAAAAAATCAATTATAATTGTGCCAGTAACGATTTCAAAGTTATCTAAAGGTATAACAAACTAACTTTTAAGTAATAATTTGAAAGAAATAAAAGAAGATATGATATTAATAGCTTGTTGAAAAATATAATAAAATGATACGATTTTATGCATATTTAGAAATTTGTTATCTGTCATATCTTATCAATAAATAATACATGAAAAAATAAATTTTATTGTCGTATGGACATTACGACATCAACAATTATAATAAAAGCAAATTTGATTATCTTACATATGTTGAAAATCCCAATAAAAGAAACAAAAAAGATCATGTTGTACAAATTTATGCAGATCTTGAGATCTGCCAGTTGTCTTAGTAAATAACGTCTGAAAAATAAATTCTATTACCATACTTACATTGTAATATCATCGAAATTTACCAGAGTGATACTTTCAAAACTTGGTACCATTACCGCACTGACATTACACTATCATCGAAAATTCTTCATACTTCCAAAATTTGCTCTTGTTACCAAAATCGCTTGCATTACAATAAGTCAGTATCATCGACATTGACCAGATTGATATATCTCAAACTAATCATCGTTACCATACTCACATTACATTATCATCGAAATTCTTCAGACTGATACTTCCAAAATCTGTTATTGTCCAGAATTGCTTGCATTACAATAAGTCAGTATCATCGAAATCGATCTGACTGATACAGTCCAAACTTATCATCATAGTTATCATACTTCCATCACAATATCATCGAAATTCATCAGACTAATACTTCCAAAATCCATCTCTTCCCCAACATTATACGCCGACTTTCATGGCGATCACCGAAAAAATAAGCCCAAAAAAAAAAGGAAAATTCCTGGATCTAATTGCAAGACAATGAAGTTTTACCTCAAAGAACTTGACAAATTAGAACTTCTTCTAAGGTCTCTCGCCCAAAATTCTCAGATAGAATAGACAAAGCAGGGAATACATTTGGCCTTGTATAAATAATAAAACCGAAGCATTTTCCTTCTCTTCTCTCTTTCTTCCTCAAAACCCCACCTCAAAATGCACTGACATCACTCTTCTCGCTTTCTTCCCTGATCAAACATCCAAAAATCTTCTCCTTCACCTTCCCAAATCCCTCCTTCAACAACAATGGGGGCAGATCCAAGCCAAGTCGCCATGGCTGTCGACAGAGAAGAGGAGGAATCCGACGAAGAAGAAGTGTTGGTTGAAGAACGAGAAGCGGAGATGGTTTCTCTCCAAAATCCGGATGCTCCGGTCAGAAGAAAAGGTTGGTTCCTCAAATCGAGCTCTCCAAACGGTAATGTTGGAAATTCTCCCCCTCTCGTTCCTTCCTTTTTCAAAAGCCCCAATTCAGTCCCAATCGAAGAACCCAAGGTTCAATTCAAGGGCTGGGCGAGCTCGCCTCGCCAGTGGGAGCAGTGGGTCGCCAAGCTTCTGCCCAAATACGGAGCGATTTGGAAGAAAGTTCACATCTTCGATGCGATTTTGGCTTCCACTTGCCGAATCAGAAGAGATCCTTCTTCCTTATTCGGCCTCGTTTCCCACTGGTGTGAGGAAACGAACACCTTTCTCTTTCCTTGGGGCGAAATTACCGTTACTCTTGAAGACATAATCATCCTTACTGGATTCTCAGTTCTTGGCGAACCTGTCAGAGCTCCACTACCGCCTGAATTACGAGAAATCGAGAACAAACTGAACGAAGAGCGGCTCAAATTCAACAGGAGCTCGAGCAAGAAAGCCCATCACTCAGCCTGGGTTAAGGAATTCATAGAGAGAGAAAACGACGAGTTAGAACACGCGGCCTTTCTCTCTCTTTGGCTCTCTCGCTTCGTGCTCTGTTCTCACCCTGAAAGTACAATACGTCAGAACGTCTTTCCAATCGCCGCTCGTCTTTCCAAAGGCCAACGAATCGCTCTCGCTCCTTCAATTCTCTCTTCAATCTACCGAGATTTAAGAGAGATAAAACGCTCTCTCACTAATTCCTCAACAAAAGAAGGTTCTTTAGTCTGTTGGGCCCCGCTTCAAATCCTCCAAATCTGGATCTGGGAACGATTCCCAAATCTCCGGCCCGAAACCCAAAACCCTTTAAAAGACAACCAACCGCGCGCCGCCAGGTGGCACGACGTTGGCAAAAAACTCCACCCTGTTTTAGTCCAGTCAACTTTATCCTCTCATACAAATTTCCTCTTTCGCCCTTACGCGATTTCCTCTTCCGATTGGTACAAAGACGGTTTAGACGAATTAATTCGAGACGATGAGCTAAGATCTTTCGCACAATGTTTGTGTCCGTGTGAGTTAGTCGGATTGGATTGTATAGAATTTTATTTACCTAATAGGGTTGCGATGCAATTTGGGTTTGACCAGGATTTGCCGAATTTGTTTAAGAGAGTTGACTTTGGAGGCTGGGAGATGAGCTGGCAGAGTTATGAGATAACGGCTGATAATATGAGCCTTTATGTGCCACCTCAGCCTTTTGAGCCGGGCTTGACGGTACAGTATATGAGCTGGTGGAGAGAGAAAATGATGCCCTGTTTTGGGAATAGTGTGGGTTTTGGGAATAGTGGAATAGGGAGTGGGATAGGGGAGGGTGGAGGGATGAGTGTGGGGGAGAGTAGTGGGAATAAGGGGAAGAATAAGAGGAATAAGAAGGTGGTGGTTGGGAGTTCGCCGGATAAGAAAAGGAAAGTGAAGGAGTTTTATGATGCGAGTAGAATAATTACTGGAGAGAATAGAGTCGAGGGAGGAATAATGATGACTGGAGAGAATAAAATGGAAGGAATAGTAATGACTGAGAATAAAATGGAGGGAATAGTAATGACTCGAGAGAATAAAATGGACGGAATAACAACTGGAGAGAATATAATATTATTTGATGGAGAGAAAGGAAAGGATTTGATGGTTGTTGAGGAAACTGTTGCGGTTCAGCAAGACAATGTAAGATTTTAATTATAATTTTTTTCAATAATTTCAATTTATTATTATTATTATTTTGTTCATGATTCGTAGCGTATATTACAGTTCAAATGGTACATGTGAATGCACACGGTAAGTGAATACGTACAAAATGAAATGATTGAATTTTGAGCGTATATGAAAGTTATAACCGTAAAGTTACTTTATTTGCTTTAATAAACGTGCAAAGAGTGAATCTTTTTACCATAAATATCACTTTATTTTATACCTAATGTTTTCCTTTTCATATTTCTCATATATTTTCTTTTCTTTTTTTATCTGAAGGTGATGATGAGTGAGAGGACTGAAGAAGTGACGATGGCAGAGAGAGAAGAAGTAGAGAGAGAAAATCTCGATCCAAATCCAATTCCAATTATGATTCCAAATCCAATTATGAATCTAAATCCAGTTCCAAATCCAATTGAGACCACAAATCAGGAGATAATCACTCAGATCGATCAGCCTCAAACTGAAAAGACTGAAGAGAAAGAAGAAGAAATTGTTGAACAACTGGTGATAACAGATCATCAAGTTCTAATTGAAGGATCCTCATCCAATCAGGTGCTGCCACCTGTCAGCACGGATCTCGATGCACAGAAACAGACAATAGAGGTAATTCCAATTACTGAAGAGTTAGAGAAACAACAAGAGGAAAAAGAGACTCAAACTGAGACCGAACCTCAAAAAACAGAACAAAAATCAGAAACAGAGTCTCCAGTTCCAGTTTCCGTACCAGTTTCCGTACCAGTCAATACTGAAACAGAGCCTCCAGCTCAAGTTCCCGTACTGGTACCAAACCAACAACTCGTACCAGTACCAGGCGTACCAGTAACAGATCTTTCTAGTGAGAGAAACACCAACAACAGCAGCAATGTGACGACGGAAGAGGAGAGTGAGCATTCTAGAGAGAGAAAGTGGCGGTACGAGCGGTACGCTGCTGAAATGAAGGCTCGGAGACAAGCAGAGGAGGCGAGAGAGCAGAGAGAGCTCGCTATTCTAAGACGGGATTTGGAACTACTGAAAGAGGAAGTACTGGATTTGGAAACCCTCGCTGGAATCACACATGAATGACTTGTTAAGTTTGTTGGTTAAGTTAGTTAGTTTGTTTGTTTAAGTGGAGTTTTTAATTTGGATTGTTATGTAATTTTAGTTTGTTTGTTTTATTTTGTAGTGGGAGTGTTTGGGACATTTGTGTGTAGGGAATTGTGGTGTTTGTGGATTTAATTTAGTGCTTGATTTTAATTTGAAGGTAAGCTTTATTTGTATGGACTATGTTTGGAGAAATGTAGAAATATTGGTGAATTTAGTTCTTGGTTTTTAGAATAAAGAACAACTTAGAAAATATGAGCAAAGAGGATATGATATAAAGATGGTTGATAGAATGATGTGTAATATTTTGTGATGAACAAAGAGATAGCATCTTGTACATGCATCGTTGAACAAAATAAGGCGATAAATGATGTATAGGTTTGGAGCAATTATTATTTTTGAATATACAACAAGCCAAAAGAGTAAATTTATTAAACTCTAGAAATTATGATATTCTGATATAGAATCTGATAATGAGTAATACATATCTCAAAGAAATTACGGAATATAATATCTTGCGATGAAATGAAAAGTTTATTAAATGTACTAAGATAAATGTATGAATTGGAAAGTTTCTTATTGTGCTGTAAGCATCTTGCGAACACGAATTCCGTTTTCCCAAACCTCCTTATTTTCCTATCCAAATAGATATTACAAAAGTTAGAATATTGGATTTATGTAAATTAATATAAAAATTTGAATTTTTGATAAATAAATAAATAAGATGGTTCACTTACTGCTCTCTTGGCTGCTTCAGATGTCTCGTATTCAACAATTGCATGAAGCTTCACATCAAAATAAGAAAAAGAATAATATGAAATTTTAATCTTAATAAATAAAAATATAATTTATTTTACGATATAATAAAATAAATTCAATAATATACCTTCTCACTAATTAATACATCTTTAGAGCAACCAGCAAGTTGAGGGTCACATGGATTTCTGACACTAATGCTCTTCACACTAATATTTCAATAATAAATTGGTAAGAAAAATAATAAAAATATACATACTTAAAATAGCCAAAATTTTCCCACATTTCTATTTTTCAAAGACTTTTAAGACTTCTCATGAGACCACATCACTCTAATTATTTTCTCAATTAGATTAAATAATATTGTTACATATACCATTAAATTTTTTACTTATTCTGATTTTTTGTAGCATTGATTATATCTCATACTAACATATATACAGTTACTTTACTTGTTCTCTTAAGTTTTTTTATATTATCATCACTCTACAACATAATAAGAGAAAAAACATAAATTAATGATACCGACATTACTTTTGTAGAAAATAATAAACTATATAAAGAAAATAAATAAAGTGATACATAAGAAAAACTTGACCAATTTTCTTAAAATATTAATTAATTATATTCTCATTATTGATTTTTTTTACTTGTCAAAATTATGTATAAAAAATATACACTATGTGAATAAAATATCACATGTTATTGGTGAAATTCAAAATTAATATAATATGGTTCTCAATAACTTAAAAATGTATTTTTATGTAGCGATTTCACAAAATCGAGGATATAACACGAAATACAAATCTAATTGTATACTAAAATGAAAATATTCACAGCGTAGCGCGAATATTATCCTAGTTAGTTTTAAATTATTAATCTAACCTTCCAACAACGCGCAATGTGTCTTTGAGTTTTTCTTCGGAAGAATCATCGCTCAAGTTTTCCACAATTATAGTGCGAGCCTAATCATATATCATATAATTGTATATAATTTTGTCAATATAACATTCTTTTTGTAAATTAGTATAATAATATGATGGTTGAAAATAAAAATCCACCTGAATTTCCTCCTCTTCTGATACATCATAACATACATCTTTTCCCTTGAAGTTGTTATTTCTCCCCTAAATTTAGTAAAATTTATTAAAGAAACCATTAAACGTTAATTAAAAAATTCAATTTGATCAAAATACAAATGTGATTAACATAATATAAAACAATGAATTAACCTCAAATGGCATAAAACGATGCCTGTTCATCGAAAAAGGATCGTTAAATTCTGATTCTTTTTTTAACCAATCTCTCGCTCCCCTCATAATATTTTGGCTTCCACTACTACGTCTCATCCTCAAAAGATCATCCACTTCTGAATCCCTATATCTCCCCTAAATTACACAATTTATCACAAAAGTACAATTATAATCATGTTGAATTCAAAAATATTTAATTCTAAAGATACCCAAAAAAGGGTAAGTTAAAAAAAAGTCGTACCATGTGATTAGCGAACTTATTAGTTGGCATGTATTGCATCACAAACTGTGGCTACAATAATAAACAGCAATCCCAAATCAAATAATTAACCAAATTTAGGTCGTAAAACAAAATATCGAATAACTTTGCACGAAACTTGATTAGCAAGAAAAAAAGGTGATTAAGAAAAACTAATTACCTGCATGAAAAAGGGATGATGATCATCATCTTCTCCATTCAACAAAGAGAACGCAAGATCTGAGCCTTCAATTTCCATCATGTCCATAAAATATTGATCCATCTCTGAATTTCTCTCTTTTCTTTTCTTCTCCTAACTTTTTCCTCTCTTTGTTTTGATCTGTGTTTTGAGTTTGATTCTCTTCTATTTTGTTCAATATATGGACGCATACATTCCTTTTTATTCATATTACCTTCCTTATTGTTGTAGTATTTTTGGAAAAAAACGGTTCGCAATCTTTAGTCTTTACAACAATCAACAGGTCTAATACTTGCCCGTAAAGGTAGCAAAACAGGTAATAATTAAGGGTTTATATACATATCCCCCGTTTACCATTCCCCCATGCTTCATATACCACTGGTAAACGGGGCTCACGTTTTTTTGAATTTAAATAATGAAAAAAGTGGTAAATGGGGCCCGTTTACAAGTGGTGAAGGGGATGTTTGAGGGGATGTTGAGGGAACAAGTATACTTTTCCAATAATCAATTAATCATACAAGGAAATAAATTTGTATAAATTACAAACTCTAAAAAAAGAAAAAAATTGTATAAATTAACTAAAAAGGCCCATAACCTATTTTATTAGTATTAACAGACGGCCCAAATGTCCATTTCTCATGGCAGTTCAAATATCGGGAATTCAGTTCTTGGTGATTTGTTGATAGTTGGAAACATTCTCAATATCCTTACAAAACTGAGAATTTAATTCCCGATAATCTATTTCTGGGTTTCTAATAAACTAATTGAATTTTCTATTTATTTATTTTCTTGTAGAAATTATGAAAAAAATTAAACAACTATATTAAACAGAAAAGTAACTAAAAACAGCAAAAGAAAAGTAACTGAAAAACAGAAAATAACAGTGCTAAAAAAAGTTTTATTAAAAAATAGGAACTGAATTCCCGGTTCTTGGAAAGATGAACAATTTTCCTCTTCCCATTTTGCTAAATCCATTTCTTTCTTCTTCGCTGTTTCACTACCATTACAGCTCAAACGAAAAAAACACAAATTCAAAGACCAAAAATGAGAAATTCATGGAGAAGAGAAAAAGGTTCATTAATCCCATCTCAAAAGACCCTAATTCCCCTTCTCATTCTTTCTCTCCTTCTCTTAATCATCTTCATTTACCCATCCTCAAACTCAAATCCTAATCAAACCAACAAGATCCTAACTCTCAAAACCTCAAAAATCCAACCTTTCGACTGTTACTCATCCCCTCAAGCTTCTCCAATCTTTGCGAGCTTAGTAGAAGGCGTAAAATACCCATTCTTCTTCTCCTTATCGGATTTTGGATCTTTGCCCGATAAGCCGCACAAGAACATCCAACGCATTCTCAAAGGCAAAAGATTCAGAAAACCTGATATTTCAGGCACAATTCAGGATTTGCTCGAAAAAAAGGATTTGAAATCTGACAATGGGTTTGTTTTGGATATCGGATCCAATGTGGGCATGGCCGCTTTTGCCGCGGCTGTAATGGGTTATCGGGTCGTCGCGTTCGAACCCGTTTATGAGAATCTACAGAAGATTTGTGAGGGCATTTATTTCAATCGGGTTTCGGATCGGGTTACGGTTTTTTCCGCCGCTGCTTCGGACCGAATCGGAAATGTTACGATTCATAAGGTAATTAATCAAATCCAATTAATTCTAGTATTTTTTAGATTTAACTTGGCACCTCAATTCTACTAGAAACCAATATATTTTAGAATTTTTCTTTTAATTTAACTATTATAATAAATGAAGTTAAATTATAGGTCGTTGGGCGGTTGGATAATAGTGCGATATCTCAAACCGGGGCGAAACTTGCATTCAAGTCCAACCAAGAAATAGCAGTCACAGTTCCTACAATTCCTCTGGATGAAGTAATTTCGGAGAATCAGAGGGTTATATTGATAAAAATCGACGTGCAAGGATGGGAATTTCATGTATTGAAAGGAGCCGTGAGAATTTTGTCGAGACGAAAAAGTGAAGCTCCTTATTTGATTTATGAAGAGGATGAGAGGTTGTTGAGAGCGAGTAATAGTAGTAGTGAAGAAATTAGGGTTTTTCTTAGTAGCGTTGGTTATAATAAGTGTAGTAAACATGGAAATGACGCACATTGTGTCAAGGAGTAATTTTCGTATTTTCATTGGTATAAGGTTATATTTTTTACCTGAAACTAGGTTTTTTTTTTTTTTTTTTTTTTTTTTTTTTTTAAAATTAATTTCAAAATATTTTTTGACATTTATTGGAAGTGGGTCTGGCATAATTTATTTGGATTTATACAGGTGGAACAAGAATATCTTGATTCAAGTATTAAAGAAATTATTTGCATTTCGGATTCAATTCAGGTCAAGATTCAAGCGCCTAATAATATGGTATGTCAATGTCCATTATATTCATACAAATTTCAAAAAAAGAAAAGACAAAAAAAGAAAAGAGAATAGTTTTAGAATATATTTCACAACAACGTAGTTTTTATCTAGTACAAACAATAGAGGTTTACATTAGAAAATATAAAATATGCAAATTCAATATTCTACAAAGCAGCAAGCAAATTAACTGGAATAAAATGGTAGAGCTGAGATATTATACAAAGCAGCAAGCAATTCAATATTCTCAGCTTACAATACAAGATATAAAATACACCCAAAAAAAAGAAATATATATAGTGCGTAATTAGATAGAAAGAAGAATAGGAAATAATGAAAGATTAATGTGGATGATAACAACAGAGTGCAAAATAAGCATAATAACTTCATAGCAGCGTTATTTTATAGCGTGAACAGATGCACTGAGACCAATAATACCAGCATTATTGCAAGCCTGAATGAAGAAAACAAAATACTGTAAGAATATGTAACATAAATGGACTCTTACAAATCAATTAAAAGTAAAAATAATTAAAATAAATAATAATAATAATTAAATCTCTGTAAACAACAATTTTGACAGGGAATATACACAGCTAATTAGTTAATTTACGAACTTTGTACTTGAAATACAAGTTTTTAGAATGGTAACATACCTCATTTTCTTTATAGCCTCGGCCAGTCCCTCCATTCGGTTTCTTCCAGCTTTGGACATCCAGTAATCCGGCAACTCTTTACAGATGCAAGAAACTCCCACCCCCCTAATGATTGTAACTCACTGCATCTATGAACCTCCAAAACCTCTAGTGGGTTCAAACCTGAAATAGATGTTATGCCAGGACATCCATATATCATCAAGCTGGTAAGGTTTCGCAAGCTACTGAAAGTGCTATGTTCCTCTGCGGGTAAGGCCATTTCTCTCGGGTAGGTAAAGTTAGGACAATCCCTTATTTTCAAGCTGGTGAGGGCTGTGAGGTTTTGCAAGCAGTTGGGAATTGATTCTTCCAAGGCACCACATGATTCCAGGTGTAGTGTCCGGACTGAGGGTGGTAAAACTATCTCACTTGGGCAGGTGAGTTTGGGGCAGCATTCTATGGTCAGTTGCTCGAGGTAATGAAATTCATGAGATGTTTCCACTTCCATGGACACCAATTCTAAACAGCAATCTATACATATTTCCTTGAGTGATGGTCATTTGCTTGCCACCAAACTATCTTGAAGACTTATAAGCTCCCAGCACCCACTAAATTTCAATGTAGTGATGGAAGGAGGAATGCAAGTGATGGTAGTTATGTTACAGCAAAGATCAAAATCAATTGTTGTTAAGTTAGTTAACGTCTCCAACCAACTTGGATTCAAACTTTCTCCTTCATATCCCCAGATAGTCAGGCTTTTTAGATTCGGATGTGGACATAAACCCTCAAGCACCTCCTCATGAGTGTCAATATTTGTCGTCTCGGTGTGAGACCAACATAAAATCAAACAATTAATAAATTCCATATTGTTTAGTTTAGCTTCTTCAGCTTCCCTTTTGCTAGAAACTTTATCAAGATTGCAAATAGCGAGCTTTTCATACATTCCATTTATGTGCTTTAACACTCCAATTGTATGACCCTCAGGTCCTCCCCCCACTTGAAAAATTACATTTTCTAATTGGACAGCATTTGCAAGATTTGGTAATTGGACAACATTTTCACTAAGAAGGCCGCCTTCACTAAGAAAGTGTTCTGGCAATACAAGTGATTTCATGCTAATTAACCTATTAGAATCTTCAGGAAACCTTTCAAAATTTTCGCAATTCCCCAGATTTAAAAACTCAAGTTTGTAAAGTTTACAGAACCAATTATACAATTGCTCAATTTTTGTATTAGAAATATCTAGATATCATAAACGCTTTAAATTGCCAATACTTTCAGGTAAATTCCTAATATAACATTTAGGCAGAGATAGAGAATAAACATTTGTAAGTTCATTAAACCAGCTATTCAGTGAAATAACACCACATATATTAGGTCTCCCAACGATAACAGAGTGTAATTTCTTATATCTACTAATCTCTTTTAATTTGTGTCTTAAGTTATGTGTAAACACTAACATATCTGTAGATGTTTTTTGTTCAAAATCTTCATTCTGTATCCGAAAACATTCATCCTTTGTGATAGATTCGGATACATCATGCATCAAATCATGGATCACATATCAAGAAGAATTCACATTTTTTTTAAAAAAACATCTACTTACTAATTCGCGAAAGTAACCCTTAGCCACAAATTCCATTTGCTGGTACTGTTGTGAAGCAATGAAACCGAGACTTATCCAAAAATTTACTAGCTGAATTTCAGAAAAAATATGATCTTTGGGAAATAGTGAACAAAATGAGAACGGTTTTTTCAAATGAGAGGGTAAATATTGATATCTCAGTTGAAGCACCAGCAAAATGCCATGCTCCTCTTGTTTCAATTCCCATATTTCACTATCCCTAATATTCCTCCAATTCCTTTCATCCAAGTCCGCACTCAAAAGACTTCCAAGTGTTTTTGCAGCAAGCGGAGAGCCTTTCAACTTAACAACAATCTGCTTGCCAATCTCCTCTAATCCTGGATAGTTTTTTGAGTTGTTCTCAAGACCAAATGCGCAACTCCTAAAAAACTCCCAATAAACCTCCTCATCCAATCCCTCCAATATTATAGGACCCGTCGTACCAGTAATTTCGCAACTGTTTGGGACCTAGTAGTCACTATGACCATGCTCCCTTCACACCCATGTTTTAATGGGCTAAAAAAACTTTGCCAGCCCGTTTCATTTTCGCTCCATATATCATCAAAAATTAGTAAAAACTGTTGAGATTTTAATGCCTCTTTTAAAGTGACCTGACGGTAATCTAAATTATCAATATCTTGGTACACTTGTTTTGTGGCACATGATAGTATTTTTTTAGTTAGCCTTTCCACATCAAAGTTGTCAGAGACACATACCCAAATTATTAATTCAAATTGAGATTTCACATTTTTGTTGCTGTAAACCATTTGAGCATGAGTGGTCTTTCCTACCCCTCCAATTCCAACAATTGGCAAAACAACTACACTTTCTTTTTTCTCTACACCGCTACTCTCAGGCAAATCAATCTTTTTTTCTTTTTTTGCTCTCTTTCTACTATTAATACTCCCTAACGGGACTCCTAATAACCCGATCAACTCATTCAGTTCGTTATCACGGCCAAACACTTTGGATTGGGTAATTAACGAGCTAGTTACCGGTCTCGCTGTTTTGCTAAATTGTTTGGGGTTTTCAGGTATACCAAGTCCATTACAAGTTTCTTTTACCTTAGTACAAAGATAGTCTAGTTTCTCTCGAATCCCACTCACTTGAGTTGTGTAACCTTTCATCCAGTTTCTAAAATTTTTAAGATAAGGAGACATAAATTCACCTGGAAAGCTCTGGTGAGGGCCCTCAACTCTATCTTTCATTTCCTGGTACGTAAATTCATCAAGTAGGGTTTGAACATCGTATGCAGCATCCTTGATCTGTGAAGGAGAATATCAATGGCCTGGTATTTGAAGCGCCAACACTCACATCTCTCGATCAGGAGCCATGACATGGGAAGTACTGCTTGAAGCCTTGGGATCTCGATGCGCAAAGCCGGATCTGGACGTAGTGCTTGGAACATGAATTGAACACCGCCCGATATCATCTCCATTACACCTTTGGAATTTGGAATACCTTACAAAAAATGCTTTGTAGGTTGTGTGTCTGTGTGTTTGTTTTGGGGATTTAGCAGTAGGAGACGAATGCAACAAGCAGCTGTGTAAGTCAATGGAGAAATTATTATTTTTAATTCAAAAGTCATCACCCTCTTTAGGTAATTAATTTTTACAAACACAGGAAGTTCAATTAATTAGAGAAGAAATGGTACATGATGAAGAAGTGCTTTGCCGTATTTTATTTAAATTTTTAGACATTTCACTTTTATTATTTCGATTTATTTATTTATTAAATTCTCTTATTATTTTTAGTTCTAATGTGCTATTTTTAAAAAAGTACTAATATGCTGCTAATAGTTGACACGTCCAAAAATATGTCGTTGAATAAATAAATATGGTGACATTCTCTAATATGAAAATTAAGTTTATGCTAGTCATGTTGTTAGCAAGCCAATTAGAAAAGTTCATGACTGAATCATATATGATATCCACAAGCATTTTTGCTTTAGTACTTATAGCCTGAATATTCCTCTTTCCATAATTAATGCAGACGAGTTGCTTAATCAAGATGCAGTAATAATTACTGCACAATCATCCGATTCGAACGTTACGATTGCTTCGTCGCAAAGTCAGTTCCTCCCAGGGTTTACTTAATTATTCTCTCTTTCCTGCCCGTTCACTCTCTCTCTCTCTTCCAAACCAACCCTGAAACCCTAATCTCTCTCTAAACCCTCGTACGAGATGATGAGTGAATCAGATTTCCTTTGCTCTCTTCAATGGCCAAGTGAGGTGATCCGCCCGAATCAGCAGATAGAGAAAGCCAGCCAAGCCTCTCTCTCTCTCTCTCTCTCTCTCTCTCTCTCTCTCTCTCTCTCTCTCTGTCATATCTGACGAGTTATGGTGTGCATGAATCTTCTCCAGATCTAATTGCTGAGAATCCGGTTCCTGCGTCGGATCTACCTTTCTGCTAGAGGAGAGTCAGAAACCGGCTGAATTTCGTTTGATTCGTTAAGAAGAGAAGAAATTGTTGAATCTGAATGTAAAATTGTGTGATTTCTGTCAATTTTTTGTTTACATTTTTTATCTGATTGTTCATTGTTAGATGATTGTGACCATAGATGTGATTAAATTAGTTGATAAATTGGTCATATTTGGTGTTTTTTAAATGGATTTCGCTTGTTAATTATGTCAGAAAGTTTGCTTTTGGCTTGTGAATTTCTGTTAACAACTTTTCTACTTAAAAGTTAATTCAATTTTTCAAAATATATCTCTTTGAAGGTTAACTTTTATTTCGTACTTTATTTCCAAAATATTTTAATTTTTACGTGTCTCGCTCCTTATGAGAAGCAATTGAGATTGAAGTAGTTTACTGCCTATTCAGTTTCTATTCGATTTTTTTTTAAAGTGGCCTTGTGCTGCTTTTTCCACTCACATAGTTGTTGTTTATTGCGATAAACTCTATTGGAAATCAAATTTCTTTCATAATGAGTTACTTTGATTTATTTTATGACTACTGTTTTTTTGAAAGTTATATTCTGTTACCTGAATTTAATTGCAAAATATAACTATTTTTGTTTTTTGAAAATTATGTTGCATCACATAAATTTAATTCCAAAATATTTTATTTTAAGTGTCTCACTCCTTATATAAGTACCAACATATTTGTTTTATATAACTTTGTAGTACCTACATATTAATTTGGTTTTTAATTATTTTATTTCTTTTTTGCAAGGGAAATCAAATCAAACAACAGAGAATCGCCCAAAGTTTCAGCTCTCCAATACATCTCTCTCAATCTGGTGAATTTTCCAACAGAGATAAATTGGTAAGTATTCATTTCAATTTTAGTTTTGGGAAATTTGTTGAAAAGCCCCTGCATTATGCTGAAATTGCAAAGCCCCTATATTATTCAAAATTGAAAAAAAGACTGGACGATTGCCATAATTGAAAAAAAAAAAAACTCTCTACACTCAATTTAAAAGCTAAATTTTCCAACGGAGGTGTTTTTTTGCGATTTTAAACGATGCAGTTTTTTCTTTCAATTTGGCATAATGCATGGGCTGTCTTGCAAATTTCTGTTCAAATTTTTTTACCATGTTTCTGAATTTAAAATTTTTATTTTTTGTGATTTATTTAGACGAGGAGAAATCTGAAGCGGAAGAAAAAAAAGAGATAAGATGGCTTAAAGATAACATTATTGAATGGTGTTGTGACATGCTAGCCATATGAAGAATCTAACTTTAGGCACCTGATCTTCCACACGAATTTCTGCCATTCATTCTTTTTACCGGGATATATCATGAAGTTATATGTAGATTGTGAGGAAAAATCTCCGTTTTTTTTCCCATTTCCAGCTAGTAGTTTTCGGCAGGTAAAGTCGTGTAATTTTTTGTTTAGTTTGAATTTTGTTTTTGATTCTTGATTGTTAGATATGTTAATGATTTTTAGTTTTTTTTTTTAAATGGATTTCAGCTTTGTTAATTCTGTCATAAATTTTACTTTTGGCTTACCAATTTCAGTTAATAATTTCTCTTCTTAAAATTTCAATTAATTTTTTCAAAATATATCTCTTTGAAAATTATTTTTTATTTTGTGATTTAATTGCAAAATATTTTAAATTTTGTGTGTTTTACTCCTTATGAGAAGCAATGGAAATCTGAGTAGTTTTTTGCCTATTCAGTTTCTATGTGAGTTTTTTTTTAAAGTGGCCTTGTGCTGCTTTTTCCACTAAAAGTCTATATTTGTTTTATAAAAGTTTGTAGTGCCTACTTATTAATTTGGTTTTAATTGTTCTATTTCTTTTTTGTAGGGAAAATCAAATCGAACAAGATTGAAATACGAATTGGAGAGTGGCGGTGCCGAATCTGTTGGATGATGATGCTGATGTGGCGGTACCATAACATAAAATTCTGTTAATTTCGATGCAAATAATGTCTTTCATGAAGTTTTGATGCTGCAATGTAATGCTTTCTCTCTCGTTTTAACCCAGTCAATATATATATATATATATATATATATATATATATATATATATACTCTTTTTCAAAGGGAGCACCATTTTTTTTTCAAGCTTAAAATGATTTTTAAAGACAAGTTTATTTGACACTACTTTTTATTACATAAATTAATTGCCAAATATTTTAATTTTTACGACTATTGCCAAATATTTTAACTATCATATCATCAATTCATTATATTTTCTTTAGGTTCTTCGTGACAATCAGACGGTGCAAGAGAGAGAATAATGAACTTGAGTGATCTAGAGAGAGAGAATAATGGACTCGAACGATCTAGAGAGAGAGAGAGAGAGAGAGAATATTTATATTTGTTTCTTTTATTTTTGCTCCCTCTTTTGTATTGCTGGAGTTGCGTGTAAATTGGACAGAACACTCGAATATACTTTTAAAAAGTAACTTCTTGTTACACTAGTATTACTACTTGTGTGTTCTTTTTGTGTGTGTGTGTGTGTGTGTGCCTGTGTTTTCTTTTATTCCTGCTTCTTTAGAGTTTGCTTCTTTAGAATTAAAATTATAGTGCACACGTTGTTTAATGTGGTTTATATGTGTGTTTGTCTCTGTGTTTGTGTGTGTATATATTTTATCCTTGTTTTAGTGTCATTAAAAATTTTAGTACACGTCACACGAATTGACCTAGTATGTCACCTTTAATAGCTATACGATGATAACTATACTATGGCTATACAATCTGTCTCTTCAGGATTTTATTTTTCTGAGTTACTATTCTTGTTAAGGCTTTGGTTGTTTTAATGGTGATCTGTTCTTGTTTGTTGATGTTAACTTGTGTAACTTAGTTCTGTTAGGTCTTGCTTTTTGTGAAACTGGGTTTTGTTCTGTTTTGTTGATCTTGCCTTGTCTTTCCAGCTGATATCACACTGCCAAGGACACAATTTTGCTATGTAGTAGGTAAGGTCCTAGATTATATTTTTTTTAACAAAAAGAGTAGGTACTTGAAAAATTTCTTTCATCTGTACTTGTATTCATTGATCAGCCAAACGAGCTTTGAAGTTGATCAGTCAATTTTATAAAACAAACTCTCCTGCATCCATATGAGAGCTATCAGAGATGTGTTGCACATCATCATTATACAGATTATGTTACTCAAAACAAAATTATTTATGAATGCGATCATTAGTGATGCAATATGAAACTTTTAAGTTCGTGAAGTATATTCACAAACTATAATAATGATTTTCGGCTTACATTGTACAGGACATAACTAACATAATTCGTGATTCTGTGCGTCAATTAATCTTAGTTACACCTCAATAAAGCAACTATGGTATTAACACATTGCTTTCACAATTCAAAACAGATATGAATCAATTATTGCATCAGCTTCGCATGGGTTTGGATCGTGCAGATTACATGTTCGAGCAAAAGCTCAAGAGACCAGACAACGATGAACACCAACACACATGCAATGGTAATTGCTGTCAGTAGAATATATATGCCATCTATACTGAAAAATAATAATAATCAACCAACTAGGAAAAAAAATAAAAACAGTTTTTGATATATTTCACAACTCAAAGAAAAAGAAAAACGAAAACAGTTTCTGAATGTATTTCACAAATCAATAGGTTTAATTTGGTACAAATAATATAGGTTTACGTTCCATGATTGGAGTTCAATAAAAATAAGTAAATTGAAATAAAATGATAGAACTGAGATATTATACAAAGCAGCAAACAATTCAATATTCTCAGCTTATTACAAGAAATAAAATACGCGGTGAAGTGCAAAAAACGAAAAAGGACATAATAGAGTACAAAATAAGAAAGAAAGGAAAATAATGGAAGATACATGTCCAGAATCAAGATGAATATATGATAAATAGAAGGCCTGATATATCCAAATTAATGCAGATTTCATAACTTCATAGACTCCTTGCATGAGCAGATTGGGGATAAATTATAATACTAGTAATATTTCGAGCCTGAAATTGAATAAAACAATATATAATATAAAAGTATATCATAAATGAATTAAATAATAATTACATATTACTTTTTGCTAACTTTTCAGAAAATATACTTCCAACATAGCCATTGGGATGTCTTTAAACATAAAAGTCATTATTTCTCTATCAGTGTTATGAAAGATCAAGAAGTAGAAACAAATCGAACCTGTAAATCACATCAGAACAGTTCAATGGACCCTAGCTGCTCCTCGACCTTATCCTATGACCTACAACAAACGAAACATGTAAATTTAGGAAATTTAAAAAGAAAAAAAAAATTCAAGTTGCTCTTTATGTAAAGGACCCACTATTATGGATACAAATATACACTTTGAGGTATAAATATTAATCTCTGCTTGCTTATTCACTTGAATGCTATCTTATTTCATGTCAAATAAATGTACAAAGAAAAACAATTTATGTGAAATATTTCTTTTATACATGCTGGTTGATTTAATTTTCTTCAATGGACATAATTAACACACTAATTCTTTAAACCAATTAAAAAGTAATATATATCTCAGTTGTTCATTAACGCACCAGTTTTGACTTAACATTAACAAGCAATAAATAGTCTGAGGCAAAGTAACAATTTTGGCAAGGAACATATGCATAACTAATCAGCAAATTAATGAATTTTCTGTTTAATATAAAAGTAGGGAATTGAAAAGCAGTAGCTTTTAGATGGGAAAATTTACATACCTCATGACCATTCCTTTTTTTGTAGTCCTTCCTGTTGGTTTCTTCAAGCATTGGGCATGACTTAACATCTACTGACATTGCAGATGCAAGAAGCCCTCGACCCCCTATTGATTGTAACTGGCTGCAGCCCTCGATTACCAAATACTCGAGTGATTTCGGATTGCCAAGCTCGAGGGATTTCAGCTCTGGACATGTGCGAATCGTGATCAACCGTACAGATCCAAGAAGCCCTCGACCCCCTATTGATTGTAACTGGCTGCAGCCCTCGATTTTCAATTTCATGACTGATTTCGGATTGCCAAGCTCGAGTGATTTCAGCTCCGGACATGAGGAAATATTGAGCCACTTCATAGATTCAAGAAGCTCTAGTCCCCCTATTGATTGTAACTGGCTGCAGCCCTCGATTTCCAAATACTCGAGTGATTTCGGATTGCCAAGCTCGAGGGATTTCAGCTCTGGACATGTGCGAATCGTGATCAACCGTACAGATCCAAGAAGCCCTCGACCCCCTATTGATTGTAACTGGCTGCAGCCCTCGATTTTCAATTTCATGACTGATTTCGGATTGCCAAGCTCGAGTGATTTCAGCTCCGGACATGAGGAAATATTGAGCCACTTCACAGATTCAAGAAGCTCTAGTCCCCCTATTGATTGTAACTGGCTGCAGCCATCCAGACGCAAATACTCGAGTGATTTCAGACTGTCAAGCGGAATAGATGTTAAGCGCTGACAGTCTTCTATAGTCAAGTTGGTGAGGGAGGTGAGGTTTCCCAAGCTGCCGGAAAACCGCTCTTCCAGCTCACCACATGACTTCAGTCGAAGGTCTTGGAGGGATGGTGGTAAGAACATCTCTCTTTGGTAGGTAATTTTGGGGCAATCATATACGGACAAATGTTGGAGGTATATAAATTCATGAAATGTTTCCATTGCCATTGTCACCAGCTCTTTACATTCCGTTATTTCTATTCTCTTGAGTGATGGTAAACTGCTTGACACCAAACAATCTTGAAGACTTGCAAGCCTTTTGCAACCTTTAACTTCTATTTCAGTTACAGAACGAGGGAGGCAGGGGATAGTTGTGATGTTATTGCAAGAAAAAATACCAATGGTTGTTAAGTTAGTTAATGTTTCAGTCTTTAACCAATTTGGATGCAAGATCGCTCCTTTATAATAAGCGATATTCAGTTCTTTGAGATTGGGATGAGGGCATAAACCCTCAAGCACCGCCTCATCATGGTCATTATCTATTGAGTCGGTGCTTTCCGACCAAGATAATGACAAATAATTAAGAAATTCCTTGCTGTTTAAATGAGCTTGTTCAGCTTCCTCTCTATTGGAAATATTATCAACCCGATCTATCAGCATCCTGTCGTAAATCCCATTTATGTGCTTTAATGTTCCAATTGTATTTCTCTCCTCTTTCGTGACTGAAAATTCTAGTTTCTCTAAATGGATTGCATTTGCAAGATTTGGTATATGACCAACCAATGAAACTTTTGCCGATATATTACGACGACTTCGTCCATGGTTTGGCAATATAACTAATTTGATGCTAATCAGCCTATTAGAACCTTCAGGAAAACATTGAAAATGTTCGCAATCCTTCATATGTAAAATCTCAAGTTTGTAAAGGTTACAAAATGAGTTGGGTAATTTTTCAATTTTTGTACCCGAAATATCCAAATATCGTAGATGCTTTAGATTGCCAATACTATCTGGCAAATTCTTGATTTTCGAATTAGTCAGTGATAATGAACACATATTTGTCATTTCACTGAACCAGCTATTGATTGTATTATTATAATTGTTAATTTTAAGAGTATACAATTTCTTTAATTTACAAATCTCTTTTAATTTATCCATCTCCCATCCCGTACTATCTATTGATAGATGCCTTGTGTTCACAGATATATTTTTCTTCTTAGAACTATTACTTCCTGTCCGAAAGCATTCATCCTTTGTGATAGATTGTGATACATCATGCATCAAGTCATGGATCACATATCTATAAGAACCTGGAAATATTGGTATTGTTTCTTGAAAGAAGTATCTGTTTACTAATTCACGGAAATAACCCTTAGCCACATCTTCCATTTGCCGTATTTGCTGTGAGGCGATAAAACCTTCACTTATCCAAAACCGTATTAATTCATATTCATAAAATTTATAATCTTTGGGGAAAAGCGAACAAAATGAGAAACATTTTTTCAAATGAGAGGGTAAATACTGATAACTTAATTGAAGTACCGGCAAAATGCCATCTTCCTTCTGTTGTAATTCCCACATTTCACTATCTCTAATATTTGTCCAATGCCCCACATTCAAATCTGTATTCAAAAGACCTCCCAGTGTTTTTGCAGCAAGTGGGGACCTTTTTAGCTTGCCAACAATTTGCATGCCGATCTTCTCCAATTCCGGGTTGTTTCCTGAGTTGACCTTTGAACCAAACGCACAACTCTTAAAGAACTCCCAAAAAACAACTTCTTCAAGTCCATCTAAAATCAGGGGACCCATCGTGGCCGTACCCATAATTTTGGCCACTTCTAGTGACCTAGTAGTTACTACGATCATGCTTCCTGGAGACCCAGCTTCTTTCAATGGTCCAAACAAACGGTGCCAATCGGTTTCACTCTCACTCCAAACATCATCTAAAACTAGTAAAAACCGCTTTGATTTTAACAACTTTTTTAGTTTATTTTGAAGCAAATTGAGATTATTAATATCACAACTTTTTTCTGTGGCACACTCTATTATTTCTTTGGTTAACCTTATCACATCAAAGTTGTCGGATACACAAATCCAAATTTTAAGTTTGAAATGAGACTTCACCTTTTCATTATTGTAAACCATTTGAGCAAGAGTAGTCTTTCCTACCCCTCCGATACCAACAATAGGCAAAACAGATGTATTTTCTTTTTTCTCTACACCGCTACTCTCAGGAATATCAATGCCTTTTGATATTTTTGCTCTCTTCTTACGAGGGGATCCATCATTGCTGGGGGGCCTATTATCATTAATGGTTTCTGATGGGACTCCCAACAAACGAACCACTGCATCTAGTTCTTTGTCACGGCCAAACACCTTAGGCTCGGAAACTATGGAGCTAGTCACCGGTCTGGCTGTCATGCTAAATTTATCCGAGTTTCGGGGTATATCGAGCCAGTCACAAGCTTTTTCTAATTTTTCATTAAGAGAAACTAACCGCTCAAGGACCCTGTTGGCTTTGGTTGTGTAATCCTTACACCAGTTCCCAATATTAGTAAGGATCTGAGAAGCAGAAACAACACCTGACATGCTCCTTCCCTCTTTGCCCTCGGCTCTTTGCTTCAGCTCCTGGTAGGTGAATTCGTTAAGTATGCTCTGAGCTTCGTACATGGCATCTTTGAGTTGTGGAATGAGGTCGTCGATGACTTTGAATTTGCATTTGAAGCGCCAGCACTCAGATCTCTCAATCAGGAGACCTGACATGGATAGTGTTGCTGGAATTTTCGAGAGCGCCTCATGGAGAGCTGGATCCTCCTGCAGTACTTGTACTATCCCCACTGTTCTCTGCGCTGCTTCGATTGCACCTTTCGCCATCTCCATTGTTGATTTCGACTTGGGCAATATACGTTTCGCAAGAATGGTTTGTTGGTTGTGTGTGTGCCTGTGTGTTTTGAGGATTTGAGGAAGTTGGATGCAGAAGCAGGAGGTCCGGTTCGAGTTTGATTGACGAGCTAATGGAGGAATTTCAGTTGGTTACGCGAATGAAGAATGGAGCCGAGGAAAGGAGTGAGAGAGGTTGAAGATTGAAGGGGCTCCTGGTGGGGAAGCGGAACTGTTCAAGGGACCGTAGGAGGGCGGCGGAGCTCTGCTCAGATCAGAGATCGGAGATCGGAGATAAAGGAGACCGAAGGATGGAGAGAGAGAGAGAGAGAGAGAGAGAGAGAGAGAGATGGTCGGCTCGAAACTCCAACGTTGCTGGACGAGAAAGGGGGAGAAGAGTTGTCGTCGCCGGCGAGGTGTTAGAGAGGAGATGAATCGTGGGTCTGAGAAGAAGAGAGGACTCGTGAATCGTGGATCTGAGAAGTGAGAAGAAGAGAGGAATCGTGGACTGGGAGTGGGGGCTTGAGACAGAAAGAGGAAGGGTAAGAGTTCTGATTAAAATAAATAAATATTTAAATATTAATCAACATATGATTAGCAGAATATATAGTATGTAATCAACATAATAATATCATAAACCGTTTTCTATTTTCTTGTAAAAATTATACGAATTTCTAAAATTATAATTAACTTACAATTAGTAAAATAATTAAAATAAATATATAAATTATGCATTAAGTAAATGTTAATTTAAATTAATTATAGAAAAAAAAATCTATTTTTGGCCTCTTAACCTTTTTTTGGTCATTTGTAACTCCTCAATTCTTCAATATGTTAATTTTTAATTTTTCATTAGTTAAATACTCTTGTCTCCATTAACTTTAGAAAAACATAAGGTCAATTTTTAAAAAATGATTATATTATCTCAGCACAAATTATTATTATGTAAATATAACTCTGTAGTGACAAAGTATAAAACTTTTCTGAAAATAGTTAATTATATTTTAGATTGAAGCTCAGCCCAATATTATTGGGCTAGGCTAGAAGATTAACTTTGGTTTAGGCCTAAGTACAAAAACTGTTTTTATATATTTGCTTTTCTTATTTCTTTTCTTATTTATTTATTTATTTATTTTGTTAGTACAACAACTAAATGGGCCGGGCCAATAAATGAAATTATTATTAATGAAGAGAAGACTCGGTCAACATCAACAACAGCGGTCATATAATACAATAATAATATTCCTCTTTCCTTAATTATTTAATTACTAGATGCTACCCGGCTCCGCTTCGGTTTCAATAGATTATATCTTAAACTCTTGGGGATTTTTTTATATTTTAATCTATTTTGAGTTTTCAATTTTAATTTGAAGTTTAGTAATTTTATGTATGAACAAAATAAATGAAGGATATGCAAAATTATGTTTCATGAAAAATTGATATAGTCATATGGAGAACAATGTATACATGACAAATGGATGTGCGGACCGGGTGTCCAGTCCTATATTTGATTTAAGTATTTTTTTTATCTTGATTTTTTTAGATGTAATATATTTGTAGGGATAATGGTTTTTTTTTTTTATATTTGTAAGGATATTTAGCTTATTTTTAATATTTTCAATTTTCAGTTTTATAATTTTATACTTGAATTTTATAAAGATCTATAAAAAATTTCAAAGTGTAACAAAAAGATTAGAAGGTGTATAGGAATTTTGGTTGTATGTATAATCTTTTTTATTTGAGAACAGAATTAATTTTCACTTTTCTAAAGTGAATATAGTATTTCAATTTTTTTTAAGGGTATATATGAAAATGTTAAGAGAGAACAACGGAGAAATAACTCTTCTTACTAAGAGAGAGAAAGCAAAGTTATAGTACGGGAGATCTCCATTTCTCTAAATTATATCTGTTACACTTACAATGCTTGTTATCACGTAATGGGTCATATAATTATCAGATGTAAGATCACTACAGAATTGAATACATTTTTTCTTCATTAAAAGGAGATCTTGCAACACGTATAATTTACGCATGGAATTAGTTCTTGTGGACCGTACCTCAAATAAGTTTGGAATGTGGTGAAACATGTTTAATTTCAATTAAGAAAAAATGGCAAAATTTTGACACAACACGTTTCGAACGGTGATCTGTACGTTTAACACTATGTTTCCCAACCAACTGCGCCATATGACTTTTCTAAAACAGTAATTCTTTACTTTTATAAGAGCCCAAATAGAATCGAGGCTCTCTGCTCCGGTTTGGTGAAATTAATATCCCACCACGCTATTTTCAAAAGTCTATAAGAGGTTTATATAATGACAGGTTCCTTATGTGCTAAATGAAAATACTTGTGAGCCACGTGTAGCTCAAATCTAATAAATTGCTATTCATTCGGTCCAAATCGAACTAGACTTAAACCGAATTAAGAAATCTAAATAATGTTACATCAAAATTAATTTTTTTTAGATCGAACAATGACCATACTAATTAATATTAATATGCATAATCAAAAAATTAGTATCAAATCATTATAAATTAGTAATTTGACATATAATTCGGTCGGTTCGGGTAATTCGGTTTTCCGAAACCAAAACCGAACTGCCGAATAATATAAAATTTTGAACCGAACCGAATTAACCGAACAACCAAACCGAATTAACCGAAATTGACTGGTTCGGTTCGGTAACCGAATAAACCGAACCGAATGAACACCCCTAATTTTATCAAAAAAAAATGTTTCAACCGAGTTTCGAACCCGCGCCCTCAGGAAAGGGAGATTAGCGGTAGTACCAACTGCGCTAGCTGCGCGGTTATTGATATGAATTTAACTAATTAATATAAGAAGTAATTTTCAGGAGAAGGACATGTGTCAGCACCAGAATAAATCCGACCAGTTTTTACTATAAGTATATTATAATTATAATTACAAGGCTTTATTTATTGAAATGAAGTGCTGTAGTACTTGTTAGTTCCTTTTTGCATTCTTGTCTCTTTTAAATTTATCAAAATATTAAAATTTGAAATTTAAAAAATTCCTTTTTTTTTTTTTTCTCATGTAGAGGCTTATGTGGCTGCTCTTTAACTGGGTCTCTCTTCTGATACTTGCCAGCTCACCTGTCTTTAGTATTTGTAAGTATCCCTTTTATTTACTTTTTACATTTTTATAAATATATTTTTATTTAATTTTTAATTTTTATATTTGTAGTGATGTGAGAGGAAATAATTTCAGGGGAAGTGGATTTATTTGGATTCTGTGTGAGTTTCAGGTTTTGATTATTTGTAGTAAATTTAGAGAGCTCATTTTATTATCTTTTTTTAGTTAGATAATACATATTGATTGACAATTAAATTATGTAGGATACTCAACCAGAATAATTTAAAGGGACAAACACGAGTTGAATTTCAGAGAGTACAATTATGCAGACAAGAATTGGTATGCTTTAATTCAAGTTCAGTAATTAATTATGTCTCTTCTTTTGAATCTAAAAAGGAAATTATATTTATTTATAATATGTTGGTTTATTTATTTTTCTTAATCAGGCCTCGCAATTTGGACAGACAGATTTAAGGAATTATTCTTCGCTTCATGTCAGGTTCTATCTTTCCCCTCTCTCTTTACATTTATTGTTCTGTGAATTGTATGAATTGTGATTGGAATTGCTTTATGTAGTATAGATGATCTAGGCATTTAGGATTTAGGGTTTTAAGTTTTAGGGTTTAGGGTTTAGTGTGTAGGTAAGTAGATAGATAGAGTAGTAGAATGTCATGTCATGTGACATTTTTAGGTCTTCTTCTTTTTCCTTCTCTCTTCTCTTCTCTTTCTCTTACCTTCTCACTCCTCCACGAGACGGACGCTGATGTCTGACACACTGCTGATGTAAGCGGTGATGGCAGAAGGCTGATGTAAGTGGTGATGTAAACGAGTTTCGGTTAATCAACAATTTTGATTGAAACTTGTTGCTAAAGTCGATATAATAAAGGCGCCCTTGAGAATGATGAACAAGAGGTATTTATTTTCTTGTATTGTTGTATTACCATATTTCATTTTTGTTTATAAAAAAGTTATAATATTTATTAATATAATCATTATTATCCACATAGGTGAGTGCAGAAATAATGAGGAGGAAAGATTGCAAAGAATACTGGTGTTCATGGAAGTGCGCTGGTCACTGAAAAAGTTTGAATTATTAGTAAATAGTTCATAATTTAGTTTGTATTTCTTTATATGTGAATTATATGTGAATACTTGTATACGTGTATTTTGGAATATAATTTAACTGTAATTTATTATTTTCAGATGTTGGAATGGAAACAAGCTGAGTGGGCCCGTAACGCAAGAGCTCGGAATGGTGTCAAAACTAAGTATCTGTGATATTTTCACTAATAATTTTACTAAACTTTATTCGTTTCATGATTTCCTTTTAGGTCATGAAATTATGTTTAATATAATTTATTTTATTTCGTCATTGAAGTAGCAATAAATCTAATTCATTTGATTAAACATTTTCCTATTCTCTATGTTGTACATTTGAGTAATATTTGGTATTTGAATAATATTTCATATTTTAACAATCTATTAAAATGGCAGAGGCTTTACAAAGAACTTTTTACAATATTCTGGACTTTATTTTGATATATTCATACCTTGGTGGTGGTATTATTACTGACAACATTTGTCTTCAGGTCTTCATGTCAGGTCTATCTTTCTCTTTATTTATTTGACAAACATAATGTATGTGAATTGTGATTGGATGATGTGTGGTTTGTGTACATCTAGATATTTAGGATTTAGGTTATAAGATCTGCTTTGTGTAGATCTAGATAGATGATTTAGGCATTTAGGTCAATAATTTTAAGGTTTAGGGTTTAGTAGAATGTCATGTCACATGACCTTCTTGTTAGGTCTTCTTCTCTTTATCTTTCTTTGGCCTTCTCACTCTTCTACGAGACACTCGCTGATGTCAGCGGTGATGTGACAAGGCTTCTCAGAGGAATCTGAGGTTTCTTAGAATTCATTCAGATGATGGACACACTGAAACGAGAGAAGAACCATCAGAGGTAATCTGTTTCTTTTAATCTAAATTGATCCAAATTATTTCTCTGCTTAATAATATATAATATAATGTGTTGTGTTATAAATTCAGGCAACATTGGAGGAAGGAATAGTCGATGCCGTAAAGGCGCCCTTGAAAATGATGAACAAAAGGTATTTATTTTTATTATTATTGTTTTACCATATTTCAATTTTTTGTTCATACAAAATTATGATATTTATTAATAGAATCATTATTATCTACATAGGTGAGTGCTGAAATAGTAGTAAGGAGGGCAGATTGCAAATAATGCTGGTGTTCAGGAAGTGTGATGGTCATTGAAAAGGTTTTAAATATTAGTAAATATTTCATAATTTTTTTTATTTTTCTTTATATGTTAATGACATGTTTCTTAACTTTGTTTGTTTCTTTGGAATTTTTTTGAATAGTAGCACTATTTTGAAGAATAATTAATCAGATAGCATGTTTTTCAAAATATTTGGGTAGGTAGTACTTCCGCCAGACCCTCTGGCGGAACTAAAGTAGTTCCGCCAGAGGGTCTGGCGGAACTAGGGATTTTTTTTTTTTTGCTAATTTCGGCCATTTGGCACCCTTAAACAGTCTTAATTAATGAAAAAGACTAGTTCCGCCAGTAGGTAAAATTTATTTTTGGCCCAATTTAGACGGTGAAATTGGCCCAAAAATGACGAAAATATAGGTTCCGCCAGACCCTCTGGCGGAACTAGACCATTTTCCCAACTTACAATCTGACCCAAAAAGTCAAAAAAAATGGTCTAGTTCCGCCAGACCCTCTGGCGGAACTAGTTATTTCTAACTAGTTCCGCCAGTGGGTCTGGCGGAACTAGACCATTTTTTCAACTTGCAACCTGACGCAAAAAAATCCCAAAAAATGGACTAGTTCCGCCAGAATCTCTGGCGGAACTAGCTAGAAATAACTAGTTCCGCCATACCCACTGGCGGAACTATACCATTTTTTCAACTTACAATCTGACCTAAAAAAATCAAAAAAATGGTATAGTTCCGCCAGACTATCTGGCGGAACTAGCTCGAAATAACTAGTTCCGCCAGACCCTATGGCGAAACTAGACCATTTTTTTCGACTTGTATACTGACCCAAAAAATTAAAAAAAATGGTCTAGTTCCGCCAGACCCTCTGGCGGAACTAGCTAGAAATAACTAGTTCCGCCAGAGGGTCTGGCGGAACTACCCACTGCGTTTTTTTAAACCCCAATTTAAACCCGTCAGACCCTCATTTTAACCCTACCCGTCCGTTCGAAAAAAAAAGAGGAAAATTGGGGGCGAAATTTCATGCGATTTGAGAGGAAATTAAAGGGGAAAGAGGGGAGAAATTAAAGGAAGAGAAGGAGAAGTTAGAAAGAAGAAGAAATATGTAAGTTATTTTGTTTGATTTTGAGTTTTGATTAGTTATTTTTGTTGATTTGGTTGAATTGAAATAAGTTTTGATTGAGTGAAATTAGTGCGAAATAGGTATGGATTTAGTGAGATTAGTTTGAAATTGGTTTAAATAGGTTGATAGTATTGAAATTTGTTTGAATTTTTGTTGATTTCTTTAGAGAAAAATAAGAACAAGAAGAAGAAGAAGGAGGAGGAGGAGGAGGAGGAGGAGAAGAAGAAGAAGAAGAAGGAGAAGGAGTAAATTTTTCGTCAAATTTATTCGGTATGAAAAAAATTTGTAATTATTTTTTATTACTTAGTTATTTTAAAGAAAAATATAATATAAATTTATTTAGTAATATATTTATTTATAGTAATTGTTTATGGTTTTTTTTAATATATACAATTTTTTGTATTAAAAAAAATAGAATGAAGCAATTTGTTTATTTTTGTGTTAAATAGTATGTTTATTTAGTTATGTAAAAATATATTGTTTAGTTATTATTTATATAGGGATATTTTTGTCAATTTTATTCGGTATGAAAATATTTAATAATTAATTTTCAATATGTAGTTATTTTAAGAAAAAAATATAATATATATTTGTTTAGTAATATATTTATTTATAGTGATTTGTTAGGTTTTTATTTTTGACTATATACTATTATTCCTATTAAAAAAAAGAGTGAAGTAATTTGTTTATATTAAAAAAAGATTGAAGTAATTTATTTATAGTAATTGTTTAATTATTATTTATATTTAAAAAATAAAATTTATATAGGGATGTCATCTAGGGGCGGATCTAATCATGCGGATCGGGGGAAGGCTCCTATAGTTGAGCCAAAAGGTCCGGTATATCGTCCGCTGAACGAATTCCAGGATGATCACAGAACCGTATGTTTCAGCCAACCGGACAACACCAAGGCTAAAGCGAAAGGGGGTTTCCGATACAGGCAACATCATGTTAATGTATTGTATATAAAATTATTTCTATATATCTATTTATTTAATTATGTAAAAATAATTTACTTATATTTTTCGTTTCCGCAGGTGCCATGGAATGTTCAGTTCGAGCCATATTTTGCGAGTGCGTGTTTGTTACAAACGCAGAGAATCAGTTATGTACCAATCGATGGCATACTGATAACCGCTCTGCAGGAACGGTGGAGAAAAGAGACACATACGTTCCACATGCCGCAGGGAGAAATGACCATAACGTTAGAGGATGTTTCATGCTTGTTGGGGTTGCGGGTGGATGGCAAGCCCCTTTGTGTGAAGAACAGCGGTATTAATTGGGCAAATAAAGCCGGGGAACTACTCGGAAAAACACCCCCCCAAGAGATGTTCAGAGGATCAGGAAATAAGAAAAGCAACGTGCTGGTAAAAAAAAATGGTTCATGGAGAATTTTGCCGATTTGGAGTGTGATGCCCCCCCCCCCCCCATATTACGAGTCGAGCAATATTGTAGAGCTTACATGATCGGATTTTTTTCCGACATTTTATTTACGGATCCGAATGGGGACTGTTATTCGCTCATGCCCCTGGTACTTTTAGAAGAAATGAATAATTTGCATGAGTGGACATTTGGGAGTGGGGTACTTGCATACCTGTACAGAGAGCTGTGCAAAAGTACAGGTCCCGATCGGAAAAATATGGGAGGTTGCATCTTATTACTACAATTATGGGCTTGGCAACATTTTGTGACCGGAAGACCGAGAGTTTCATTGAACCCGGCAAGATTGAATATCTACGACGATCCGGATTACAATAATACGGTTGGCATGCTCTGGAGAGATGCAAGAGTTAAAGAGGATCCGTCGACTACTCATTTGTGGGCGAACCGCGACATGTTAGACAGCATCCCTCCAAGTGATATCTTTTGGGCACCTTACGAACCATACTGCGATAGGCTACCGCCCATTTGTCAGGAAGAAAGAACTACGGCACTACTCAGTGTGCCGTTGATTTATTTCTGGATCGTCGAGCGTTATCGTCCTGAGAGGGTGATGCGACAGTTCAGGTATCGGCAAAAAATACCCCCGAAAATACTTGAAGCCGACAAAATTGCCGACAAAGAATTATGCGACCTGACGAATTTTCGCGGAAACGATTGGTGTAAGATTCACAAGAATTGGATTACACGTTGGAACAATAAATGGTATTGGTATTCGCAAATGGATCCCCTGGAGCCGTATACCTCTCTCGATTATGATGGTTACATGAGCTGGTATTGGTAGAATTCTGATCCGTTGGTGTAGAGCACCATTTCGCACGGTTCGAGCACATACCGCCCCATGGTCCCCGAAAAAAGATTAGCCGTAAATTTTTTTAATATTTTTAAAGTTAAATTTAGAATTATAAAATTTTTATTTTTTTTAATATTTTAAGGCATAAACTTCCATGGAGGGAGCTCACATAGGTTTCAGAATGCTCAGAGAATTTGGTGCAAATATGAGGGCGGAAGTAAGGGACGGCGTCAGAAAATGGTTGGGATGCCAAAAACTAATTTGTACTCAGCTTAATGAGTATCCCGGCGATACTGAGTGGGAGGTGCTCAACGAACCGAGCGCAGATGCGGGAGGAGAGGAAGAGGGGGGAGAGGAAGGAGGAGAAGACGTCAGTCAGCTCACTCAGATGCAGACTCGGAACCAGGCGAGAAGGAGAGGAAGAGGACGTGGCCGTGGTGCGCGTGGTCGTGGTGCACGCGGCGGAGATGTTTAGGGTTTATGTTAGTGTTTTAGGGTTTATGTTTTGAGATTTGGACTACGTTATAGTTTATGTGTTTGGGGTTTAGGGGTTATGTTTGGGGATTTGCATTATGTTGCGATTTGTTTGTTTGATTTTTTAGGGTTTATGGTTTATTGAGATTGTTTTAACTTAAGCATTACAACTACTCAACAATAAATAAAACAAACAAAATAAAATAAACAAAATAAAAACAAACTAAATAAACCAAACTACGGTCCATTGTAACGGTCTCCAACCATTTGTGTGCACTTTCGTTTAGTGTGACCTGGTAATTTGCAGACGCTGCAATTCATTACACGCTTTTCTTTGTTCATGGTGTCCATACTGTTTTGGATTCGCAACTCCTGCCTTCTTCCACGTTTCATCCTTCCGTTAGCATTTGTCCTTATAAGTTTATCACCAGGAAATAAATTGTAATTACAAATTTCTATACGTGGCGTCCATTGTGATTTTTCCTTTACAGGATAGAAACTTTTTTCATACGTACGTTTCAAATTATCCAAGGAATAACACGGATGAATGAAAACTTCGCTGGATATAACTTTGCATATACAAACTGCTATGACGTGCGAACACGGGTAGTGATATATCATAGGTTTCTGACACTCGCATTTTCCTTCGTTGATATCCACTCGCCATTTCTTTCTCGGAATTCCGATACCACTCGTCGAACGCCGGTCTTGCGTAAGCACCTGATAAATACCTTGCTCTAAGTTGTAGCAAGTGACTTCATGCCTAGTAGCCTTAATGCGTCTACGTTCCATTTTTAACATCACTATATCTGACCAATTCTTTTCCCTCATATCAGCAGCCACCCGATATCTCACGTGATAACAATTTAGCTTATAAAATGTCGCCTCCACAATTGCCGTAACAGGTAGTTTTCTTATACCTTTGAAAACAAAATTCATCACTTCGGCGTTATTGCTAGTTGGTATGCCCCACTGACGACCTTCAGTATCGTACGAAATCGCCCAATTTGATTTATTTATCTTTTGTAACCAATCGGTCGCTGAACTATCTTTTTTTTCCATTTTTTCCCATATCTTATTAAATTTATATTTGTTGTGCGTACGTACTAATCCTTGAATCATTGGAACCACTGTTTTGTCTGTTACAGCATTACTGAAATTTGCTTGAAGATGCCGCATACAATAACGATGATAACCATAAGGTGGCAGCCACCTTCTCACTCTCATTGCACTAATTATGCCAGCATGCCTATCCGAAATAATGCAATATATATTTTCTTCTCCGAGAACATCACGCAAACAATTAAAAAACCACCCCCATGTCTCATTCTTCTCCCTATCAACTAAAGCAAAAGCTAAAGGAAATAACTGACCATTTGCGTCGGTACCAATCGCCGTCAGTAACGTTCCTTGGTATTTTCCGGTTAGAAATGTTCCATCTACTATTATGACGGGCTTGCAAAATTGAAAACCATGTAGTGATGGGCCAAATGCCCAAAATAGACCTTCGAACTCCAACTCACCATCTCTATTTGGGGCACCAGTTTTAAATGTATACAAAGTAGCAGGATTTGTTGATGTTATTGCCGCCATCAACTCAGGGAGCAAATTATAAACCTCCCTCCAACCCCCAAATAAGAATCGAAACGCGTGTTGTTTTGCGTGCCAAGCCTTCCAATACGATATGGTATATTCAACCTTCAATTTAACGGCTTCTATTATGGTTACAGGTTTAACATCTAAATCCGCTCTTACGATATCTAGAATTAGCCCCCCAACAAGCGCACTCGTTAACTGTTTGTGGTCTCTTCTAGGTGTTTGGTTAATACATACGTGTGGTTGTCTAAATGTTTTAATCTCCCATAAATTATTTTTTTTATTAATCGAAGCGTGTATCCTCCAACTACATCCTCTAGTACCTTCATCTTTAAGCTTGCATATCACAATATATCTCATTTTATTCGAGTGGTCTACTTCTATTTCTCGGTGATGCTTCACACTGTATGCTCTTACAGCCGATTGTAGTTCTGATTTCGTTTCAAATGTACGTCCCTTATACAATATTTCATCATCATTTTCATTCACATTCATGCCAGATAAGATATCATTTCTTGCATATTCCCACATTGAACTATCTTCGAATTCAGCAGCCGGCACATCACCGAAAGTACCTACACTAACCATCTCACCCTCTTCCGTATATATAAATCCCGTCTGATGGTTCACTCTCTCCATTTCTTCATCGCCATCTCCATAAATTTCTTCCTCGTCCTCTGACTCCATTTCGGGTTCCTCATCTAATTCATTTTCATCATCATCTATTTCGGGAAGTACATTACTGCTCACACGTGCCATATCAAAGGTCGCAAACGGGTCCTCATTCGCATTTTCAATATTTATTTCATTTTCAACGGGTTCTAATATCTCATTTTCATCTACATTTTGAATTACATTTGATCTACTACTAGTTCCTATCTGATATTCTTTATTTTGGACGCGATCAACATATATTTCTAATTCCTCCATCCCAACCCTTATGACGCGCTCCGCAAAATTAATCAATTGTGTATTATTCATAATTTTCACTAACCTATAATGCCAAATGCCTTTCTTAAGGGAAGGAAGCCGACCTCGGATTAAAAGAATATCATTATACGACCAACCGAGATTCTCATAAATTTCATTACACAGTTGATCATAATCCCTATTTGCGGTTGTAATTTCTGGAATATAAGCCGGTTCCTCCGGGTCATAATTGCATCCGTTTGGTAGATTTACAATAAGACCATCATAATATACAAGAATTTGAGAGTTTTGTGCCATTTTCTTCTTACTAATTGCAATAATATTTCAACAAATTAACAACAAATATATAATAAAATCAATTAATTATTTAATGAAACAAAAAATCTATAATACAATACCTAATTTCCGTCTTCCTTTTCTTCTATTTTCTCTATTTATTTGGGTCAAAATCACCTCAAATACACTTCAAAATCGCCTGAATAGTATTTTTATTTTTTGGGGGCGGACTTTAGGTTAGATTGGGGGAGAGAGAGAAAGATTTTCCTTTTATAACAAGCTCCAATGATTGAACAAGTTCCGCCATAGGATCTGGCGGAACTAGGCTATTTCTCAATTTTTTGGGGTCAGACCTGTCCGGAAGACAAGCTGATACAGGTTCCGCCAGACCCACTGGCGGAACTAGTTATTTCTAGCTAGTTCCGCCAGAGGTTCTGGCGGAACTAGTCCATTTTTTGGGATTTTTTTGCGTCAGGTTGCAAGTCGAAAAAAATGGTCTAGTTCCGCCAGACACTCTGGCGGAACTAGCTAGAAATAACTAGTTCCGCCAGAGGATCTGGCGGAACTAGACCATTTTCTTGATTTTTTTTTTGGGTCAGATTGTATGTGGAAAAAATGGTATAGTTTCGCCAGACCCGCTGGCGGAACTAGCTAGAAACCATTTTTTTGATTTTTTTGGGTCAGATTGTAAGTTGAAAAAATAGTCTAGTTCCGCCAGACCCACTGGCGGAACTAGTTATTTCTAGCTAGTTCCGCCAGACCCGGGTCTGGCGGAACTAGACCATTTTTTTTGACTTTTTGGGTCAGATTGTAAGTTGGGAAAATGGTCTAGTTCCGCCAGAGGGTCTGGCGGAACCTGTTATTTCTAGCTAGTTCCGCCAGAGGGGCTGGCGGAACCTATATTTTCGTTATTTTTGGGTCAATTTCACCGTCTAAATTGGGCCAAAAATAAAATTTACCTAGTTCCGCCATACCCGGTGGCGGAACTAACCTTTTTCATTAATTAAAGCTGTTTAAGGGTGCCAAATGGCCGAGATTAGCAAAAAAAAAAAAAATTCCTAGTTCCGCAAGACCCTCTGGCGGAACTACTTCAGTTCCGCCAGAGGGTCTGGCGGAAATGCTACCTACCCAAATATTTTGAAAAACATGCTATCTGATTAATTATTCTTCAAAATAGTGCTACTATTCAAAAAAATTCGTTTCTTTGTCAATAATCAGGCATTGGTAGTAGTAAATATGAATCCTGATGGCTGTTGGCATTATTGACCCCAGCAAGGTACTATCTCTCTCTCTCTCTCTCTCTCTCTACATATGAAATTTTTTGAATAAAGTAATTATGCCCCTTCTTTTGAATTTTTAAAACATAAATTGTATTTATATTTATATTCACTAAAATTATATTTGAGATTTGCTTTTGTTTTTTAATGCAGCTGAATCGAAGGGTGTGGAGCTCCTCGTCCAAGCAAAAGAATGGACTTTACAAATGAATGCATTTAGGTCTTTTCTCTTGCCTTATTTTCTCATATTATCTTTTTTTCTTACTTTCTCATCTTCGCTTCTTTTCTTCTTTTCTCATCTTCTCTTTTTACGGCTGCCGATGAGTCATGCGCTATGAAGTAATTATTTCTTCCACCTTTTTTATTATCTTTTATTTGGATTATCATGCATACATACCGAAAATGCCCATGTTTTTTTATTTATTTATTTTTAAATTTGTATATGATAATGGGCTGCCAGCTAGGCAAAAGATCAACATGCACAATGGTATGACTCATTATTTATTAGTGGATATATTAATTTTTAAATAGGTTTATTGTTTAATTTCTCGTTATTTTTCCACTTAATAGAGGAAACGTCACTGTTTAATGTGAAGTCCTAACTGATACTGGGGACTATTTTTTTTAATATCTCAAAATTAAAAGGGCTTCTTTGCAATTTGGGCATAATGTAGTTTTTTTTGCAAATTTCTCTAAATTTTTTGCTGTTTGTCACATTTTGCTTTGATTAGGGTTTAGGCTTTTGGGTCTTGCTTTGTGTGAAACTGGGTTTTCATAGTAACTAATCACATTTAAAAAAAAATCTTAGTTAGACTTTTTATTATGTATAATTATGGGATAATGGGTGACAAGGTTCGACTTGGAAAAATCTTTTCAAGCACTAACAATACTTTATCCTTTTCTCACTAGAAAACAATTTCATTAACTCTTTCAATTTTCCATATTTAGGACATAATATCCAATTTTATAAGTTCTCTGATTGAATGATTTTGCGATTAATATTTCAGGCTTGAGCTGTTAATTGAAAAGCGGCCTGGTGCGATGCAATTGGTAAAACTCGCTGATTAAAGAAAGAGATAACTTAGAGTTGTTTTTTTTAGTTCACCCTTTGAATTTTTTGAATTTATATCTAGCCTTTGTATTTGGCACTAAATTTATAATTTTGTTTATTTGTAGGTCTGCTCTCTCTATTTTCTTTAGGGAGTTTTTCTCTCAAAATAAATGACGGTCTTTGGAGATCCATTCTGAATTGATGGTGAGTTGGTTATATTCAAAAAATCTATTTAAATAATATATGTACTCTTTATATCTAATAATATCTTTACTTTTTAATTATGCTTAACTAGCAAAGGGTGAAGTTGTTTTTTCAACTGGACATCAAGGATTTGCTTCACTTAGAGGAGGCCGCTAATCTTTACCACTACTTTTTTTATTATGTTTTTTTTGTTTTGTTAAATCATCATTGTCATCATTTTTTTATTTAATCATCATGTCATCATCATCATCATCATTCATCATCATGCATCTCTCATAATATTTATTTTCCTTTGATTAATGTATTTTAATTTTTTTCCGTTTATATTTGTTTTCTTTTATGTGTTGTGGAAGTTGTATGTAAATTGGACATTTGAATGAACTGTAAAATAGTAACTTCTTGTTACTAGTATGCTTTAAAAATTATGAACCTTTAAGTAACTTCTTGTTACTACTTGTGTGATGTGTGTGTGTGCTTTTTCCTCTTTTATTCCTAATTTTGGTGCCACTAAAATTATAATGCACGCATTGTGCAATGTGGTTTGTTGTGTGTATGTATGTTTTTTTATTTTATTTTATCCTTGTTTAGTCTCATTAAAATTTTAGTTCGCAAGCTTCATCCCGATTAACCTTGCAATTAATTGAATATAACATTCATAGCTTCATGTTCAGTTTAGAATCCATAAATAAGTTAATCATATTGGGCTTGTAACTATGTAGCACTGTTATTTTTCTACAAAGGTTTCTTATATTGACCTGGTATAATAATAGGTAACTTCTTGTTACTGCTTGTACAATGTGATGTGTTGTGTTTTTTTTCTTATTTTATTCCTACTTTTATATGTTGAAACTGGTGAAGTATATGATCTCCTTGCACGAACAGATTGGAGATGAATTATAGTACTAGCAATATTTCAAGCCTGAAATTGAATAAAACAATAGAATATAAAGTATATCATAAATGAATTAAACCATAATTACATATTAGTTTTTGCTGACTTTTTCAGAAAATATAGTTCTAACATGAAATTAGTGTTAGGATGTCATTATTTCTCTAAGTGTTATCAAAGATCAAGAAAATGTAGAAACAAATCAAACCTGTAAATCACATCAGAACTGTTCAGTCGACCCAAACAGCTCCTCGACTTATTCTCCTATATGACATACAACAAAAGAAACATGTAAATTTAGGAAATTTGAAAAGAAAATAGATTCAAGTTGCTCTTTATGTAAAGGACCAACTATTATGTATAAAAATATACACTTTGAGGTATGAACTTTGCTTATTCACTTGAATGTTCTCATGTTTCAAGTCAAGCAAATTTAAAATAAATCAATTAATGCAAAATAGAAGCAAAAATACTTTTTTCTACATGCTGGTTGATTTAATTTTCTTAACTCACAATGAATGTAATTAACACTAATTCTTTAAGTAATAAATATCACCAAAGCTTGCTAGCTCAAGCGGTAAGACATATCGCCAACTATAATAAAGATCTAAGTTCGAATCACACCGAACGCATTTAGCTTAATACTTAGCAAAGTCTACTAATTCAATGGTAGTTTAAAAAAAAAAGTAATAAATATCTCAGTTGTTCATGAATGCACCAGTTTTGACTTAACAAGCAATATATAGTCTGAGGGAAAGTAACAAGTGAACAACAATTTTGGAAAGCAAATTAACGAACTTTGCATTTAATAGAAAAGTAGAGAATTGAAAAGCAGAAGCTTTTAGATGGGAAATTTATATACCTTTTAAGATATTTAGATTTCCAGGTCCTTCCCATTGGTTTCTTCAAGCTTCGGACATAAGTAAATATTGATTTCCTTCACAGATGTAAGAAGCTCTCGCCCCCCTATTGATCGTAACTCGCTGCAGTCCATAGCTTCCAAATTCTCGAGTGATTTCAGATTGCCAAGCTCGAGCGATTTCAGCACTTCACATGAGCGAATACCGATGTACTTCAGAGATGCAAGAAGCTCTAATCCCCCTATTGATCGTAACTGGTTGCATCTCGAAACTTCCAATTTCTCGAGTGAATTCAGATTGTCAAGCTCGAGTGATTTCAGGTTTGAACATGAGTTAATCCGGATATACTTTAGAGATACAAGAAGCTCTCGTGCCCGTACTGATTGTAACTCGCTGCATTCGGAAAGTTGCAAACGCTCGAGCGATTTCAGATTGTCAAGCTCGAGTGATTTCAGCTCTTGACATGAGGAAATTCGGATATACCTTACAGATGCAAGAAGTTCTTGTCCTCCTATTGATTGTAACTTGCGGCAGAACATAAGTTCCAAATGCTCGAGTGATTTCAGATTGCCAAGCTCGAGTGATTTCAGCTTTGGACATGAGTAAAAACTGACGTGCTTTAGTGCAAAATGCTCTCGGACCCCTACTGATTGTAGTTGGCTGCAGTTCGAAATTTCCAATTTCTCGAGTGATTTCAGATTTTCAAGCAAAATTGATGTTATGCGTGGACACTCTTTTATTTTCAAGCGGGTGAGGGAGGTGAGGTTTTGCAAGCTGCTGAAAAACTGCTCTTCCAGCTCGCCACATGAGGCCAAGTAGAGATGTTTGAGGGATAGCGGTAAGACCGTCTCTCTTTGGCAGGTAAGTTTGGAGCAATGAGATATTCTCAATTCTTGAAGGTATATAAATTCGTGAAATGTTTCCACTGCCATTGTCACCAGCTCTTCACATGTCCATATTTCTATTCTCTTGAGTGATGGTAAGTTGCTTGGCACCAAACAGTCTTGAAGACTTGTAAGCCTCTTGCAGCCCCTAACATCAAATCTAGTTAGAGAATGAGGGAGGCATGGGATAGTTGTGATGTTAATACAATATGCAATTATAATGGTTGTTAAGTTAGTTAATATCTCTGTTTTCAACCAAGTTGGATGCAAATTTTCTCCTCTATAACTTAGTATCTCAAGATTTTCGAGATTGGGATGCGGGCATAAACCCTCAAGCACCGCCTCATGGTCATTGCTTATTGAATCCGTGATTACGATTGTAGACCAAGATAATTCCAACCACTTAACAAATTCCTTTTTGTTTAATTGAGCTTGCTCAGCTTCCTCTTTATTGGAAACGTTTTCAAGCTGGACTATCCTCATTTTGTAATAAATCCCATTTATGTGCTTTAGTGTTTCAATTGTATTACCCTTCTCTTTTGTGACTGCAAATGTTAGCTCTTTTAACTTGATTAAATTTGCAAGATTTGGCATATGACCAACCAATGAGACTTTTGTCGTCTCAACATTGTCATAAATTAGTTCTGGCAATATAAGTAATTTCATGCTAATCAACTTATTAGAACCTTCAGGAAAACATTCCAAAAGTTGGCAATGTTCCGTATCTAAAATCTCAAGTTTGTAAAGGTCACAAAATGAGTTGGGTAATTGTTTAATATTTGTACCAGAAATATCCAAATACCATAGATGTTTTAGATTACCAATGCTGTCAGGCAAATATACGATTTTACAGTTAGTAAGAGATAAAGAACAAATATTTGTCAATTCATTAAACCAGCTATTGATTGGATTAAAGACACAAATATTATTCTCGTCAATTTTAAGAGTATACAATTTCTCGCATTTGCATATCCGTTTTAATTTATCCATTTTGAACTTCTCATTAAATACTGATACGTGCCTTATATCCATATATATTTTCTTTTCATAAGTTCCACTTTCTATCCGAAAGCACTCATCCTTTGTGATAGACTGTGACACATTATGCATCAAGTCATGGATCACATATTCATTATAAATTGTATTTTGAAAGAAATATCTATTTACTAATTCACGGAAATAACCCTTGGCCACAATTTCCATTTGACGTATTGGTTGTGAGGCGATAAAACCTTTACTTATCCAAAACCGTATTAATTTATCTTCACTAAATTTATAATCTTTGGGGAAAAGTGAGCAAAATGAAAAACATTTTTTCAAGTAGGAGGGTAGATATTGGTAGCTCAATTGAAGTACCGGCAAAATGCCATCTTCCTCCTGTTGTAATTCCCATATTTCACTATCTTTAATATTCCTCCAATGCTTCTCACTCAATTCTGTACTCAAAAGACCCCCTAGTGTCTTTGCAGCAAGCGGAGACCCTTTTAATTTGACAATAATTTGTTCACCAATCTTCTTCAATTCCGGATATTTTTCTGAGTTGGTCGCAGGACCAAATGCACAACTTCGGAAGAACTCCCAATAAATATCCCGATCTAGTCCCTCCAAAATTATGAAATCCATCCTGACGATGCTCATAATTGTAGCGATTTTTAGAGACCTAGTAGTCACTATTACCTTGCTTCCTTCACACCCTTCTTTTAGTGGCCCAAATAAATGATGCCAATCCGATCTACTCTCGCTCCAAACATCATCAAGAATCAGTAAAAATCGCTTAGATTCTACAGTTGCCTTTAGAGTTTCTTGGAGGGAATTTAAATTATCAATATCACAAGCCTTCTTGGTTGCACACTCTATTATTTCTTTTGTTAGCCTTGCCACATCAAAATTATCAGAGACACAAATCCAAATTATTAACCCAAAATGAGACTTGACTTCCTTCGAGGTGCAAACCATTTGAGCAAGAGTGGTCTTCCCTACCCCTCCAATACCAACAATAGACAAAACAGATACATTTTTCTTATTTTCTATACTACTACTCTCAGACAAATCAACCACTTTCTCTTTCTTTGATCTCTTTGCATTGTTGGATCCAGTATTTGCTATTGATGGGACTCCCAACATGTGGATCACATCATTTACCTCTTTATCACGGCCATACACTTTATGCTCAGCTACAAATGAGCTAGTCATTGGTCTGGCTGTTTTGCTAAATGTGTTGGGGTTTTCCGGTATACCGAACTTATCACAAGCTTCTTTAAGTTGACCATAAACATAATCTAGTCTCTCTTGGACCTCCTTCACTTTGGTTGTGTAACCACTCCACCAATTTCTAAAATTACTACGAGAAGAGGAAATAATTTCACCTGCAAAGCTCTTTTGTTGGGTTTCCTCCTCTACTCTCTGCTTCAACTCTTGATACGTGAATTCGTTGAGTACAGTTTGAGCTTCATATGTGGTATCTTTGAGCTGAGGAAGCAGAACATCAATAACTTTGTGTTTGAAGCGCCAACACTCGGATCTTTCAATCAAGAGCTCTGACATGGGCAGCGCGGATCGGAGCTTTGATATCTGGTTGTGAAGAGCCGGATCCGGCCGCAGGGCTTGGAACATGTACTGTGCTCCAACAGTTATCATTTCCATTTCACTTTTGTTAATACTTTTATCTTGGTGCTTTCTTGGTTGTGTTTTGGGGATTTTGAGAAAGGAAGCAAAACGCTTTCTTGGTTCTGTTTTTAGCAGTTGTGCCACTACAACTATAATTATTGATGTATTCATTTTTTAAATTAAAGAATCACCACCTTCAATAATTAATTAATCTAGTTGCTGGACAAACACATAAGTAGTTATAACTATGCCAAATCATTTCTAATAAAATGATAAGACATTTTTGAATATAGATAAAAAACATATGAACCCTCTCTATAAAAAAATAAAAAAAAGTAAGTATAATTACCCGGAGTTAATTTAAAGTATAAGATGCTACCTATACCATTGGATTATTTGCTTTTTTCAAGAACTAGGAGGGTTATTATATTACTCTCAGTCTCGGCCACCCTCACTAGCGCTCCTTCGGACCGAATCTTCAATGTAACAATCCATAAGGTCATAAATCAAATCTAATTAATTTTTAGATTCTTTGAATGTTTATTTGGTACCTTAATTTTATTATGAGTCAATATATTTTATAATTTCTCTTAATTTAACTATTTTATACAAAATAAATAAATTTCAAGTAGTTGGGCGTTTGGATAATATAGTGCATTATCTCAAACCCGCGTGTACTTCTTAGAAGAAGAAATGTTTTGTTTATTATTCAGTGAGACCCATGATGATGACCAATTTCTTCCATCTCGACTTGCACTATTGATCATCATCCAACGACTTTGAAGTTTCCAGTCAATTTTATAAGCCACAACAAGTCTCTTGTAGTTGCCTTGCGTAAGAATCAATCATCATAAATATGATTATATTATCTCAACACAAATCATTATGTAAATATAACTCTGTGTAGACACCAAGTATGAAACTTTCTTCAAACTAGCCAAGTATATTTTTAGATATTGCAGCTCAGCCCACTTTAAAGCTCGACTCCAGATATTATTAGGCTAGAAGCTCAACTTTGATTTGGGCCTAAGTACAGAAACAGTTTTCACATATTTCCTTGTTTTTATTTAGGCTCAGTTTTTTTTGTTTTCAGTTCAAAATCTAAACTGATTAAATGAATGGGCCGGGAAAGACCGAGTCAACACAGCAATATTCCTCTTTCTTTCTTTCTTTCCATAACTAATGACTGATTAATTAATTGATCGGAGTGACCGTTATTAGACACAAACGAGTTGCTTAATGCAGAAGCAATGCAAGATTCATTTATTTCCATAATAATAACTCATTAATTAAATTAATGCGATTCCAACGTTACATTACATTACATTCACTTCATTCCCGTTCGTTCTCTCTCTTATTATTTTTCTTCTTCTTCTAAGCAAGCCTCTCCTTAAACCCTATCCCCCTCCCTAAACCCTAGATTACCGTACTGACTACAGAAATTCAATCGCTGAGAAATCCGGACGTATTCAGCTTTCTTCTTGATGGGGGAGTCAGAAACGGGCTGATTTTAGTTCGATTCGTGAAGGGATTGTTGAATCGGCAGGTATAATCGTGTGATTTCTTGTTATTTTTTGTTTGTGTTTTGTGTCTGATTATTGATTGTTTGATGATTGTGACTGGAGATGTGATTAAATTAGTTGATAAATAGGTCATTTTATTATTTTTTTTAATGGATTTCAGCTTGTTAATTCTGTCAGAGTTAATTTTTCTTTCTATTTTTTCTACTTAAAAGCTAATTCAATTTTTGAAAATATATTTTTGAAAATTGATTCTTTATTACATAAATTAATTTCAAAATATTTTAATTTTACGCGTCTTGCTCCTTATGAGATGCAATTGAAATCTGAGTAGATTTTTGCCTGTTCAGTTTCTTTGTGAGTTTTTTTTAAAGTGGCCTTGTGCTGCTTTTTCCACCCACTTAGTTCTTGTTTAGTGCGATAAACTATATTGGAAATCAATTTGCGTCTTTCATAATGAGTTAGCCATTTGGAAATATATTATAACTACTTTTTTTTTAAAATTATGTTCTGTTACATAAATTATTTGCAAAATATTTTATTTTTAAGTTTCTTACTCCTTATATAAGTACCAGCATCATAGTCAGTCCATATTTGTTTTATATAAGTTGTAATATCTACTTGTTAATTTGGATTTTAATTATTTTATTTCTTATTTGCGAGGGAAATCCAAATCAAACAATACTGAAGCACGAATTGGAGAAAGAGCCAAACAATGGATCACGATATATTCTTTCACGTATTGAATTTCCTATTACTAGGTACTTCTTTTCCTTAATTATTTCTATTTCATTTTACCTTTTGTTTTTGTGCTGGATTTGTATTAAATGAAAAATACCGAAATTTTCGGGGACTTATCCGTGAATTTGCTCCATTTCCAAGCTGAAGATGGTTTTGTGCTCATGAGTTATATTATGACAATACGAACTTTCCAACATGATGAATTTTCCAACAAATATGAATCGGTATGTATTAATTAGTTAATTTCAATTTTAATTTTGGGAAATTTGTCAAGAAGCCCCTGCATTATTCTGAAATTTGTACGTATTTCTCATCTTTTTCTGCACGTTGTATTCTTCAAGGACTCATTCAAAGACCTAGCCAGCCAAATTGTTGACTTGGTCAAACTCTCGAACCGATTGGATAATATGCCCAAAACCCTAAAGAATGAGGTTGGTCTTTCTTGTTTTCTATTAAAATATGTTTTCTAATCTGTTTGAATTATTACGGCCTGATTGATGCATACAATTATTATGATTACAGCACTTGTGGTAGAGTCTTTATATAAGTACACCAACAAACATAGTGAATTCATTTTTTTTTCTATAAAGGTTACTTATTCCATTTCTTTTGTTATGATTTTTGCGAGGGAAATCGAATGTTTATGCAAAAGATGTTATCAACACCTGTTATGGCTATAACAATATTGATAATTTGGAGGGTCCGATTCCCAATAATATCAACTCTTGCACTGCATTAAACAAATTGTAAGTTCATTCCATATTTCTTAATGTTAATTATTTTATTGATATAAATTCGGATTTCTAAAATCTCTTAATTATTTTTTATTGTAGTAAGGTACATGGAAACTGATTGAGTGGATGGAGTTTCAGAAATTTGAATGCTCAACTTATTTGTGAGTGTAAAATAATCATTTTTAGTTGATGAATCATAGTCTGAAAAAAATTATCATTAAATAAATAAACTTATTTTGTAGGGAATTTAACGAAAATATGCAGGACTCTCTCGTCAAACGAATTTGAATGAAATTTTTTTGGAAGTTGAAATTTCAGAAATTGGAATGTTGAGAAGTGTTGAGGTCAAGCAAGTATCAAACTATAGTCTAACTAATATTATATAATTTTTTTAATTTATATTTTAACTAATTTAAATTATATTATTATGCAGAAATATGTCATACAACTTGTCATCTTGAAGTACACCGAAAGAGCTGGGCCGGTTGCGGAACTTGGATTCCTTGTGAGTTTCAGTTTTGATTATTTTTAGTAAATTTAGAAAGCTAATTTTGTTATCTTTTTTTTTTTAATTACGTAATACATATTGATTGATATTTAAAATATGCAGGATACTTAACAAGAATAATTTTAAGGGACAAATACATGTCAGCTCAATTTCAGAGAGTACAATGATGCCAAAATCTCCAATCGATTGGTATGCTTTGATTCAAGTTTAGTAATTAATTAGGTCCCTTCTTTTGAATATAAAAAGGAAATTATATTTATATATAATATGTTGGTTTATTTATTTTTCTTAATCAGGTCTTGCAATTTGGATAGACAGATTTAAGGAGAGAAAGCAAGCAATTTGGACAGACAGATTTAAGGAATTCTTCGCTTCATGTCAGGTTCTATCTTTCCTCTCTCTTTCTCTCTCTCTCTCTCTCTCTCTCTCTCTCTCTCTCTCTCTCTCTCCCCCTCTACATTTATTGATCTGTGAATTGTATGAATTGTGATTGGAATTGCTTTATGTAGTGTAGATAATCTAGGCATTTAGGATTTAGGGTTTTAAGGTTTAGGATATAGGGTTTCGTGTGTAGGTAGGTAGGTAGACTCGTAGAATGTCATGTTATGCGATCTAGGCATTTAGAATTTAGAATGTTGGATTTGAGTGTGTTTAGTAGGTGAATAGTTTTAAGGTTTAGGGTTTAGTGTTTAGGTAGGTAGATAGATAGAGTAGTAGAATGTCATGTCATGTGACATTTTTAGGTCTTCTTCTCTTTCCTTCTCTCTTCTTCTTCTTCATTTCGCTGTTTCACTGCCATTACAGCTCAAACGAAAAAAACACAAATTCAAAGACCAAAAATGAGAAATTCATGGAGAAGAGAAAAAGGTTCATTAATCCTATCTCAAAAAACCCTAATTCCCCTCCTCATTCTTTCTCTCCTTCTCTTAATCATCTTCATTTACTCATCCTCAAACTCAAATCCTAACCAAACCAACAAGATCCTAACTCTCAAAACCTCAAAAATCCAACCATTCAATTGCCACTCAAATTGATAGAAGGACTTTGAAATTAATATTAATTCGTTGATCTCAGAAGTTTTATACTTTAAATTATAGGAAAAAAAAATCTATTTTTGGTCTCTTAACTTTTTTTGGTCATTTGTAACTCCTCAATTATTCAATATGTTAATTTTTCATTTTTCATTAGTTAAATATTTATGTGTCAATTAACTTTAGAAAAATATAGGATCAATTTTTAAAAAAATATAAAATGAATTTATTAAAATATTATTTTTATTAGAACCGGGTCAATACACCATCTATAAAAACACAACCGTGGAACAAACACCATCTATAATGCAACATGCAGTTGTTTGTTAATCAATAGCTGAACCCCACTATCAATATTAATTCGTTGATCAGCCAAGGACTTTGAAATTTCCAGTCAATTTTATGGACATAGCAAGTCTTGTGTAGTTATATTGTGTAATAAATCATTATAAAAGATGATTATATTATCCCAGCACAAATTATTATTATGTAAATATAACTCTGTAGTGACAAAGTATAAAACTTTTCTGAAAATAGTTATGTTTTTATACTTTTGAATGTTATTAACATTTGTTTTTGTTTGTTGCTAATTAATACAGGTGTGCCTTATTATGCGATTAAATTTCAAAAGGGCAAATAGATCAAGTGAGTTTTTTTTTTTTTTTTCTGATTCTATTTTATAATTTTGTGTCATTTTTTTGGAAATATTTTGATATTTGTGTTATTTTAGGCCATTTGGATGGCTGTGGTGGGATGGAAATGGAATAGTGCCAAATGGATTCGGTGCTGCTTTACAAGAGATTATTGATAGCCAATGGTCCAACAATTAAGGACCGGTACTCTTTATACAAATGCTGATTCAATATAATAATTATTATAATGAGACTCAATTTGTTGAGACGAATAATTTAAAATTGCTAGATTAATTTTTCCATAAATTTCTTCTGAGAAGAATTTTCTTGGTACATTCATAGCTTCATGTTCAGATTACAATCCATAAATAAGTTAATCATATTGGTCCTGTAACTATGTAGCATTGATATTTTTCTACAAAGGTTTCTTATATTGACCTGTTATAACAATAGGTAATTTCTTGTTACTACTTGTGCAGTGTGATTGTGTTTTTTTCTTATTTTCCTACTTTTCCGATGTTGAAACTGGTGAAGTATATGATGTATATTAAGATGTTGAAAGGCAGCCCACTTCAAGGCAAGGGCCCATCCTTTTATTTTTAGGCTTTAGTCGGCTAAAACCCCAACTCGAACTCTGATATGTGACAGAAGCACGACCTTTCAAGTCGGTCCCTTTTCAAGACCCGAGGTACTAAAACTGTTTTTACATATTTTTCTTCTTATCAAGGTTCAATTTTTCTTTTTCTAAACTGTTTATGCAACTTCTTTGCTTTGCTTTATTATGATTTTACATTGTAAATACTTGAGGTGCATAGAAAGGATTGTGGTCTAGTGCGTCACTGGTACAGTTCATGGTTTTGGGTGTCAATTTATCGTAGTCAAGCCATATTCAAGTATCTGTATTGATAACACACTGGCTTCACAATTCAAACAAAGGTGAATCAATTTTGTGTCTGCTTCGCATGGGTTTGGATTGTGCAAATTTACATATTTGAGGAATTGCTCAAGAGAAAACGAACATGAAAACCAGCATGAAAACCAACAAACATGCAAAGGTAGTTAGTACAAGTACAATGGTGTTGAAAGAATATTTATATATAAGCCACCCATATTTAAAAAAATAAAAATAAGCCATCTACTTGTACGGTTAGTGATTTTGGGTATCTTTTCTAACCACAATTCGGCCTGATTCTCGTTTTTATTCCTTAACTGAGCTTTCAAAAGGTGTCAGTTGATCTTAATTAAGCCTCAAGCAAGCAATTTCAGTGGTTAAATACTGATTTCATTGACATATATCAATTTTATACCAATTTCATGATTGGCATGGATTATGCAGACCTGTTTGAGTAATTGCTCATGAGACCAGACAAGGATGAACACAAACAACCATTGAAATATAAGTTTCCAATCCTGAAATTTATGGGCTTATTTTACTTGCCTGAACTTCGATTCTGCTAAATTCTACAATAATGATGTTACACAAATATTTCCCTCTCTGTAAATAATAAATGCTGAAATTTGCAATTTTAAACAATCTCAGATTTATTGAAGTAAATGATTTTTCCATATCGGATTTCGGATCTTTGCTCGATAAGCCTCACAAGAACATCCAATGCATTCCCAAAGGCAAAAAATTCAGAAAAACTGACATATCAACCACAAAACAAGATCTTCTAGAAGGAAGGATTTGAAATCGGATAACGGGTTGGTTTCGGATATTGGATCCAATGTGGCTATGGCTGCTTTTGTGGCGGCTGTAATGGGTTATTGGGTCACCGCGTTTGAACTTGTTTATGAGAATTTACAGAGATTTGTGAGGGGATTTATTTCAATCGGGTTTCGGATCGAGTTCCGGCTTTTGCTGTTGCCGTGTCGGACCGAATCGGAAATCTCACAGTTCATAAGGTAATTAATCAAATCTAATTAATTCTAGTGTTTTTGAGATCTAATTTAGTACCTTTTTCCTACTAGAGACCAATGTCTTTTAGAATTTTTTTTAATTTATACAAAAATTGAATTAAATTATAGGTGATTGGGCGTTTGGATAATAGTGCGATATCTCAAACCGGTGCGAAACTTGCATTTAAGTCCAGTTGCAGTTCCCACAATTCCTCTAGACGAAGTAATTTAGGAAAACGAGAGGATTATATTGATAAAAATTGACGTGCAAGGGTGGGAATTTCATGTGTTGAAAGGAGCCGTGAGAATTTTGTCGAGAAGAAAAGGTGAAGCGCCGTATTTAATTTATGAAGAAGATGAGAGGTTGTTAAGAGCGAGTAATACTACTAGTGAAGAAATTAGGGATTTTCTTAGTAGTGTTGGTTATGATAAGTGTACTAAACATGGAAATGATGCACATTGTGTCAAGGAATGATTTTTTTTTTTTTTTTGGGGTAGGATTGAGGTTATGTTTTTGATATGAAACTGAGTTTTTTAGTTTGAAGTAATTCAGAGGTAGTAATTTTCTTGTACAATTTGTTTGGTTTTGGAGTGTGGCATGCATCATATATAGCTTAGTGAAAGAAAGGAAAAAATGAAAAAGAAAAATGGAAAACAGTTTTTGAATGTATTTCACAAATGAATAGGTCCAAATTGGTACAAACAATACAGGTTTACATTCCATAAATTGGAGTTCAATAAATAAGAAATTTGAAATAAAATGATAGAACTGAGATATTACACACAAAGCAGCAAACAATTCAATACTCTCAGCTTATTACAAGAAATAAAATATGCAGCAAATCGGTAAAACAAGAAAGAAAAACAGAACAGAGTGTGAAACAAGATAAAGGGAAAAGAAAAAAATAAAAGATACATGTCCAAAATTAAGATGAATATATGATAAAATACATGGCATCATATTATCAAATTAATCGTGGATTTCATAACTTCATAGACTCCATGCATGAACAGATGGGTGATAATTTTAGCGATATTTCAAGCCTGAAATGGAATAAAACTAGATATTATAAAAGCAAAAAATAACACATCATTTTAAAAAAAAAGTAAAAAACATACTCCAAAAAAAAAAAAAAAAGTAAAACATAAATGCGTCAAATCATAATGGATTTTGCACTATAATGTAATTGTTCCAGTAATGCGTGTTGATTTAGTTTAACATCCATAGATTTCTAGTATTATTCTTTCTAAAGCAGCCTATCCAAATATTGCAAGTTAATATGAAATATTTTTCTAACATGAAATTCGAGAAGATTATCATGAAATATAAATGTCATTATTTCTTTATCAGTGTTTCGAAAGATGAAAAAGCAGAAGTGGTTCAAACCTGTAAATCGCAAGAACAGTCCAGTTGACCCTGACTGCTCCTCAATCTTGATGTACAACAAAAGAAACAAGGGAATTCATTGAGTATTTACACAGAAATATACACAGATTGAGGTATAAACATTAATCTCTGCTTATTCAATTGAATGCTGTCATGTTTCTTGTCATAAAAAGGTAGGAAAAAATAATCAATTTATGCAAAATTGCAGGAAAAAATATTTTTATACATGCTTGGTCTGAGAATATATAATACTATATGATTTATGAACTTTAATGCTTATATCTTGTACATGTGTTTCAATTTTCTTAACTGAATGGATATAATTAACACATTAAATATGTAAAAAACAAATTAGAAATAAAAGTAATAAATTATATCTCTGTTGCTAATTCATGCACCCATTTTAACTTAACGAGCAATTTCAGCTGAGAAAGTAACAAATGAACAACAATTTTGGCTGAAATTAAAAAAAAAACTATTTTGGCAGGGAATAAATATGCTTACATAATTGAAAAAAAAAATGAGCTTTGTTTTTGTATGTTAAGTAAAGAATTGAAAAGCAGAAACTTATAGATAGATGGGAAATTTACACACCTCTCTGGATCTTCTTATGTAGTCATTCCCTTCGGTTTCTTTAAGCTTTGGACATCCTTCAATATGGACCTCCTTTACTGATTCAAGAAACTTCCGCCCCCCTATTGATTGTAAGTCCTTGCAGTTGGAAACTCTCAAGTACTCGAGCGATTTCAACTCACTAGTAACATGAGGCGGAATAGATGTTAGGCGATGACAGTAATTTATTGACAAGCGGGTGAGGGAGGTGAGTTTTCGCAAGCTGCTGGGAAGCCGCTCTTCCAGCTCACTACATGATTCCAGATGGAGTTCTTGGAGAGAGGGTGGTAAGACCATCTGATCATTTGGACATTTAATTTTGGGGCAAGATCATATGGTCCATTTGGTGAAAGAGGTGAGGTTTAATATAAATAAGCAAACTACTAGAGCTGAGATATTACACAAAGCATAAATAGTTCAATATAGAATGAAATAGATGATAAAAGGATGTAGTCTAGTGCACACACAAGGCAGAAAAATAAAACAAATCCTTAAACAATTCAGAAACAATATAATATGTATGTCCGAAAATAGGATGAAATAGATGATAAGTAAGTGACGACATATCCAATTTAATTGCAAATTTCCATAAGCAGTTCAAAGAACCAGATGTACCAAGATACATTCCCAATGATACTTCAGGGGCTGAAATGAATAAAATAAGATATTGTAAGGATAAAACATAAAAGTAAATGAATTGAAATTGAATTCTAGTGATGTACTGGCTTCCTAAAATACATTTTTCAGTATTAGAATTGACTCTATGTTTCTATTTGTTTAGGTCTGGAGCATGAATAATAGCTATATATGGTGTGCAGAGTTGAACAGCAATTAACCAAATTAAAAAAAAAGATAGAAAATAAATAGCATGTGAGTGTGCTTATGAAAGATCATGCAAAAAAAAGTGTAGAATAGGCCGAACCTGTAAATAAAACATGAACACTTCAATTGCTCCCCCTCAAACCTCTCCACCTGTAAATATAAAAAATATATATAAATTCAGCGATTTATTCTTAAGGGAAAAACCAATTTATGCAAAATAGGAGAAAACATATTTTATAGATGCTGGTTTCAGCATATATAATACTATATGATTTATGAACTCTATTGCATATGTCTTGTACAGGTCTTTAATTTTCTTAATTTGAATTAAAATTAATCAAATATAGAATTGAAATTAATCAAATATAGATCTGTTGCTAATTCATGCACCCATTTCAACTTAACCAGCAATTTTGGCTGAGAAAGTAACAAGTGAACAAATTTTTTGGCTGAAATTCAGAAAAAGAAAAACAATTTTGGCAGGGAATAAAATGCTTACATAATTACCAAATTAATGAACTTTGTTTTTTATGTAAAGTATAGAATTGAAAAGCAGAAGCATATAGATAGACGGGAAATTTACATACCTCTAGGTCTTGTTCTGCACCCTTTTCCGTTGGTTTCTTTAAGTTTTGGACAATACTGAATATCGACCTCCTTTACCGATTCAAGAAACTCCAGCCCCCCTATTGATTGTAACTCGCGGCAGCACAAAACTCTCAGGTACTCGAGCGATTTCAAATCACTAGTCACATGAGGCGGAATAGATGTTAGGCTATCACAGTGTATTAGTGTCAGGTGGGTGAGGGAGGTTAGGCTTGGCAGGCTGCTGGAAATCCGCTCTGCCACCTCACCACAAGAAGTTAGAGAGAGTTCTTGGAGAGAGGGTGGTAAGACCATCTCACTGGGACATCTAAATTTGGGGCAGTTTTCTATGGTCAATTTGGTGAGAGAGGTGAGATTTTGCAGGCTGATGGAAAGGTTCTCTTCCTGCCTGTAACATAATGACGTCAGATAGAGTTCTTGGAGAGAAAGTGGTAAGACCATCTGATCATTTGGACATCTAAATTTGGGGCAAGATCCTATGGTCAATTTGGTGAGAGAAGTGAGGTTTCGTAAGCTGCTGGAAAGCTGCTCTTCCAGCTCACAACATGAAAACAGATCGAGTGTTTGGAGAGAGGGTGGTAAGACCATCTGACAGGTAAGATTGCGGCAGCTAGATATTCTCAATTCCTGGAGGGAAACAAAATCATGAAATGTTTCCACCGGCATGGACACCAATTCATAACATGACTCTATATTTATTTTCTTGAGTGACGGTAAATTGCTAGGTACCAAACAATTTTGAAGACTTAAAAGGCTCGAGCAGTGGTCTATATTTAATTCAGTGATGGAACTGGGGAGGCAATCAGGGATATATTTAATCTGATGGCAATTGCTAATAACAATTACTGTTAAGTTAGGTAATATGTCCGTTATTAACCAACTAGGCAAAATTTCACCTCTATAATAGGAAATTTTAAGCCTTTTCAGTTTGGAATGTGGGCGTAAACCCTCAAGAACCTCTGTATGGGTGTCATTTTTGGCTATGTTGCTGTAAGCCCCATTCCAAACTAAATCTAAACTATCAACAAATTTCTTATCCTTTAGTTGAGCTTGTTCAGCTTCATTTTTACTGGACACATCATCAAGATTATTTATTTCCATCCTTCCACAAATTCCGTTCATGTGCTTTAATACTCCAATTGTACTACTCTCATTTTTACTGACCTTAAAAGATAGTTCTTCAAACTGGGTCGCAGTTGCTAGAATTTGTATATGCTTAACCAAAGGAAGTTTTTCCATAGGCAATATAAGCATTTTCATGCTAATTAGCCTGTTAGAATCTTCAGGAAAGCATTGAAAATCATCACAGTGCTCCATACTCAAAGATTCAAGTTTGTACAGGTTGCAGAATGAGTTCGGTAATTGCTCAATTTTTGTATGAGAAATATCAAAAAATCGCAAATGCCTTAGATTACCAATATTCTCAGATAACTTCTTGATATTACAACTGGCAAGAGATAAAGAATAAATATTCTTAAATTCATTACACCAACTTTCAATTGCTTTAAAACCACGCATGTCAAATTTATGAACCGTAAAACTGTGCAATTTTTTATATTTACATAGCTCTTTTAATTTGTTCAATTTCAACTTGCATTCAGGTACTATTGACAGATACCTTATATTTCCGGATACTTTTTTTTCAAAATCCTCATTTTCTATCCGAAAACACTCATCCTTTGTAATAGATTGGGCTACATCATGCATCAAGTCATGCATGACATACATATCGGGCTTATTAGATATTTGTTGAAAGAAACACCTACTTATTAAGTCCCGGATGTAACCTTTGGCAACAAGTTCCATCTGTTGTTTTTGTTGTGGGTCGATGAAACCTTCTACTATCCAAAATTTTATCAATTGAAATTCATCGAAAGTATAATCTTTAGGAAACAATGAACAAAATGAGAAAAGTTTTTTCAAATGAGAGGGTAAATATTGGTAGCTCAATTGGAGTACTGGCAAAATGCCATGCTCCTCTTGTTGCAGTTCCCACATTTGACTATCTCTAATATTCCTCCAATTCCTTTCATTCAGGTCCACACTCAAAAGACTTCCTAGTGTTTTTGCAGCAAGCGGAGAGCCTTTCAACTTAACAACAATTTGTTTACCAATTTCATCCAATTCTGGATGGTTTTTTGAGTTGGTCTCAAGACCAAATGCGCAACTTCTAAAAAACTCCCAATAAACCCCCTCCTCTAGTCCCTCCAAAATTATAGGACCTTTTGTTACGGTGCCTGTAATTTTGGCAACCTTTTGGGACCTAGTTATCACTATGATCATGCTTCCTTCACATCCATGTTTTAATGGACTGTTTAAACTTTCCCAATCTGTCTTATTTTCACTCCATATATCATCAAGAACTAGCAAAAACCGCCTTGATTCTAATGCCTCTTTTAGAGTGACATGAAGGAAATCCAAATTATCAACATCATAGTACACTTGTTTCGTGGCACATAATAGTATTTCTTTAGTTAGCCTTGCCACATCAAAGTTGTCAGAGACACAAACCCAAATTATTAGCTCAAAATGAGACTTCACATTTTTATTGCGACAAATCATTTGAGCAAGAGTGGTTTTTCCTACCCCTCCAATTCCAACAATTGGCAAAACGGATACATTTTCTTTTTTCTCTACACCGCTACTCTCAGGCACATCAACCCCCTTTTCTTTTTTTGCTCTCTTTCTACCGGCGGACGTATTACTACTCCCTGATGAGACTCCTAATAACCGGATAACCTCATTCAGTTCATTATCACGTCCAAATATTTTGGGTTCAGTGACAAATGAGCTGGTAACCGGTCTTGCTGTCTTGCTAAATTGATTGGGTTTTTCGGGTATACCAAGTACATCACAAGTTTCTTTCAGTTTGGTACAAAGATAGTCTAGGTTCCCTCGGATCTCACTCACTCGGGTTGTGTAACCTTTCATCCAGTTTCTAAAATTTTTAAGATAAGTAGACACAAATTCACCTGGAAAGCTCCGGTGAGGACCCTCGACTCTATCTTTCAATTCCTGATACGAAAACTCATCAAGCAGGGACTGAGCTTCATATGCAGCATCCTTGATCTGTGGGAGGAGAAGACCAATTGTGTCATTGTATTTGAAGCGCCAACACTCACATCTCTCGATCAAGAGCCGTGACAAGGGCAGTGCTGCTCGAAGCCTTGGGATCTCAATATGCAGAGCCGGATCTGGATGTAGTGCTTGGAACATGAACTGAGCACTAGCTGATATCATCTCCATTTTTCTCTTCACTTTGTGGATACACTCTTCAGAATGTGGAAATGGTTGTGGTTTTGAGCTTTGGAAGTTCAGGGCATGATAAAGTGAAGGGAATTAAGATTTTTACAAAAAAAAAAGTGAAAGAAAGAAAGGTGCTGCCAGAAAGAAAGGTGACTAGAAAGAAAGATGCTGTCAGAAAAAAATAGTTCCGTCGTCTACAAGTAAAGGAAGTTCAATACGTCCGTTGCGAATCTTAATAGGCACGGAAAGAAAGGTGCTGCCAGAAAGAAGTGAAAGAAAGATGCTGCCAGAAAGAAAGGTGCTGCCAGAAAGAAGTGGCTAGAAAGAAATATACTGCTAGAAAAAAATAGTTCTGTCGCCTACAAGTCAAGGCGTTCAATACGTCCGTTGCTCATGTATGGAGTAACGAATCTTAATTGGCACGGGAGATTGCAACCCCTCTAGATTTTAAAATGCTAGTCAGCTGGTTAGCTAATAGTAATGCTTGTCAGCTAGTTAGCTAATTATTTGCAAAAAAAGGTCCCTTCGCGCGCTCTCTCTCTCTCTCTCTCTATTCTTTCTTTCTTCTTCTTATTCTAAGCAAACCTCTCCTTCAAGTTAAAGTTAAACCCTAACCCCCCCCCCCCCTCCTTAAACCCTACGCTGAGAAATCCGGTCGTATTCAGCTTTCTTCTTAATCTGATCTCTCCTTCATTCTCTCTCTCTTAAACCCTCAACCCTCCTTAAACCCTAGATTACGGTACCTGCTCTCTACAGATCAGATTTCCGTTCCTTTCTCTCAGATCTGACGAGTTTGATGATATCTGTTTGATTCGTGAAGAAATTGTTGAATCGGCAGGTAAAATCGCGTGTATTTTTTGTTTGATTTTTGCGTCTGATTCTTGATTATTAGATGATTGTGACAGATGATCTGGTGAAATTACTTGATAAATTGGTCATTTTTAGTGTTCTATAAATGGATTTAGCTTGTAAATTCTGCCAGAAATTTTGTTTTTGGCGTGTCAATTTCTGTTCATAATTTCTCTACTTTAAAGTTAATTCATTTTACCAATCTATATCTTTTTGAAAATTATTTCTCTCACATAAATATACTGCAAAATATTTTAATTTTATGTGTTTTACTCCTTATGAGAAGCAATTGAAATTCAATTGTTTTGTTGCCTACTCAGTTTCTTTGTGGGTTTTTTCTAAGGTGGCCTTGTGCTGCTTTTTCCAACAAAGATAAATCGGTACGCATTAATTTCAATTTTAATTTTGGGAAATTTGTCGATAGGCACAATGTGCTGAAATTTGTATTTATTTCATCTTTATATGTAGGTTATATTGTTCAAGGACTCATTTAAAGGCCTAACCAAATGGTGGAAGGAAACCCTAGCGAGCGAAAATGTTGACTCGGTCAAATTCTTGAACCGATTGGATATTATACTCAAAACCCTAAAGAAGGAGGTTAGTCCTTCTTGTTTTCTATTAAAATATCTATTTGATTATTAGGACCTGATTGATGCATGGAAATATTAAGATCACAAATTCCATTTCAACGTCAGTTTTGATTTTTTGAAGTATCTTCAAGCGTAAAGCGGCCCTTTTATTTTTTTGAGAGTACTTTTCTTATCTAATGCATTATTTTTCAAAAAGATCCGTTTAATCTCAAACTACTTGTTCTTTTTCTGAAAATTATTATCTATTACATAATTCAATTATAAAATGTTATGTTTTCAAAAATCTTTACTTTTTGTGAGAAGCAATTGAAATCTCTGTAGTTTGTTGCCTATTCAGTTTCTATGTGAGTTTTTTTAGAGCGGCTTTTTAGAGTCTTTATATAAGTACACCAACAAACATAGTGAATTTTTTTTTTTTTTCTATAAAGGTTACTTATTCCATTTCTTTTGTTATGATTTTTGCGAGGGAAATTGAATGTTTATGCAAAAGATGCAAAAGATGTTATCAACTCCTGTTATGGCTATAACAATATTGATAATTTGGAAGGTCCAATTCCCAATAATATCAACTCTTGCACTGCATTAAACAAATTGTAAGTTCATTCCATATTTCTTAATGTTAATTATTTTATTGATATAAATTCGGATTTCTAAAATCTCTTAATTATTTTTTATTGTAGTAAGGTACATGGAAACTGATTGAGTGGATGGAGTTTCAGAAATTTGAATGCTTAACTTATTTGTGAGTGTCAAATAATCATTTTTAGTTGATGAATCATAGTCTGAAAAAATTATCATTAAAGAAATAAACTTATTTTGAAGGGAGTTTAACGAAAATATGCAGGACTCTCTCGTCAAACGAATTTGAAGGAAATTTTTTGGAAGTTGAAATTTCAGAAATTGGAATGTTGAGAAGTGTTGAGGTCAGGCAAATATCAAACTATAGTCTAACTAATATTATATAATTTTTTTATTTATATTTTAACTAATTTAAATTATATTATTATGCAGAAATATGTCATACAACTTGTCATCTTGAAGTACAACGAAAGAGCTGGGCCGGTTGCGGAACTTGGATTCCTTGTGAGTTTCAGTTTTGATTATTTTTAGTAAATTTAGAAAGCTAATTTTGTTATCTTTTTTTTCTTTAATTACGTAATACATATTGATTGACATTTAAAATATGCAGGATACTTAACAAGAATAATTTTAAGGGACAAATACATGTCAGCTCAATTTCAGAGAGTACAATGATGCCAAAATCTCCAATCGATTGGTATGCTTTGAATTAAGTTTAGTAATTAATTAGGTCCCTTCTTTTGAATTTAAAAAGGAAATTATATTTATATATAATATGTTGGTTTATTTATTTTTCTTAATCAGGTCTTGCAATTTGGATAGACAGATTTAAGGAGAGAAAGCAAGCAATTTGGACAGACAGATTTAAGGAATTCTTCGCTTCATGTCAGGTTCTATCTTTCCTCTCTCTCTCTCTCTCTCTCTCTCTCTCTCTCTCTCTCTCTACATTTATTGATCTGTGAATTGTATGAATTGTGATTGGAATTGCTTTTTGTAGCGTAGATAATCTAGGCATTTAGGATTTAGGGTTTTAAGGTTTAGGATATAGGGTTTCGAGTGTAGGTAGGTAGGTAGACTCGTAGAATGTCATGTTATGCGATCTAGGCATTTAGAATTTAGAATGTTGGATTTGAGTGTGTTTAGTAGGTGAATAGTTTTAAGGTTTAGGGTTTAGGGTTTAGTGTTTAGGTAGGTAGATAGATAGAGTAGTAGAATGTCATGTCATGTGACATTTTTAGGTCTTCTTCTCTTTCCTTCTCTCTTCTCTTCTTCTCTTCCCTTTCACTGCCATTACAGCTCAAACGAAAAAGAACACAAATTCAAAGACCAAAAATGAGAAATTCATGGAGAAGAGAAAAAGGTTCATTAATCCCATCTCAGAAAACCCTAATTCCCCTTCTCTTTCTTTCTCTCCTTCTCTTAATCATCTTCACTTACCCATCCTCAAACTCAAATCCTAATCAAACCAACAAGATCCTAACTCTCAAAACCTCAAAAATCCAACCTTTCGACTGTTACTCATCCCCTCAAGCTTCTCCAATCTTCGCGAGCTTAGTCGAAGGCGTAAAATACCCATTCTTCTTCTCCTTATCGGATTTCGGATCTTTGCCCGATAAGCCACACAAGAACATCCAACGCATTCTCAAAGGCAAAAGATTCAGGAAACCTGATATTTCAGGCACAATTCAGGATTTGCTCGAAAAAAAGGATTTGAAATATGATAATGGGTTGGTTTTGGATATCGGATCCAATGTGGGGATGGCTGCTTTTGCGGCGGCTGTAATGGGTTATCGGGTCGTCGCGTTTGAACCCGTTTATGAGAATTTGCAGAGGATTTGTGAGGGAATTTATTTCAATCGGGTTTCGGATCGGGTTACGGTTTTTGCTGCTGCCGCTTCGGACCGAATTGGAAATGTAAAAATTCATAAGGTAATTAATCAAATCTAATTAATTATAGTTTATTTGAGATTTTATTTGACACCTTAATCTACTAGTAATCAATCTGTTTTAGAATTTTCAACTATAAAAATCGACGGCCGAAATAATGAGTGAATCAGATTTCCTTTGCTCTCTTCAATGGCTGAGTGAGGTGATCCGCCCGAATCAGCAGAAAGAGAAAGCCATCCGAGCCTCTCTCTCTCTCTCTGTCATATCTGACGAGTTATGGTGTTCTTCTCCAGATCTAATCGCTGAGAATCCACCTTTCTGCTAGAGGAGAGTCAGAAACCGGCTGAATTTCGTTTGATTCGTCAAGAAGAGAAGAAATTGTTGAATCTGAATGTAAAATTGTGTGATTTCTGTCAATTTTTTGTTTACATTTTTTATCTGATTGTTCATTGTTAGATGATTGTGACCACAGATGTGATTCAATTAGTTGATAAATTGGTCATATTTGGTGTTTTTTAAAATGGATTTCACTTGCTAATTATGTCAGAAAGTTTGCTTTTGGCTTGTGAATTTCTGTTAACAATTTTTCTACTTAAAAGTTAATTCAATTTTTCAAAATATCTCTTTGAAAATTAACTTTTATTTTGTACTTTATTTCCAAAATATTTTAATTTTTACGTGTCTCGCTCCTTATGAGAAGCAATTGAGATTGAAGTAGTTTACTGCCTATTCAGTTTCTATTCGATTTTTTTTAAAGTGGCCTTGTGCTGCTTTTTCCACTCACATAGTTGTTGTTTATTGCGATAAACTCTATTGGAAATCAAATTTCTTTCATAATGAGTTACTTTGATTTATTTTATGACTACTGTTTTTTTGAAAGTTATATTCTTGTCAAAATTGTTGGGTTATATCTGTTGGTGTCCTATAAGCTGTGCTTTATCGTCGGCCTTGGTCTAATACCATACACCCGGGATGGTCGATCTTCCTATATATTGGCCCTGTTGCTTTTTCGTGGGTTACGTCGTCCCTTTCGGTTTGTCCCTGCCCCTTCGGAGTTGATGCGCCCCCCTCCGTCCCTTTCGGTAAGTTGTTCCTCGGTATATATATATATATGTAAATACATATGTATATACATATGTATATATATATATATATATAAAGGAAATCAAATCAAACAACAGAGAATCGCCCAAAGTTTCAGCTCTCCAATACATCTCTCTCAATCTGGTGAATTTTCCAAGAGAGATAAATTGGTACGTATTCATTTCAATTTTAGTTTTGGGAAATTTGTTGAAAAGCCCCTGCATTATGCTGAAATTGCAAAGCCCCTATATTATTCAAAATTGAAAAAAAGACTGGACCATTGCCATAATTGAAAAAAAAAAAAAACTCTCTACACTCAATTTAAAAGCTAATTAACGGAGGTGTTTTTTTGCGATTTTAAACGATGCAGTTTTTTCTTTCAATTTGGCATAATGCATGGGCTGTCTTGCAAATTTCTGTTCAAATTTTTTTACCATGTTTCTGAATTTTAAATTTTTATTTTTTGTGATTTATTGAGACGAGGAGAAATCTGAAGCGGAAGAAAAAAAAGAGATAAGATGGCTTAAAGATAACATTATTGAATGGTGAAGGAGTTGTTGAATCGGCAGGTAAAGTCGTGTAATTTTTTGTTTAGTTTGAATTTTGTTTTTGATTCTTGATTGTTAGATATGTTAATGATTTTTTTTTTTTTAAATGGATTTCAGTTTTGTTAATTCTGTCATAAATTTTACTTTTGGCTTACCAATTTCAATTAATAATTTCTCTTCTTAAAATTTCAATTAATTTTTTCAAAATATATCTCTTTGAAAATTATTTTTTATTTTGTGATTTAATTGCAAAATATTTTAAATTTTGTGTGTTTTACTCCTTATAAGAAGCAATGGAAATCTGAGTAGTTTTTTGCCTATTCAGTTTCTATGTGAGTTTTTTTTTAAAGTGGCCTTGTGCTGCTTTTTCCACTAAAAGTCTATATTTGTTTTATAAAAGTTTGTAGTGCCTACTTATTAATTTGGTTTTAATTGTTCTATTTCTTTTTTGTAGGGAAAATCAAATCGAACAAGATTGAAATACGAATTGGAGAGTGGCGGTGCCGAATCTGTTGGATGATGATGCTGATGTGGCGGTACCATAACATAAAATTCTGTTAATTTCGATGCAAATAATGTCTTTCATGAAGTTTTGATGCTGCAATGTAATGCTTTCTCTCTCGTTTTAACCCAGTCAATATATATATATATATATACTCTTTTTCAAAGGGAGCACCATTTTTTTTTCAAGCTTAAAATGATTTTTAAAGACAAGTTTATTTGACACTACTTTTTATTACATAAATTAATTGCCAAATATTTTAATTTTTACGACTATTGCCAAATATTTTAACTATCATTTCATCAATTCATTATATTTTCTTTAGGTTCTTCGTGACAATCAGACGGTGCAAGAGAGAGAATAATGAACTTGAGTGATCTAGAGAGAGAGAATAATGGACTCGAACGATCTAGAGAGAGAGAGAGAGAGAGAGAGAGAGAATATTTATATTTGTTTCTTTTATTTTTGCTCCCTCTTTTGTATTGCTGGAGTTGCGTGTAAATTGGACAGAACACTCGAATATACTTTTAAAAAGTAACTTCTTGTTACACTAGTATTACTACTTGTGTGTTCTTTTTGTGTGTGTGTGTGTGTGTGCCTGTGTTTTCTTTTATTCCTGCTTCTTTAGAGTTTGCTTCTTTAGAATTAAAATTATAGTGCACACGTTGTTTAATGTGGTTTATATGTATGTTTGTCTCTGTGTTTGTGTGTGTATATATTTTATCCTTGTTTTAGTGTCATTAAAAATTTTAGTACACGTCACACGAATTGACCTAGTATGTCACCTTTAATAGCTATACGATGATAACTATACTATGGCTATACAATCTGTCTCTTCAGGATTTTATTTTTCTGAGTTACTATTCTTGTTAAGGCTTTGGTTGTTTTAATGGTGATCTGTTCTTGTTTGTTGATGTTAACTTGTGTAACTTAGTTCTGTTAGGTCTTGCTTTTTGTGAAACTGGGTTTTGTTCTGTTTTGTTGATCTTGCCTTGTCTTTCCAGCTGATATCACACTGCCAAGGACACAATTTTGCTATGTAGTAGGTAAGGTCCTAGATTATATTTTTTTTAACAAAAAGAGTAGGTACTTGAAAAATTTCTTTCATCTGTACTTGTATTCATTGATCAGCCAAACGAGCTTTGAAGTTGATCAGTCAATTTTATAAAACAAACTCTCCTGCATCCATATGAGAGCTATCAGAGATGTGTTGCACATCATCATTATACAGATTATGTTACTCAAAACAAAATTATTTATGAATGCGATCATTAGTGATGCAATATGAAACTTTTAAGTTTGTGAAGTATATTCACAAACTATAATAATGATTTTCGGCTTACATTGTACAGGACATAACTAACATAATTCGTGATTTTGTGCGTCAATTAATCTTAGTTACACCTCAATAAAGCAACTATGGTATTAACACATTGCTTTCACAATTCAAAACAGATATGAATCAATTATTGCATCAGCTTCGCATGGGTTTGGATCGTGCAGATTACATGTTCGAGCAAAAGCTCAAGAGACCAGACAACGATGAACACCAACACACATGCAATGGTAATTGCTGTCAGTAGAATATATATGCCATCTATACTGAAAAATAATAATAATCAACCAACTAGGAAAAAAAATAAAAACAGTTTTTGATATATTTCACAACTCAAAGAAAAAGAAAAACGAAAACAGTTTCTGAATGTATTTCACAAATCAATAGGTTTAATTTGGTACAAATAATATAGGTTTACGTTCCATGATTGGAGTTCAATAAAAATAAGTAAATTGAAATAAAATGATAGAACTGAGATATTATACAAAGCAGCAAACAATTCAATATTCTCAGCTTATTACAAGAAATAAAATACGCGGTGAAGTGCAAAAAACGAAAAAGGACATAATAGAGTACAAAATAAGAAAGAAAGGAAAATAATGGAAGATACATGTCCAGAATCAAGATGAATATATGATAAATAGAAGGCCTGATATATCCAAATTAATGCAGATTTCATAACTTCATAGACTCCTTGCATGAGCAGATTGGGGATAAATTATAATACTAGTAATATTTCGAGCCTGAAATTGAATAAAACAATATATAATATAAAAGTATATCATAAATGAATTAAATAATAATTACATATTACTTTTTGCTAACTTTTCAGAAAATATAGTTCCAACATAGCCATTGGGATGTCTTTAAACATAAAAGCCATTATTTCTCTATCAGTGTTATGAATGATCAAGAAGAAGTAGAAACAAATCGAACCTGTAAATCACATCAGAACAGTTCAATCGACCCTAACTGCTCCTCGACCTTATCCTATGACCTACAACAAACGAAACATGTAAATTTAGAAAATTTAAAAAGAAAAAAAAATTCAAGTTGCTCTTTATGGATACAAATATACACTTTGAGGTATAAATATTAATCTCTGCTTGCTTATTCACTTGAATGCTATCTTATTTCATGTCAAATAAATGTAGAAAGAAAAACAATTTATGTGAAATATTTCTTTTATACATGCTGGTTGATTTAATTTTCTTCAATGGACATAATTAACACACTAATTCTTTAAACCAATTAAAAAGTAATATATATCTCAGTTGTTCATTAACGCACCAGTTTTGACTTAACATTAACAAGCAATAAATAGTCTGAGGCAAAGTAACAATTTTGGCAAGGAACATATGCATAACTAATCAGCAAATTAATGAATTTTCTGTTTAATATAAAAGTAGGGAATTGAAAAGCAGTAGCTTTTAGATGGGAAAATTTACATACCTCATGACCATTCCTTTTTTTGTAGTCCTTCCTGTTGGTTTCTTCAAGCATTGGGCATGACTTAACATCTACCGACTTTGCAGATGCAAGAAGCCCTCGACCCCCTATCGATTGTAACTGGCTGCAGCCCTCGATTTCCACATTCATGACTGATTTCGGATTGCCAAGCTCGAGGGATTTCAGCTCCGGACATGAGGAAATAATGATAGCCTCCATAGATGCAAGAAGCCCTCGACCCCCTATTGATTGTAACTGGCTGCAGCCCTCGATTTCCAAATACTCGAGTGATTTCGGACTGCCAAGCTCGAGTGATTTCAGCTCCGGACATGAGGAAATAATGATCGACCATACAGATCCAAGAAGCTCTAGTCCCCCTATTGATTGTAACTGGCTGCAGCCCTCGATTTTCAAATACTCGATTGATTTCGGATTGCCAAGCTCGAGTGATTTCAGCTCCGGACATGAGGAAATAATGATCGACCATACAGATCCAAGAAGCTCTAGTCCCCCTATTGATTGTAACTGGCTGCAGCCCTTGATTTTCAATTTCATGACTGATTTCGGATTGCCAAGCTCGAGGGATTTCAGCTCCGGACATGAGGAAATAATGATCAACTTTACAGATTCAAGAAGCTCTAGTCCCCCTATTGATTGTAACTGACTGCAGCCATCCAGACGCAAATACTCGAGTGATTTCAGACTGTCAAACGGAATAGATGTTAAGCGCTGATAGTCTTCTATAATCAAGCGGGTGAGGGAGGCGAGGTTTCCCAAGCTGCCGGAAAACCGCTCTTCCAGCTCACCACATGACTTCAGTCGAAGGTCTTGGAGGGATGGTGGTAAGAACATCTCTCTTTGGCAGGTAATTTTGGGGCAATCATATATGAACAAATCTTGGAGGTATCTAAATTCATGAACTGTTTCCACTGCCATTGTAACCAGCTCTTTACATCCATTTATTTCTATTCTCTTGAGTGATGGTAAACTGCTTGGCACCAAACAATCTTGAAGACTTGTAAGCCTCTCACAGCAAGCCACATAAAAATCAGTTAAAGAACGAGGGAGGCAGGGGATAGTTGTGATGTTATTGCAAGAAAAAAATTTAATGCTTGTTAAGTTAGTTAATGTCTCGGTCTTTAACCAATTTGGATGCAAGATCGCTCCTTTATAATAAGTGATATTCAGTTCTTTGAGATTGGGATGTGGGCATAAACCCTCAAGCACCGCCTCATCATGGTCATTATCTATTGAGTCGGTGATTTCCAACCAAGATAATGACAAATAATTAAGAAATTCCTTGCTGTTTAAATGAGCTTGTTCAGCTTCCTCTCTATTGGAAATATTATCAAGCTGATATATCAGCATCCTGTCGTAAATCCCATTTATGTGCTTTAATGTTCCAATTGTATTTCTCTCTTCTTTCGTGACTGAAAATTCTAGTTTCTCTAAATGGATTGCATTTGCAAGATTTGGTATATGACCAACCAATGAAACTTTTGCCCATTTATAACCACGACTGTATTCGAGATGGGTTGGCAATATAACTAATTTGATGCTAATCAGCCTATTAGAACCTTCAGGAAAACATTGAAAATGTTCGCAATCCTTCATATCTAAAATCTCAAGTTTGTAAAGGTTATAAAACGAGTTGGGTAATTTTTCAATTTCTGTACCTGAAATATCCAAATATCGTAGATGCTTTAGATTGCCAATACTATCTGGCAAATTCTTGATTTTCGAATTAGTCAGTGATAACGAACACATATTTGTCATTTCACTGAACCAACTATTGATTGTATTAAAGCTGTAATTATTATAATTGTGAATTTTAAGAGTATACAATTTCTTTAATTTACAAATCTCTTTTAATTTATCCATCTCCCGTCCCGTACTATCTATTGATAGATGCCTTGTGTTCGTAGATATATTTTTCTTCTCAGAACTATTACTTCCTGTCCGAAAGCATTCATCCTTTGTGATAGATTGTGATACATCATGCATCAAGTCATGGATCACATATCGATGAGAACCTGGCGATGTTTCTTGAAAGAAGTATCTGTTTACTAATTCAGGGAAATAACCCTTAGCCACATCTTCCATTTGCCGTATTTGCTGTGAGGCGATAAAACCTTCACTTATCCAAAACCGTATTAATTCATATTCATAAAATTCATAATCTTTGCGGAAAAGCGAACAAAATGAGAAACATTTTTTCAAATGAGAGGGTAAATACTGATAACTTAATTGAAGTACCGGCAAAATGCCATCTTCCTTCTGTTGTAATTCCCACATTTCACTATCTCTAATATTTGTCCAATGCCCCACATTCAAATCTGTATTCAAAAGACCTCCCAGTGTTTTTGCAGCAAGTGGAGACCTTTTTAGCTTGCCAACAATTTGCATGCCGATCTTCTCCAATTCCGGGTAGTTTCCTGAGTTGACCTCTTGACCAAACGCACAACTCTTAAAGAACTCCCAAAAAACAACTTCTTCAAGTCCATCTAAAATCAGGGGACCCATCGTGGCCGTACCCATAATTTTGGCCACTTCTAGTGACCTAGTAGTTACTACGATCATGCTTCCTGGAGACCCAGCGTCTTTTAATGGTCCAAACAAACGATGCCAATAAGTTTTATTCTCATTCCAAACATCATCTAAAACTAGTAAAAACCGCTTCGATTTTAACAACTTTTTTAGTTTATTTTGAAGCAAACTGAGATTATTAATATCACAACTTTCTTCTGTGGCATATTCTATTATTTCTTTGGTTAACCTTATCACATCAAAGTTGTCGGATACACAAATCCACATTTTTAGGTCGAAATGAGACTCCACCTTTTCTGTATTGTAAACCATTTGAGCAAGAGTAGTCTTTCCTACCCCTCCGATACCAACAATAGGCAAAACAGATGTATTTTCTTTTTTCTCTACACCGCTACTCTCAGGAATATCAATGCATTTTGATATTTTTGCTCTCTTCTTACGAGGGGATCCATCATTTCTGGGGGGCCTATTACCATTAATGATTTCTGGTGGGACTCCCAACAAACGAACCACTTGATCTAGTTCTTTGTCACGGCCATACACTTTAGGTTCGTCAACCATTGAGCTAGTCACCGGTCTGGCTGTCATGCTAAATTTATCCGAGTTTTGGGGTATACCGAGCCAGTCGCAAGCTTTTTCTATGGTTTCATTAAGATAAACTAACCGCTCAAGGACCTTGTTCGCGTTGGTTGTATAATCCTTACACCAGTTCCCAATATTAGTAAAAGCAGAAACAACACCTGACATGCTCCTTCCCTCTGTGCCCTCAGCTCTTTGCTTCAGCTCCTGGTAGGTGAATTCGTTAAGGACGCTCTGAGCTTCGTATGTGGCATCTTTAAGTTGTGGAATGAGGTCATCAATGACTTGGAATTTGGCGTCGACTTTGCATCTGAAGCGCCAGCACTCAGATCTCTCAATCAGGAGACCTGACATGCGTAGTGTTGTTCGAATCTTGGAGAGTGCCTCACGGAGAGCTGGATCCTCCTGCAGTACTTGGAAGACCTTAGCGCCAGCAGATACCATCCCCATTGCGTTCTGCGCTGCTTCGATTGCACCTTTCGCCATCTCCATTGTTGATTTCGACTTGGTCAATATACGTTTCGCAAAAATGGTTTGTTGATTGTGTGTGTGCTTGTGTCTTTTGGGGATTTGAGGAAGTTGGAGACAGAACCAGGAGGTCCGGTTCGAATTTGATTGACGAGCTAATGGAGGGATTTCAGTTGGTTATGCGAATGAAGAATGGAGCCGAGGAAAGGAGTGAGAGAGGTTGAAGATTGAAGGGGCTGCTGGTGGGGAAGCGGAACTGTTCAAGGGACCGTAGGAGGGCGGCGGAGCTCTGCTCGGATCAGAGATCGGAGATCGGAGATAAAGGAGACCGATGGATGGAGAGAGAGAGAGAGAGAGAGAGATGGTCGGCTCGAAACTCCAACGTTGCTGGACGAGAAAGGGGGAGAAGAGGCGCCGACCGCTGGAGGAGAAGAGTTGTCGTAGCCGGCGTGGTGTTAGAGAGGAGCTGAATCGTGGGTCTAGAGACAGAGAGAGTAATGGGAATGGGGGCTTGAGATAGAAAGAGGACTCGTGGAAGAGGAAGAGGACACAGTTCTAATTTGTCACAAAGGATGAATATTTCCTCCACTTTGAAAAAAATAAAGTTATTCCTCCACTCTCAAAAAAGAAAGCTATTCCCCAATTTGCGTGTAAATTGGCTACCCACATAATAGAGGCAAATTCTTCTATTTCTCTTGCCTCTGTTCTACCAAGTATCATGGGCCGCATTTCCTATCTAAATTTGTAGTAATCGAAGGAAAAAAATGGCAGTGCAGTTGTTTGTTACACATATCACATTGCCCAAGAGAGCACAATCTTGTGGGGAAGACAAATGCAACAAGCAGTTGTGTCAATTAGTTGACCCACTATGATTGATGTAATTATTTCTTAAAATTAAAGTCTTCTCCCTCTCTAGTTAATTAATTATTTGTGCAAAAACAAGAGGGCCAATTAATTAGGAAAGAAAAATATACTGGATGAACAAGAATAATTAAATATCGATCGGGCAACCATGATGTTAGCAAGACAATTACGGAAGATCATCCATCCCTTGTTTGAACAAGCAGCATAAAATTATCATAAACAAACAAAAAGAAGCTTTCAACAACTTTGGGCCTTTGATGGCATCAATTCTAAGTTCAACATAGTATCGGCCGGCCTTGGGCCTAATTTGTTACGGAATAGGTAATTAAATGATAAACTGGAATTATTTCAACAATTGATTTACCCTTTCTTAATTGCCCACATTGAATAGAATAGTTCTATTTATAGGGGACCCTACTGTTTACTGTCTAGTGACTGTTACTAGACCTAATCCTAATACTATCCAACTTGATCGCAACTCCATCTTCCTAACTGAAAACAAACAAGAACAAGTCCTGAGGCTGAGACTAATCTTATTGGCAGGCCCGGCCCTAGACCTAGGCCCATAAGACCTAGGTCTAGGGTCCAATATTTTAAGAGGCCATTTTTTATATATACATAGAATAAGTCCAAGCCCAAGCCCAAATAATCCTAACTCAAACCCAACCCTCTCAATAACCAATCCGACCCATTAAGGAAAAATCAGAAAAAAGAAAAAGAAAAAATCCTTCGCCTGTCTTCACTTCGCGCGTCTGGTCACCGGTCCGACCCGCCGCCGCCCACCTGAGCCCGCCGCCCACCTGAGCCCGTCGCCCACCTTGCTCCTTCTTCTCCAAAGGTATTTTTCCCTCTTTTTACTCCACAAATTCTAAGGTTTAATTTGAGTTGATTTATCAATTTAGGGCTTTAATTTGAGTTGATTAATAGGATTAGGATTTTTAGTATTTAGAATTAAGTTTATTTTGTTAAAATTGGTGTTTAGTATTCAAAATTGGTCTCTTGATATCAATGGGATATTAAAAAATTAGGATTTTCTCCCTAAAAAAATGGTCTTTTCACATATTATACATTTTATTATTAGTCATCTGTTTTATACTAATTATTCTTTTCAATTAATTTGAGATGGTTTATACTCAGTGCCGGCCCCGAGTTTTGGAGGACCCTAGACTAATATTCAAAAAGGACCCAAAAAAATGTAAATCATAGTAAATTTAGAATACACAATGCAAAAAAAATAAAAAATATACAGATATATATTTATTCTTTTACTTTTAATACATCAAAAACAAAGCAAAATATTTAGTACCAATATTATATTGATTTACAAAATTTATAAGACTATAATCATCATTTGAATATAGCTCTCTTCGGAAATTTCGAAGCAAAAGTATCAATGATTTCATTAGTATCTATCTCATCCGCTAAATCACTTTCAATCGACAATAAAGCTAATCCGTTTAATCTTTCTTGTGACATTGTAGATCGAAGATATGTTTTAATCAATTTTAGCTTTGAAAAACTTCTTTCTCCCGAGGCAACGGTAATCGGTATCGTCAAAAGTACTCTATAAGCATTCCAAGCATTTGGAAAATTACCCTCAAAATGCTTCAAATAATTAAGTATGTTAATTGGTGTTTTGACCTCTTTTGGCAATATAGTTTTCAAACACTTTAACTCCACAAACAAATCATTTCCATTAACATCCGAAACTCCATTAAATTTCAATTTTTTTTCAAGATTGAAACAACAATTCTTCATTGACTCATCACTTGAACATGCTTTTTCCAAATCAAACAAAAAACCAAAATTTTGTTGATAAACTTCAAATTGTTTAAATCTAGATTTGAATGATGAAATTGCTTGATCTACAATAAATATAAAGTAACCCGTCCGAAATTTTTCCAAAGCCGAACGTGTTGCATCTTCACTACCTTGCTCATCAAATTGCTTCTTTCTTTTAATAATTCATTTTTCAACAATCCTAGGTTCAACCCCTAATTCGTTTGCCATTTCAATCGCATCACGCAATGCCTCCTCAAAACCAACTTCTCTAAACTGTTTAAAATAATTATCAAGGCCATTTAATTGATCTATTGCAACATCCATATGTATGTTTTCACTTTGAAGAACTTTGCTAACCCCATTAACAACAAATAATATATTGTACCAAATAACAACACTTAATAAGAATTCAAAAGATCCGAGTTCGTTCTTTGCAAGAGATATACAATAACCTCTCATACCATTATCCGTATCCTTCTCATTTGCTAAATCCATCAAAGCATTTCTTATACTTAAAATCTTGAATCTTAAAGGCTTAATACTTTCAATTCGACTTTCCCAACGCGTTTGTGATAATTGCTTAAGCGTAAAACCCTTAAAGCCCTCCGCATGTTCTAGCATAACAGCCCATCGTTGTGTTGAAGAAGAGAACAACACATAAAGTTGTTGCACCACTCCAAAAAAATTTCTTGCTTCAATAGAACAATCGGCCATATCGCAAAGAACGAGATTGAGACTAAGACAACCACATGGCGTATAAAATGCTCTAGGGTTTACTTTAAGCACCCTTGCTTGCACCCCCTTATTTATGCTTTTCATGTTAGAGCCATTATCATATCCTTGCCCTCTCAAGTCATCAAAATCGAGTTTAAGATTAACCAAAGCATTTTGAAGATAACCAAATAATCCCAACCCCGTCGTGTCGTCAACGTTCAAAAATTCTAAAAAACACTCCTTCACCTCTATTGGACTTATAGAGATATCCACACATCGTACTACAAAAGACATTTGTTCTTTATGGCCTACATCCGGTGTACAATCAAGTATAACCGAATAATATTTTGCTTCTTTTATTGTCCGAATAATTTTGCTCTTAAGTTCAATCCCTAGCAAATGTATCAACTCGTCTTGGATTTTGTGACTGAGATAATGGTTACGAATCTCTTTATTCTCAATTTTTCTTAAGTGCTCTTGGATTACTAGATCAAATTTTCTAAGCATTTCAATCTCACTTAAAAAAAGCCCATTACCTTTTTCGTCAATCTTCTCTTTACTTCCACGTAATGGTAAATTATTCTTCGCAAGCATTAGCACAATGGCAATTTCTCTTAGTAATACCGCTCTCCAATGTTCTTTTTCTCTATTAATTTGGACTTGTAACTTTGCATCAATTGTCACATTTTTTTCCAATCTCCTCTCCAACTCAATCCATTTGCTCAAACAATTCATATGTTCTTCACTAATTTCATGACTTTTAAGTCTTACACCTAAGTTTTGCCAATCTTTATATCCTTCATTAACCAATTTAGTCTTGTTTCGACCCGGTTTAAATAATTTACAACAAAAGCAAAATACCCTATTTAAAGACTTGGAGTATACTAACCATTTCCTATCATACTTCTCTCCATTATCTAAATGGCGAATAAAATGTGTAGAAGAAAAGTGTCTACCTTTCTCCGTGTCATCCTTCGGAAATTCAAAATCAACAATTCTTTTAGGACCTCTTTTAACTAATAAATCTCTTAATTTATTATCAATAGCATCCCAATTAATTGGATCATCTATATCCGGCGGTGCAAATTCGGTATTCAATTCTCTATTTTCATCATTCACTTCCACATCTTCTTCTTCCTCTTCCACTTCATCGCCCTCATCCATTTTCATTTCTATTATTTCTCCCCTTTCCTCATTACCTACTTGTTCACTCCCATCTATTTCATTCTCCAAATTTTCCTCAACCAGTTTTCTAGCAATCCATTTATTAAGCGCTCCTATTTGCGAATTGATTAAATCTTCCTCTCTTTTTGTAAGATATCAAATTTTGAATTTGATATTATCTAGAATTTGTCTTCTAAGTTGGATTTAATTTCCTGGTTCATAAAATCCTAGTTTTAATCTGAACTTTTCACTTTAGTCCAAAGAGAGCAAGATTTATTTCAAACATTTTTAGAAAAATAAATTTTAGAAATATAAAATTTATTTGCATGTATGATTAAATTAAGTTTTCAGATCCTATATTTCAAGATGAAAATTTTGATATAAAATGCATAAAATTTCGTTTTGTGGATTAAAAATTATGAATTTTTCTTTATCATGCATAAATTAAATCATACCTACAAGGACTTCTTTGTAAAGGTATTGAAAAAGTTATGTAAAACAAATTTTTGAACAAAAAATACTTATGGCATGGAAAAATAAATTATACCATTAGAATGCAAATTTTATGGGGAACGTTTTCATACAAAATGCATTAACTAGTATTTTGTAAATAAAAAGTTATGAATTTATTTATGAGGGAATAATTAATTTTTAAGAATCTGCAGGGACTAATTTATAAATTTCAGAAAATTAGGGACTTTTATGCAAATTATCACTGGACACCTGTTGGGAACGTGGACTGGCTGGAAGTGACATGTGTACCCTTATGAAATTACCAAAATACCCTTTTGAAATTATATAAAAGAACCCATGCATTATTTCTCTCATCTTTCTTTTCTCTCACTTCAGAAAATCACTAACAATTCAGAACAATTCCGAAAAATATGAAATTTTAAAGGTACGTCGAATATTATTTTCTGAACAACTTTAGTATTTTACGTTTTCTCTAATTCTGTCGTTTAGTATTTTTTTCCGAATTAATTTTCGATCTTGCGTAAATTGTGAGATTTTAAATCTTCTCAGAAAATTCTGGAAAAATTAGAGTAGATAGATCTTATTTTTGTACGAAACTTTTATATATAATATTTTGACATATTTCATAGTTTACTATTTTTTAAATTATTCTTTTCTGATTTTTCGGAATAAGAAAATATTATATTTATGGAAAATAAAATTTCCTCAGAAAATTATACAAAAATCGCAGAAAATCATAAATATTATTTGGAGAAACTTCAATATATAAAATTTTATTATATTACATCGTTTACTATTTTAAATAAATTCTTTTCTTTAATTTTCAGAACCTTGTAGTCTATTTCAATGACATGCAGGGCCCACTGTTCAGAAAAACTGGTTTTATAAATCCTGCAGATTTGGGATTTGATATTCCGGATTCTGACAGAATTCCTGGATTTCTTTTTCAATGGATTTTATTTACTTATTCACAGTTTTGGTACTCCAGAATTCCTCAGGGATTCCAAACGATACAATTGGCCGTAACGGGTTCATTTCAAGTCAGTTTTTGACATTCTTGGTATCGTCGGAATCGTTGGAATGAGTACTTTTTATAAATGAATTTATTTTTAATTAATAGTTTCTGGAAAAATTTTAAATTTAATAAAAGAGAGAAAATAAAGCTAAAATGTTGTGACTTAATGCATGGCAGTAACCGTTTGTGCGAGATATTCATTTGGGGGAGTCATATACAGCAGTCCAAGTTCCCTCCAGGGCAGGTGAGTGGTTAAAAATTATTTTTCTTATTAAGACATGTGATAGTTTGTGAAATTTGGACCATAAATGTGTCGGTTTAGCCCCAAATTAAACTCAATTAATTAAGGTTAATTTATGGCATTGATATTTCAGTTATGATTAATATTTTGGAACAAATAGAATCTGTTTTTAATTAATATATTTATTTATGATCATATTCATACTTGAATAATTCTAAAATTGTAGAATTTATGTATTATTAGTAGTATATGTGATTTTAAATATAACTATGAGTAAAAAAAAAAAAAAAAATATATATATATTTTATTAATGGAGGACCTTTGTGATATTTTGAAAGACAATATTATGATAATAATTAATTATTTTGTGAATCACGCTAAACTTTTGTGCTATGGCTGGAGGATTACCTCGCTATTGAGGTTTTTGAAAATATATGTGTGATCGTGATTTTTGTTTTGAGGGAAGGATAGTTGCGATACGTAGTGAGAAAATCCAGAGTTAGTTTGGTGGTGGCGCGAAGGATCCTGGGACGTCAAGGCTCTTGTGTGAGAATGCGCGGTTCTCGAGCTTTTAGTTATTCTAAACAGATTGTGATTAGCTCTCCTTTCTGTTTGGCACTTCAGTTGAATACTAGTCGGCCCCTCAAATAAAAATATGATATTTTCTTTATCATAGTAAATAAGAGTAAATTATGATGAGTTTTAAATTCAAGTTTGAAAGGGTTTTTAATTTTATTTTAAGTTTTTGGACTAGAGTGAGAAAGATTCTGTATGATTCCTTTCTGAGCAGTTTCTTAATTTTCTGAGTGAGATTTGGGACCGGCTTGAGACATGTTGGCCGTCTTAATAAGCTAGACCCTTAACTCCTCACTTAGTCATTTCTTTGACTAATCCCTTTCGTATTTCTTGTTTTGGGTCTAGATGGGAACGACGGGCAGTCGAATGCTACTACCCCGCGTCTGGTGTAATCGTTCGTTGTCACCATGAGGTGGTTCTAGGTCGGCGTCTGCGTTAGCAAGGATCACGGAGTTAGCGACACCTTACTAGATTTGTTGTAGTTTTATTTCGGGTATGTGTGCCCACTTTGTTTGATATTTCCTCGGCATATGTATCTTTTATGTGTACGCTTCCGCAAACCTTTCGGGTTGTATCTTATCCGTGTTAAATCCCTTTATTATCTCTGTGTTATTTGTAACTCTATTTATGATACGAATTTGAGCCTCTAGCACACATCTAGTGTGTCGGCGGGTTGTCATGCTTTGTGTCGAGGTGTGACACTTTTCTTCTTTTTCCTTTTTTGATATCCCGACGGAGCCATGATGCACCTATTTACAATAATAAAAAGGTTTATACAATAATACAAAGGCCTTGTGTTGGATGTACAGAACATTTATTAAATATATTGAATTATATGCTAATTTGATTCAATGAAAATAGCCTAATAAGTAATAAGTAGTATCCAACTTAATCGCAACTCCATCTTCCTAACTGAAAACAAACAAGAACAAGTCCTGAGGCTGAGACTAATCTTATTGCAGATCCAGTTCTATCTCATAAGTTGTCATTAGGAGCATAACAAGTCTTGTGCATTTATATTGTGTAATGAATCATTATGAAAGATGATTATATTATCCCAACACAAATCATTTATATTGTGCAACTCACATGTTTCCTTTTTAGTCTTTTCCTCCTCTTCTGTGCCCTTTGCTCAACAGCCTTCTGTGTGCCCAACAACAGACCACCAAACATTCTATCTACTTGATTACTTTTAGTTTTATTAATTAAATTCCTCTTTCCTCCTCTCTTCTTCTCCTTCCCTTTCTTTTCTTCGAAACCCTAAACCCTCTTCTCTAAACCCTAGATTACTGGCTACGGCCAGAAAGATGGCGATTTATCCCTAAATTCCTTCAATGGCGAAGGAGGTGATCCGCTCGCTCGGACCAGCAGCAACAGAAGACCTCTCTCTCAGATCTGACGAGTTTTGGTGTCCATGATTCTTGTCGCTGAGAATCCGGTTCCTGCGTCGGATCCAGCTTTCTGCTCGACGAGAGTCAGAAAAGGGCTGATTTTTTTTCGATTCTTAAATGAATGTTGTATCGGCAGGTAAAATTTGTCTGATTTCTGTCATTTTTTGTTTGCATTTTGTGTCTGATAGTTAGATGACTGTGACCAGAGATGTGCTGAGCTTAGTTGATATATTGGTCATTTTTGGTGTTTTTTAAATGGATTTCACTTGTTAATTCTGTCAGAAAGTTTGCTTTTGGCTTGTTAACAATTTCTCTACTTCAAAGCTAATTCAATTTTTCAAAATATACCTCTTTGAAAATTAATTTCTATTTTGTAATTTAACTGCGGAATATTCTATTTTTCAAGTGTCTTGCTCCTTATGAGAAGCAATTGAAATTCAAGTAGTTTATTGCCTATTCAGTTTCTATGCGAGTTTTTTTTAAAGTGGCCTTGTGCTGCTAGTGCGATAAACTATATTGGAAATCAATTTGCCTCTTTCATAATGAGCTAACCATTTGAAAATATATTATGACTTTTTTTTTTAAAGTTGATTTTTATTACATAAATTAATTGCAAACTATTTTATTTTTAAGTTTTTTAAATTGATTTTTATGACATAAATTAATTGAAAATACTTTTTTTTAAGTGTTTTATTCCTTATAAGTACCAGCATAGTCCCAAAGTCCATATTTGTTTTATAAAAGTTTGTAGTACCTACTTGTTAATTTGGTTTTAACTTATTCTATTTCTTTTTTGTGAGGGAAATTAAATCGAACAATACCGGTACGAATCTGTTGGATGATGATGCTGAGGTGGCGGTACATTTGCTGATGTGGCGGTTAGTCTTTCTTCATTTCCCTTTTGAAAAAGATCATCTTTTCTATTTTTGTAGGGCAAAAAGTGATTTAAATATTTTGTGTTTAATTAGAGTATCTTTCTTCTCTAATGTACTATTTTTCAAAAAAACTCGTTTAATTTCAAACTACTTTTTTTAAATTATTTTATGTTACATAATTTATTTATGAAATATCCTATTTTTAAAAGTCTTGCATTTTTGTGAGAAGCAATCCAAATCCGTGTAGTTTGTTGCTTATTCGCCTTCTTGTGGTAAATATAATCTTTTATTTTTTATTTTGCATTATGATTTTTTTGGGAATTTTGCAAAAAAGACCCTGTGTTGTTGGAAATTGCAAAAATACCCTGTCATTGGAAAATGTTTCTTTTCTCTAATCATCTAAAAAAAATAGTTCATAAGTTTGATCAAATATCGATATCTCTAATTTCATACATACCCTCACAAAAATCAAAATGTTACTTACGGCCTACAAAAATTAAACTTTTTTGTGTGTTTAATTCTGTTAATTTTTTATACTACAGTGATTTTTTTATTTTATTACACAGGTGGATTCGTGCTAAAAAGGCATTGGAATTTGGCAGACCATGCTTAGGTGCATTCCTGAACCAAAGATTGCTGCAGATGAGTCTCTTCAAATGCTCGTGAGTTTCAAAAAATAATAATAAAATAAAATAAAATTATTTACATATTTAGGTAGTTTGTTAGGTTCTGTTGTAGTTGAATAATATGGTACTCTTGTAAGCTAGCTAATAAGTTTAGTTGGTTTGTTAGTTGGTTAATTACTTCATTAATTGTTTAGTTATTTAGTTCCTTTTGTCAGTTAGTTAGCTTGTGTTCAGTTAATTGTTTGTAGTTCTTTTGGTTTGTTAGTTGAATTTGTAAAGTTGTCCAATTTTTAATTATTTTTTCTTCTTATAGGTTTCAAGTACAGAATATGATGAGCATGAAGGAAGAATAGCAATCGGGCATGCAAATTAAAACGCGGCATGAAAGTAAAGGTACAGAATATGTTGTGCACTACTAATATGGCAAGGGTTTCGAAGAGCTTTACAAAGGAATGCTTGGTGGTGGTGCTTATAACCTTTCACTTTTTCATGTCAGGTATGTCTTTCTCTTTATTTATTTGATATGTATGATGTGTGAATTGTGAATCTGTGATTGGATGCGTTTTTTGTGTAGATCTAGAGATCTAGAATTTAGGTTATAAGGTTTGCTTTGTGTAGATTTAGATAAATATTGAGGATTTAGGTCAGAAGGTTTGCTTAGATTAAGGAGGATTAAGACATTTAGGGTTACGGCGTCGTCCGTAAATAGTAACCAAATTTAGTTCGAGAGGTGTTTTCTCATCTTTTTTTTTCTTTTCTCATCTTCTCTTCTCTTCTCTTCTCTTCTCTTCTTCTCTTCTTCTCTTTTCACAGGCGGCCGATGAAGGGTTACAGCTAGCACCTTGCCCAAAGATGCAAAGAGAGAGTTCAGGCTGCGATTCATGTTTGAGAAACCGCTCGTCAGAATGCTGTTGTGATTCAGACAACTTTTATTCAGGTTTGTTAAGTATTTTTTAAAGAATTTTTCTTACTCGATTGATTGAGCAAATTTTTCTCTAAATTTTTTTATAAGTTTTCTAATTAAATGATTTTGCGATTAAAATTTCAGGCTTGAGCTGTTAATTGAAAAGCGACCTGGTGCAATGCGATTGGTAAAACTGGCTGATTAAAGAAAGAGATAACTTAGAGGTGTTTCTTTTCCTAAAACCCCTTTTAATTCTTTGAATTTATATCTAACCTTTGTATTGGTACTAAATGTATAATTTTGTTTATTTGTAGGTCTGTTCTCTTTTTTTAGGGCGGTTCTCTCTCTAAAGAAATGGCGGTCTTTGGATATCCATGCTGAATTCATGGTGAGTTGGTTATATTACAAAAAATCTATTTAAATGCTATACGTTGTCTTTAAGTCTAATTTTTTTTTTTTTTAATTTTGCTTTACTAGCAAAGGGTGATGTGGTCTTTCAACTGGAGGATTTGCTTCACTTACAAGGAAAAAAATCACTGCCTAATCATCATCACTACTTTTTTTTATTAAGTCATCATTTTTTTTTGGGTAAATCATCATATCATCATCATCTTCATGACATTTTCATTATCATGTCATCATCATTATCATCATCATCATCATCATCATGCATCTTTCAAAATATTTATTTTCCTATGTATTTATTTTGTTTCTTTTATTTTTGCTCCCTCTTTTGTGTTGTTGGAGTTGTTTGTAAATTGGACAGTGTGTGCAAACTGGACACTTGAATGTACTTTAAAAAGTAACTTCCTGTTACACTAGTATTACTACATGTGTGTTCTTTTTGTGTGTGCGCGCCTGTGTTTTCTTTTATTCCTGCTTCTTTAGAGTTTGCTTCTTTAGAATTAAAATTATAGCGCACATGTTGTTTAATGTGGTTTATATGTGTGTTTGTCTCTGTGTTTGTGTGTGTATGTATATATTTTATCCTTGTTTTAGTGTCATTAAAATTTTTAGCACACGTCACACGACGTTGACCTACTTTGTCACCTTTAATAGCTATACGATGATAACTATACTATGCTATACAATCTTTCTCTACAGGATTTTATTTTTCTGAGTTACTATTCTTGTTAAGGCTTTGGTTGTTTTAATGGTGATCTGTTCTTGTTTGTTGATGTTAACTTGTGTAACTTAGTTCTGTTAGGTCTTGCTTTTTGTGAAACTGGGTTTTGTTCTGTTTTGTTGATCTTGCCTTGTCTTTCCAGCTGATATCACACTGCCAAGGACACAATTTTGCTATGTAGTAGGTAAGGTCCTAGATTATATTTTTTTTAACAAAAAGAGTAGGTACTTGAAAAATTTCTTTCATCTGTACTTGTATTCATTGATCAGCCAAACGAGCTTTGAAGTTGATCAGTCAATTTTATAAAACAAAGTCTCCTGCATCCATATGAGAGCTATCAGAGATGTGTTGCACATCATCATTATACTGATTATGTTGCTCAAAACAAAATTATTTATGAATGCAACCATTAGTGATGCAATATGAAACTTTTAAGTTTGTGAAGTATATTCACAAACTATAATAATGATTTTCGACTTACATTGTACAGGACATAACTAACATAATTCGTGATTCTGTGTGTCAATTAATCTTAGTTACACCTCAATAAAGCAACTATGGTATTAACACATTGCTTTCACAATTCAAAACAGATATGAATCAATTATTGCATCAGTTTCGCATGGGTTTGGATTGTGCAGATTACATGTTCGAGCAAAAGCTCAAGAGACCAGACAACGATGAACACCAACACACATGCAATGGTAATTGCTGTCAGTAGAATATATATGCCATCTATACTGAAAAATAATAATAATCATCCAACTAGGAGAAAAAATAAAAACAGTTTTTGATATATTTCACAACTCAAAGAAAAAGAAAAACGAAAACAGTTTTTGAATGTATTTCACAAATCAATAGGTTTAATTTGGTACAAATAATATAGGTTTACGTTCCATGATTGGAGTTCGATAAAAATAAGCAAATTGAAATAAAATGATAGAACTGGGATATTATACAAAGCAGCAAACAATTCAATATTCTCAGCTTATTACAAGAAATAAAATACGCGGTAAAGTGCAAAAAACGAAAAAGGACAGAATAGAGTACAAAATAAGAAAGAAAGGAAATAATGGAAGATACATGTCCAGAATTAAGATGAATATATGATAAATAGAAGGCCTGATATATCCAAATTTTCATAACTTCATAGACTCCTTGCATGAGCAGATTGGGGATAAATTATAATACTAGTAATATTTCGAGCCTGAAATTGAATAAAACAATATATAATACAAAAGTATATCATAAATGAATTAAATAATAATTACATATTATTTTTTGCTAACTTTTCAGAAAATATAGTTCCAACATAGCCATTGGGATGTCTTTAAACATAAAAGCCATTATTTCTCTATCAGTGTTATGAATGATCAAGAAGAAGTAGAAACAAATCGAACCTGTAAATCACATCAGAACAGTTCAATCGACCCTAACTGCTCCTCGACCTTATCCTATGACCTACAACAAACGAAACATGTAAATTTAGAAAATTTAAAAAGAAAAAAAAAATTCAAGTTGCTCTTTATGGATACAAATATACACTTTGAGGTATAAATATTAATCTCTGCTTGCTTATTCACTTGAATGCTATCTTATTTCATGTCAAATAAATGTAGAAAGAAAAACAATTTATGTGAAATATTTCTTTTATACATGCTGGTTGATTTAATTTTCTTCAATGGACATAATTAACACACTAATTCTTTAAACCAATTAAAAAGTAATATATATCTCAGTTGTTCATTAACGCACCAGTTTTGACTTAACATTAACAAGCAATAAATAGTCTGAGGCAAAGTAACAATTTTGGCAAGGAACATATGCATAACTAATCAGCAAATTAATGAATTTTCTGTTTAATGTAAAAGTAGGATATTGAAAAGCAGTAGCTTTTAGATGGGAAAATTTACATACCTCATGACCATTCCTTTTTTTGTAGTCCTTCCTGTTGGTTTCTTCAAGCATTGGGCATGACTTAACATCTACCGACTCTGCAGATGCAAGAAGCTCTAGTCCCCCTATTGATTGCAACTGGCTGCAGCCCTCGATTTTCAATTCCATGACTGATTTCGGATTGCCAAGCTCGAGTGATTTCAGCTCTGGACATGAGGAAATAATGAGCCACTTCACAGATTCAAGAAGCTCTAGTCCCCCTATTGATTGTAACTGGCTGCAGCCCTCGATTTTCAAATAGTCGAGTGATTTCGGATTGCCAAGCTCGAGTGATTTCAGCTCTGGACATGAGGAAATATTGAGCCACTCTACAGATCCAAGAAGCTCTAGTCCCCCTATTGATTGTAACTGGCTGCAGCCCTTGATTAGCAAATTCCCGAGTGATTTCAGATTGCCAAGCTCGAGTGATTTCAGCTCCGGACATGAGGAAATAATGAGCAACTTCACAGATTCAAGAAGCTCTAGTCCCCCTATTGATTGTAACTGGCTGCAGCCCTTGATTTCCAAATGCCTGAGTGATTTCAGGTTGTCAAGCGGAATAGATGTTAAGCGCTGACAGTCTCGTATAGTCAAGTTGGTGAGGGAGGTGAGGTTTCCCAAGCTGCCGGAAAACCGCTCTTCCAGCTCACCACATGACTTCAGTCGAAGGTCTTGGAGTGATTTCGGATTGCCAAGCTCGAGTGATTTCAGCTCCGGACATGAGGAAATATTGATCGACCGTACAGATTCAAGAAGCTCTAGTCCCCCTATTGATTGTAACTGGCTGCAGCCCTCGATTTCCAAACCCTCGAGTGATTTCGGATTGCCAAGCTCGAGTGATTTCAGCTCCGGACATGAGGAAATAATGATAGTGTTCACAGATTCAAGAAGCTCTAGTCCCCCTATTGATTGTAACTGGCTGCAGCCCTTGATTTCCAAATGCCTGAGTGATTTCAGGTTGTCAAGCGGAATAGATGTTAAGCGCTGACAGTCTCGTATAGTCAAGCGGGTGAGGGATGCGAGGTTTCCCAAGCTGCCGGAAAACCGCTCTTCCAGCTCACCACATGACTTCAGTCGAAGGTCTTGGAGGGATGGTGGTAAGAACATCTCTCTTTGGCAGGTAATTTTGGGGCAATCATATACGGACAAATGTTGGAGGTATATAAATTCATGCAATGTTTCCACTGCCATTGTCACCAGCTCTTTACATCCATTTATTTCTATTCTCTTGAGTGATGGTAAACTGCTTGGCACCAAACAAACTTGAAGACTTGCAAGCCTTTTGCAGTCGTTAACTTTTAATTTAGTTACAGAACGAGGGAGGCAGGGGATGGTTGTGATGTAATTGCAACATAAAATTCCAATGGTTGTTAAGCTAGTTAATGTTTCGGTCTTTAACCAATTTGGATGCAAGATCGCTCCTTTATAATAAGCGATAATCAGTTTTTTGAGATTGGGATGAGGGCATAAACCCTCAAGCACCGCCTCATCATGGTCATTATTTGAGTCGGTGATTTCCGACCAAGATAATGACAAATAATTAAGAAATTCCTTGTTGTTTAAATGAGCTTGTTCAGCTTCCTCTCTATTGGAAACATTATCAAGCTGATATATCAGCATCCTGTCGTAAATCCCATTTATGTGCTTTAATGTTCCAATTGTATTTCTCTCCTCTTTCGTGACTGAAAATTCTAGTTCCTCTAAATGGATTGCATTTGCAAGATTTGGTATATGACCAACCAATGAAACTTTCTCCGGTATACCACTACCTTCTCGATTACGGTTTGGCAATATAACTAATTTGATGCTAATCAGCCTATTAGAACCTTTAGGAAAACATTGAAAATGTTTGCAATCCTCCATATCTAAAATCTCAAGTTTGTAAAGGTTACAAAATGAGTTGGGTAATTTTTCAATTTCTGTACCCGAAATATCCAAATATCGTAGATGCTTTAGATTGCCAATACTATCTGGCAAATTCTTGATTTTCGAATTAGTCAGTGATAACGAACACATATTTGTCATTTCACTGAACCAGCTTTTGATTGTATTAAAGCTGTAATTATTATAATTGTGAATTTTAAGAGTATACAATTTCTTTAATTTAGATCTCTCTTCTAATTTATCCATTTCCCATCCCGTACTATCTATTGATAGATGCCTTGTGTTCATAGATATATTTTTCTTTTCAGAACTATTACTTCCCGTCCGAAAGCATTCATCCTTTGTGATAGATTGTGATACATCATGCATCAAGTCATGGATCACATATCCATAAGAACCTGGTGATGTTTCTTGAAAGAAGTATCTGTTTACTAATTCACGGAAATAACCCTTAGCCACATCTTCCATTTGCCGTATTTGCTGTGAGGCGATAAAACCTTCACTTATCCAAAACCGTATTAATTCATCTTCATGAAAATAATAATCTTTGGGGAAAAGTGAACAAAATGAGAAACATTTTTTCAAATGAGAGGGTAAATACTGATAACTTAATTGAAGTACCGGCAAAATGCCATCTTCCTTCTGTTGTAATTCCCACATTTCACTATCTCTAATATATCTCCAATGCCTCACGTTCAAATCTGTATTCAAAAGACCTCCCAGTGTTTTTGCAGCAAGTGGGGACCTTTTTAGCTTGCCAACAATTTGCTCGCCAATCCTCTCCAATTCCGGGTTGTTTCCTGAGTTGACCTTTGAACCAAATGCACAACTCTTAAAGAACTCCCAAAAAACAACTTCTTCAAGTCCATCTAAAATCAGGGGACGCATCGTGGCCGTACCCATAATTTTGGCCACTTCTCGTGACCTAGTAGTTACTACGATCATGCTTCCTGGAGACCCAGCTTCTTTCAATGGTCCAAACAAACGGTGCCAGTCGGTTTCACTCTCACTCCAAACATCATCTAAAACTAGTAAAAACCGTTTAGATTCGAATGACTCTTTTAGTTTATTTTGAAGGAAATCGAGATTATTACTATCACAACTTTTTCCTGTTGCACACTCTATTATTTCTTTGGTTAACCTTATCACATCAAAGTTGTCGGATACACAAATCCAAATTTTTAGTTTGAAATGAGACTTCACCTTTTCATTATTGTAAACCATTTGAGCAAGAGTAGTCTTTCCTACCCCTCCGATACCAACAATAGGCAAAACAGATGTATTTTCTTTTTTTTCTACACCGCTACTCTCAGGAATATCAATGCCTTTTGATATTTTTGCTCTCTTCTTACGAGGGGATCCATCATTGCTGGGGGGCCTATTATCATTAATGGTTTCTGATGGGACTCCCAACAAACGAACCACTGCATCTAGTTCTTTGTCACGGCCAAACACCTTAGGCTCGGAAACTATGGAGCTAGTCACCGGTCTGGCTGTCATGCTAAATTTATCCGAGTTTCGGGGTATATCGAGCCAGTCACAAGCTTTTTCTAATTTTTCATTAAGAGAAACTAACCGCTCAAGGACCCTGTTGGCTTTGGTTGTGTAATCCTTACACCAGTTCCCAATATTAGTAAGGATCTGAGAAGCAGAAACAACACCTGACATGCTCCTTCCCTCTTTGCCCTCGGCTCTTTGCTTCAGCTCCTGGTAGGTGAATTCGTTAAATATGCTCTGAGCTTCGTACATGGCATCTTTGAGTTGTGGAATGAGGTCGTCGATGACTTTGAATTTGCATTTGAAGCGCCAGCACTCAGATCTCTCAATCAGGAGACCTGACATGGATAGTGTTGCTCGAATTTTCAAGAGCGCCTCATGGAGAGCTGGATCCTCCTGCAGTACTTGTACTATCCCCACTGTTCTCTGCGCTGCTTCGATTGCACCTTTCGCCATCTCCATTGTTGATTTCGACTTGGGCAATATACGTTTCGCAAGAATGGTTTGTTGGTTGTGTGTGTGCTTGTGTGTTTTGAGGATTTGAGGAAGTTGGATGCAGAAGCAGGAGGTCCGGTTCGAGTTTGATTGACGAGCTAATGGAGGAATTTCAGTTGGTTACGCGAATGAAGAATGGAGCCGAGGAAAGGAGTGAGAGAGGTTGAAGATTGAAGGGGCTGCTGGTGGGGGAGCGGAACTCTTCAAGGGACCATAGGAGGGCGCTCGGATCGGAGATCGGAGATTAAGGAGACCGATGGATGGAGAGAGAGAGAGAGAGAGAGAGAGAGAGAGAGAGAGAGAGAGAGAGAGAGAGAGATGGTCGGTTCGAAACTCCAACGTTGCTGGAAGGCGGCGACCAGTGAGAGCGGCGGCGGAAGGAGAAGAGTTGTCGTCGCCGGCGGAGAGGAGATGAATCGTGGATCTGAGAAGAAGAGAGGACTCGTGAATCGTGGGTCGGAGAAGTGAGAAGTGAGAAGTGAGAAGAAGAGAGTAATGGGAATGGGGAATGGGAATGGGGGCTTGAGACAGAAAGAGGTGAGAAGAAGAGAGTAATGGGAACAGAAAGAGGACTCGTGGAAGAGGCAGAGGGACAGTTGTAATTAAAAAAATAAATATTTAAATATTAATCAGCATATGATTAGCAGAATATATAGTATGTAATCAACATAATAATATCATAAACCGTTTTATATTTTCTTGTAAAAATTATACGAATTTCTAAAATTATAATTAACTTACAATTAGTAAAATAATTAAAATAAATATATAAATTATGCATTAAGTAAATGTTAATTTAAATTAATTATAGAAAAAAAAATCTATTTTTGGTCTCTTAACTTTTTTTTGGTCATTTGTAACTCCTCAATTATTCAATATGTTAATTTTTCATTTTTCATTAGTTAAATATTTATGTGTCAATTAACTTTAGAAAAATATAGGATCAATTTTAAAAAAATATAAAATGAATTTATTAAAATATTATTTTTATTAGAACCGGGCCAATACACCATCTATAAAAACACAACTGTGGAACAAACACCATCTATAATGCAACATGCAGTTGTTTGTTAATCAATAGCTGAACCCCACTATCAATATTAATTCCAGGCGTATGAGGAATTGATTGTACCCTTCGATGAGAGGGGGCCATGACCATGCTCTCCTGTCTCAACTTTCTTTTTTTTTTTTTTTTTGCTTTTAACCCTTAGGTCTCCTGTCTCAACTTTAATTGATTGATCAGAGATATGAAATATCTTATCACTTACATGAAGATACTATTACTATCAACTTTCTTCCATCTCCACTTGCACTATTCGTTGATCAGCAAGGACTTTGAAATTTCCAGTCAATTTTATGGACATAGCAAGTCTTGTGTAGTTATATTGGGTAATAAATCATTATAAAAGAGGATTATATTATCCCAGCACAAATTATTATTATGTAAATATAACTCTGTAGTGACAAAGTATAAAACTTTTCTGAAAATAGTTAAGTATGTTTTTATAATTTTGAATGTTATTAACATTTGTTTTTGTTTGTTGCTAATTAATACAGGTGTGCCTTATTATGCGATTAAATTTCAAAAGGGCAAATCGATCAAGTGAGTTTTTTTTTTCTTTCTGATTCTATTTTATAATTTTGTGTCATTTTTTTTTGGAAATATTTTGATATTTGTGTTATTTTAGGCCATTTGGAAGGGTGTGGTGGGTTGAAAATGAAATAGTGCAAACTAAGGGCAGGTACTCTTTATACAAAAGCTGATTCAATATAATAATTATTATAATGAGTCTCAATTTGTTGAGATGAATAATTTAAAAATTGCTAGATTAATTTTTCCATAAATTTCTTCTGAGAAGAATTTTCTTGGTAAAACTCGCTGATTAAAGAAAGAGATAACTTGGAGGTGTACTAAATGTATTAATTTTTTCTTTGATTTTATATCTAGCCTTTGTATTGGTACTAAATGTATTAATTTTGTTTATTTGGAGATCGGCTCTCTCTTTTCTTTAGGGCGGCTCTCTCTCTAAAGAAATGGCGGTTTTTGGAGATTCATGCTGAATTCAAGGTGACTTAGTTATATTACAAAAAATTTATTTAAATACTATACGTAGTCTTTAAGTCTAATAATCAAGATCCGAAGATGGTTCCATCCGGATCCAGATACGGTTCGGGTATTAAACGGATATGAATTCGATTCGGATATTATGGATACAGATGCGAATCCGGGTTTTTTCGGATATTTAATATATAATACAAATATAATTTACATGCATCACAAAAGAGAATGATATAATTTAAAACAAGCATAAATATTCCAAATATCGTTAATACATACAAAATATTAGGAATTCATACGACATATTTCTATTCCCTAGAATATTCTTCCCAATATCATTAATACATATTTTATATCGGAAATTCATATAATATATTCTTACTCTCTAAAATATTGTCCCGAGTATTGTTAATACATACAAAATATTTATGGGTTCATAAAATATTGTGGCTATATGAGAAATAATTTTTAAAAAATACGTACTCATTTTTAATATTTATTTGGATCTGGGTCTAACCCGGATCCGGATCCAGATCCGTCTGATATTTTGCGTCCCATATCAGGATCTGAATCCGGATCCGGATCTTGCCGGATACGGATATTTTTATTGGGATATGGGTATTTCTTGCTCAAATGGCCAACTTGCAATTTGCAACGCATCCATTTACAGGCACATGAGGAATTGATTGTATCCTTCAATGAGAGGGGGCCACTGGTTTGAGTTGGGTTTGGGTTCTGGAAGGTAAGAGATAATAAGTGAAGGCAAGTAAATTTTTGAAAAGAAGAGAAAGAAAATGAAGGGAAGTGACTAGAAGTCAAGGAGTTCAATACATCTATCTGTTGCCTATTTATTCCTCGGAACCATCTTACTTACTCGTCAAGGCACGAAGGATTTAACCAATATAATCAGAAACGACTTCAAAAAGAAAAAGAAAAAAAAAATGGAAAGACTTCAAAAAGACTAATTCAATCTCTCAAAATTACATGGAATGCAGAATCATAGATCTGAGAAGTCATTAGGAATTGATTGGACCCTTCAATGAGAGGGGCCATGAGCTTGTTCTCCTGTCTCAACTTCAATTGATTGATCAGAGAGATGAAATATCTTACCACTTACAGGAAGATATATATTAACAACTTTCTTCCATCTCCACTTGCACTATGGTTGATCAGCCAACGACTTTGAAATTTCCAGTCAATTTTATGAACATAACAAGTCTTGTGTAGTTTTGTATTGGTACTAAATGTATTAATTTTTTCTTTGATTTTATATCTAGCCTTTGTATTGGTACTAAATGTATTAATTTTGTTTATTTAGAGATCGGCTCTCTCTTTTTTTTAGGGCGGCTCTCTCTCTAAAGAAATTGCGGTTTTTGGAGATTCATGCTGAATTCAAGGTCACTTAGTTATATTACAAAAAATTTATTTAAATGCTATACGTAGTCTTTAAGTCTAATAATCAAGATCCGAATATGGTTCCATCCGGATCCGGATATGGTTCGGGTATTAAACGGATATGGATTCGGTTCGGATATTATGGATACAAATGCGAATCCGGGTTTTTTCGGATATTTAATATATAATACAAATATAATTTACATGCATCACAAAAGAGAATGATATAATTTAAAACAAGCATTAATATTCCAAATATCGTTAATACATACAAAATATTAGGAATTCATTCTATTCCCTAGAATATTCTTCCAAATATCATTAATACATATTTTATATCGGAAATTCATATAATATATTCTTATTCTCTAAAATATTGTCCCGAGTATTGTTAATACATACAAAATATATATGGGTTCATAAAAATATTGTGGCTATATGGGAAATAATTTTTAAAAAACAAGTACCCATTTTTAATATTTATTTGGATATGGGTCTAACCCGGATTCGGATGCGTCCGATATTTTGCTTCCCATATCTAGATCCGAATCCGGATTAAATCCGGATCCTGCCGGATACGGATAATTTTATTGGGATCTAAATGATTCTTCGGATATGGACATTTTTATTTGGATCTGTGTAATTCTCGCTCAAATGGCCAACTTGCATGCAACTTGCAACGCATCCTCTTACAGGCACATGAGGAATTGATTGTACCCTTCAATAATATGGGGCCATTGGTTTGAGTTGGGTTTGGGTTTTGGAAGGAAAGGATGATAAGTGAAGGCCAGTAAATTTTTGAAAAGAAGAGAAAGAAAATGAAGGGAAGTGACTAGAAGTCACTTCCTTCAATACATCTGTTGCCTATGTATTCCTTTGAACCATCTTATTTACTAGTAAACGAAGGATGTAATCAATATAATCAGAGAAGACTTTAAAAAGCAAAAGAAAAAAAAAAGAAAAAGAAAAAAGAAAAGAAAAGACTTCAAAAAGACTATGGGCATGTTTGATTTGATGTACTTCAAGATATATGGATATGAGAATACATGAATGAGAAGATTCATGGATTAGAAAATACAAGAGATCTTGTTTGATTAGATGAATTTAAAGATCATGTATTTTCAAATTTATTGTTTGTTTCTTTTTATGAAATACTGGATTGTTGAAGTTAGTTGTGAAAGTTCTTGAATAATTATTATCAAATTTATTATAATTAATAAATCCCACATAAATAATATTATTTTCTCATAGAATATATAGTGGATTCACAAACTAAATTAAATAAAAATAATACAAAAGCCATAATTACAAAGGAGAGAAATACAATTACAATAGAAAAGAAAAAAGAAAAAAATAACATCAAACTTACACCATAATTTGGTACAAAAGTCTTGTTTAATAAAGAGGAAAAGATAACAAGATTCACACAAGGAGTACAAGTGTTTAATACAAAAATCGGCACGAAATAAAATTAGTACAAAATATAAAAAACCGGTACAAAATAAAATTGGTACAAACCAAATTACATATGATTGAATTGAAATTGATTAAATTACTAAAAATCTAAATTTGGCCATAATTTAATCAGAGCCATAATATGTTTGAAAAATCAGATATGATTGAACTGAATAATTATGAAAATGTCTCTGTTATAAGGCATTACACATTGCAAAAATAACCAAAATGCCACTTTTGCTCTTTAAGACTGATATACATAAAACATTTGATACAATCAGCTGGGATTTTATAATTGGGGTTATGAAGCAAGAGGATTTGGGGATAATAAATGGATTAAATTGGTTCCAATTAAATTTTATAGTTGATATATATCATATTTATTAGTTTCTTATCTAAAACTAGTACATGATTATGTTTGTTTGCGATATATGTTTATACTTGTTTTCAGGAAAAGTGAACATATTCAACTCATAAGACGAAACACTTTTTTTTTCCGAGTGATGCGTAAAAAATTAATGTTGCTAGCAAATTTAGTATTTTTTAGCAATGAATTTTATAGATGATATATATATATATCATATTTATTTGTTTCCAATTTTAATTGATAGATTTAATTATTATGAAAAATATATATTTGGAATGGAGCATTTTTAAAAGAAAAAAAAAATACTTGGAATGAAGCATTTTCGAGTTAGGAAAATGGAGAAAAATAATTTATTTGGAGCAAATCATGGTTCAGACTAAACTACTGTCGAATCACAAGATACTGAAAACTAATTGGAAGTTATTGACCTACCTATTTTGTGGATACACTCTTCAGAATGTGGAAATGGTTGTGGTTTTGAACTTTGGAAGTTCAGGACATGATAAATTGAAGGGAAATAAGATTTTTACAAAAAAAAAGTGAAAGAAAGAAAGATGCTGCCAGAAAGAAATGACTAGAAAGAAAGATGCTGCCAGAAAAACATAGTTCCTTCGCCTACAAGTCAAGAAGTTCAATACGTCTGTTGCGAATCTTAATAAGCACGGGAGACAGCCGCCCCTCTAAAATTAGAGTTACATGTACTCCGCTATCTAGATTTTGATGCCTCTCTAGATTTTGATGCCTTTTGCACTAAGGCTCTTTATTAATTTGGATCAAAATCCACCGCTCCATATATGTCTTTGAACTATCTTATGTACTCATCAAGGCACGGAAAGATTTAACCGATATAATCATAAGAGACTTAAATATTTACAAGACTTCAAAAAAGAAAAAGAAGAAAAAAGATAGAAAATTTCAAAAATACTATATTAACTACTGAAGAAAATACTATTTCGATCTATCAAAATTACAAGGAATGCAGAATAATAGATTTGAAAAAAAGTCTTTAGGAATTGATTGGACCCTTTCATTGATTGATTAATCAGATAGATTAAAATTTCCTACCACTTTCATGAAAACCAACTATTGTGAGGCATGATGTGAATCATAAATCCAAATATTGTAAGATGTGCAATGAACCACTATTTTAAGAAGTTAAGTGCCTTCCTTGTCAGATGTGCAATGAATCACTATTTTAAGAAGTGCTTTACTTTTATGACTTTTATGTAAACAAACCTTTATTCTACTTTTAATATAATCATAAGTAGGCTATCGGCCTACTATCTCAACAAAAGCAATTTGAGATTCTGCCCACGATTTCCTTCAAAAAGAAAAGAGAGATTCTGCCCACGATATATGGAATTTTAACATAATGTCTATAAGCCCAACATTGATTTGTGCCAGAAAACTTTTAGGAACTTCTCTTCAATGAGACCCAAAAAAGCCATTTCTCTCTATATCTCTCTCTCGGCCCATCTACGGTAAGTGATTTTGGCATCTTTTTTACTTCAGTTCTGCTTTTTTCTCGTTCTTAATCCTTAACTTCGTTTCAAAATTTGTCGGTTGATCCTATTGCCCAAAAAAAAAAAGTTGTCAGTTGATCGTTATTAAGCCACAATCAAGCAATTACAGTGGTAAGACACTGCTTTCATAGATTATATCAATTTTGCACCCCTTTTCACAATTGGCATGGATTGTGCAGTTCACCTGTTTTGAGTAACTGCCCAAGAGACCAGACAAGGAGTAAATATTACTTTAGAATCTTGAAATTTATGGGCTAATTTCATAATTTGACTTGTCTGAACTTTGATTCTGGTAAATTCAACAATACTGGTGATACACAAACATTTCCTGTCACTGTAGATTATAAATGTCGTTGCATTCTCAGATTTATTGAAATGAAGGTTGGAAAATTTGCTCGAGTAATATATCATCAAAATGTGAGTATGAATTTTCAGTGGCCTTTGACATCTCGAGTTGACTGGATTTTGGAGTATAAAGGTATGATTACAGAACTTGTCTTTTTTTTTTTAAGAATTTTGGAGAGGGCTTAAATATCCCCCTTCCAAAACTATATTTTATAAATTTTAAAGTTTACAAAACTATAAATTTACAAAGAAAAAGAACAAAGAAAAATATAGGGAAAAACCCCAAGCTAAAGCTAAAACTAAATACAGGCCATCATTCTATCAATTAAAAGCATTAAGCCCAGCCCATAAAACAAAAGAAAACTAAAAGAAATAATGAAATAAATCATCAGGTCAAAAATGAGCATAGTAATCTCCGTCCAGCACATCCGTTCTTCCTCTTTTCAGCTTCAGTCCTTTTCTCTCTCCCTGAGTCAATATAGATCATGCTCTTCCTTTCTCTCATCCATCGCCAGATTGCTTCGGTCTTTTGATTTATCCATGCTTTTCCTTCAGATATACTTATCATGGTTCAAATGGCTAGAGCTAAGATATCATAGAAAAAGATCCATATGGTTCAAATTGTAAATCCATTTCTTCTTCCTCCTCATTTCGCTGTTTCACTCCATTATTAGCTCAAAAGAAACCAAAAAAAAAAAAAAAAATCAACCAAAGACAAAAAAAATGCGAAATTCCCCTTCTCTTTCTTTCTCTCCTTCTCTTAATCATCTTCATTTACCACATTCTTCTTCTCCTTATCGGATTTCGGATCTTTGCCCGATAAGCTGCACAAGAACATCCAACGCATTCTAAAAGGCAAAAAATTCAGAAAACCTGACATATCAGGCACAATACAAGATCGTCTAGAAGAAAAGGGTCTGAAATCGAATAACGGGTTGGTTTTGGATATCGGATCCAATGTGAGCATGGCTGCTTTTGCGGCGGCTGTAATGGGCTATCGGGTCATCGCGCTTGAACCCATTTATGAGAATTTGCAGAGGATTTGTGAGGGGATTTATTTCAATCGGGTTTCGAATCAGGTTACAGTTTTTTCAGCCGCCGCTTCGGACCGAATCGGAAATGTTACAATTCATAAGGTAATTAATCTAATTTAATTAATTATAGTATTTTTGAGATTCAATTCGGTACCTTAATTTTACAAGAAACCAATCTTTTTTAGAAATTTTCTTTTTATTTATTCAAATTTTTTTAATATGATCCATTGAACCTTTATGTGTTTATGTTGGAGTTTTGGGGGAAGTGGAAGCAAGATACTTTTTGTTCAAATAGAAGAAATGTTTGAGTGAGTGAGTGTGAGTGTGAGGACCGGTCTGATCTTAGTTCAAAGTGTGGTCAAGCTCTTTGATCAGTAAATTACATTGTAACAACGATAAAGGAGGAAGATGAGTGGAAATTACTTGTATTGGGAAGGGTTGCTTTTTTTTTTTTTATCTTTCTTATTGTTGTTGGTGTTGTGAATTATCTCAATGTATGAACTCCTTTTAGAATTAAGAAATCTCTTTTTGGTTTCGGACTCAGGGTCTGTCCCATTTTACTAAGAATAGTTGTTAGGCTTTTAGTTAAAAAAATTAGTACAAACACGATAAAAGAGGAACATTGGTGGAAATTACTTAACAAGTTCCACTTATCTCCACTCTCCAGCATTTATGTTTTCTATAAACATAATGTCCAATGTTCTATACCTTATATCATTATATGTAATAGGTATTAACTTTTTAAATTTTTTTTTTTTCATTTTTTGAGCAAAATATAAACTTCTTTTATTGAAAATGTCTTTCATTATGTATTTATAAACAACATTATACAATTATACTTATCTATATAATTTGATTATATATCCTCTAAATTATTCAATTAATAAGCACGATGGTACAAATTGGGCCGGCCCATGAGTCTCAAGACATAAGTGCCTAATTGATTTGAGGCCATGTAGTTTTCATCAACCCTAAATTTTGCGTGTACTAAATCTGATACGGGCTTTTGAATTGTGCAGATTACACCGCAAGACAAAGATGAAATGCAACAAACTTAAGTTTGTGCTAACCATGAATTTTTTAATGAATGTGCTAACCATGATGTTAGCAATCCAATTACGAAAGATCATCCCTTGTTTGAACAAGCAGAATAAAGTTATCGTGATACCTATGAGCTTGAAAGCAAACAGAAAAAAGCTTTCAACTATTTTCAGCCTTTGACGGCGTCAATTCTAAGTTAAACATTATATTATAGGCCTTGGGCTGAATTTTAAGTTACGGGTTTCTTTTACCAGACATAAACTCTCTCTCTCTCTCTTATTGATAGCCAATGGTCCTACAATTAAGGACTACAATTAAGGACAGGTACTCTTTACACAAAGGCTGATTCAATATAATAATTATTATAATGAGACTCAATTTGTTGAGACGAATAATTTAAAAATTGCTAGATTAATTTTTCCATAAATTTCTTCTGAGAAGAATTTTCTTGGTCTTGTAATATAACATATGTTTTATTTTTATTTTTATTCAGATTTACTATTTTAATTTTGTAATAATTTCTTAAAATTTTATTGTGAAAAAAATTCTGAAAGAGTTCTACTTCCAAATTTCTTTTGGGTGTTGAAAATTTGTATTAGACTACTTATCTATAGTAGAATTACTATTTTGATTAAAATTAATGAAATAATAGTAATAATAAATGATTTTGCGATTAAAAATTTCAAGCTTGAGCTGTTAATTGAAAAGCGACCTGGTGCAATGGGATTGGTAAAACTCGCTGATTAAAGAAAGAGATAATTTGGAGGTGTTTCTTTTTTCCTCAAAACCCCCCCCCCCCCCCTCTCCTCTTCTAATTCTTTGATTTTATATCTAGCCTTTGTATTGGTACTAAATGTATTAATTTTTTCTTTGATTTTATATCTAGCCTTTGTATTGGTACTAAATGTATTAATTTTGTTTATTTGGAGATCGGCTCTCTCTCTAAAGAAATGACGGTTTTTGGAGATTCATGCTGAATTCAAGGTCACTTAGTTATATTACAAAAAGTTTATTTAAATGCTATACGTAGTCTTTAAGTCTAATAATCAAGATCCGAATATGGTTCCATCCGGATCCGGATACGGTTCGGGTATTAAACGGATATGGATTCGGTTCGGATATTATGGATACAAATGCGAATCCGGATTTTTTCGGATATTTAATATATAATACAAATATAATTTAAAGCAAGCATAAATATTCCAAATATCGTTAATACATACAAAATATTAGGAATTCATTCTATTCCCTTGAATATTCTTCCAAATATCATTAATACATATTTTATATCGGAAATTCATATAATATATTCTTACTCTCTAAAATATTGTCCGAGTATTGTTAATACATACAAAATATGTATGGGTTCACGTCGCTCCTGTTACATTATTATAAATTTAATTATAATAAAAAATTGAAATTCGTGAATATTCATGAGAATAACATTATACATAAGCTTAGTTGAGTAGATTTATATTATCTCATGAAGAATAACATTATCTCATTTTGACTAAGATGAAGAATGAAGTAATTTATATTTGCATATTGGATCAGCTAATAGACCCTTTATATAGGCAAGGCCTGAGAGGTTGCCAAAAGAAACAATGACCTTATTACTAAATTTGCCTTACAATACTGCTTAATATAAAAGATAAAATAGGAAATAAAAAATAAAAAATACATGGTAATAACGAAATCTCCTTGCCAAGAAACTTTATTCCCAAGAAATCTCATTCCTAATTTGTAATTATGGCAGGTTAAGGGGCACCATACGCTTTTGCTGCGTGTAAACTCGTCCTCGAGTTGATCCCTTCATCTTCATAGTATGGTGTTAGATCTTTAACATTGAAAGTTGTTGAATGGACCCTCTAATTGCATATTTGGGCTTATTTGGCTTTTATTTTTAGTATGTATTTAAGACCTTTGACATAAAGGATAAGACAATGATTCATTTTGCATCTCTTCATTATTCTCTCTCTCTCTCTCTCTCTCTCTCTCTCTCTCTCTCTCTTTTGGCCACCATTAGAGACACCAAAAGGTGCCTCGAATCTACGTCAAAATTCACGTTTCCGACAAAAAATCCTAACAATCTGGTATCAGAGCGAGATTCTACGCGTAAATCTCTACCGGATTTCACGCTTTGCCTAAATCGGTACAAACCGGTTCAAAACCAAAGGAGGAACTTTATTTTTTGGGTTAATGGAAATGTCGGGACGATTTGATATTGAGAAGTTTGACGGTAAGACGAGCTTTGCCTTGTGGCAAGTTCGTATGTTGGCAATTTTATCCAGTCATGGGATAAAAGATGCGGTTTTTGGGAGAGACAACTTGCCGGATGCGATAACGGACAAGAAATGAAGATATATGGATGATAAGGCTCTCTCCATTGTCCAATTATGCCTTAGCAATGGGACATTGCAAGAGGTTATGGAGAAAAAGACGGCGAAAGATTTGTGGGAAAAATTACAAAATACTTATATGAAAAAGTCGCTCACGAATTGATTGCGGTTAAAGTTGCGTCTTTATACGCTCCGGATGTCGGAGGGAGGTTCCGTGTCCGAACATATTTCGGAGTTTGCGTCGATTATTAATGATTTGGCCAAAATTGACGCAAAGGTGGATGATGAAGATCAAGCTCTTTTGCTTTTGTGCTCTTTACCCGCTTCATATAAGGGGTTTAGAGATATGATGATTTATGGAAGGGAGAAAATCTCTCTTGAGGATGTTAAATCGAATTTGCAAGCGAAATCTCACATCGATGGTGAGATAACCAACGAGAAAACCGGTACGGGTTCCGGTTTATTTGTGGATCGCGGTCGGTCATCGGATCGGTTGTCGAAAAATTGGAGAAGCCGCTCGAAATCCAAGGGCAAATATAATCCAAATATTATTTGCAATTATTGCAAGAAAAAGGCCACATCAAGGTCGATTGTTACAAATTGAAGAATAAGCAATCGGCGGATAATCGTGGCAAAGGTTCCGAATCGGCTAATTCGGCAAATATCGACAATTTTAATTCGCTTTCCGTTGTCGATAATTGCTTAGAGGATGAGAATTGTTGGATTATGGATTCGGGGGCATCTCAACATATGACTCCGAATCGAAGTTGGTTTGTAAAGTACGAGCCTACGGATGGGAGAGTTATTATGGAAAATAATAATTCTTGCAAGGTTGCCGGTACCGGTACAATATCGCTCAAGTTTCATGATGGGCGAATTCGGACGTTAACGGGTGTGAAGCACATACCCGATTTGAAGAAAAATCTTATCTCGTTGGGATCGCTTGAAGAAAGAGGTTGCAAGTTCCGAAGTGAAGGTGGAATTATGCACGTTTCAATCGGTGCCCTCACAATCATGAAGGCGAAACGCATTGGTACACTTTATTTTTTGCAAGCCTCGACGGTTACCGGAAAGGCCGGTACAGTTATTTTGGAGAAATCGGGTTCAAACCCGGTTCAAGAATACCCGCCGGTTCAGGAAAAACCGGCCCGGTTCAGACCGGTTCAAGAAAAATCGGCTCGGTTCAACCCGGTTCAAGAAAAATCGGTTCAACCCAAGTCCAACCCAAAACTGAACCCGGTTCAAACCAAACCGGTTTGGATTCCAAAAACCAAACCCCAAACAAAACCCGTCTCGTTTAGTTCTACCGCTATTGTCCGTTCAAGTTCGATTATGGATGAGGAAATTACGAAGTTGTGGCATATGAGATTGGGTCACATGAGTGAGCGTGGTATGACGATTTTAAGCAAACGAAATTTGTTGGGCGGTCAAAGTACCGGAAATCTGGAATTTTGCGAGCACTGCGTTTTCGGGAAGCATAAGCGAGTGAGTTTTTCGACTGCCATTCATACGACAAAGGAGAAATTGGAATACATTCACTCCGACCTTTGGGGGCCTTCTCGTGAACCGTCCAAAGGAAAAGGTTCAAGGTATATGCTCACTTTTATTGATGATTTTTCGAGGAAAGTTTGGGTATTTTTCTTGAGAGAAAAAAAGCGAAGTATTCGATTATTTCAAAATTTGGAAGAAACTTCTAGAAACTCAAACGGGTAAACAGGTCAAGCGGTTGCGAACCGATAATGGGTTGGAATTTTGTAATCGCCAGTTTGATGATTTTTGTGCGATACAAAACCGTTGTGCATACACCACAACAAAATGGCGTGGCCGAAAGAATGAATAGATCACTTCTTGAGCGTGCGAGAAGTATGATTTCAAATGCGGGTTTGGGAAAAGAATTTTGGGCAGAAGCGATTAGCACAGCGTTCTATTTGATTAATCGATCTCCGACTACCTCGATTGAGTTGAAAACGCCGGAAGAAGTTTGGTCGGGAAAACCGGCCGATTATTCGATGTTGAGAATATTCGGGTGTCCCAGATATGTGCATGTCAATGACGGTAAGTTGGAACCGAGGTCGAAGAAATGCGTATTTGTTGGATATCCCGAGAATGTTAAGGGGTATAAATTATGGTGTCCGAAGGCGGGCAAATTTATCATTTCGAGAGACGTTATTTTTAACGAAGCGGAAATGATTTGAGGAAAAGATACGCATGAGTTAAGAATAAATGACAAGGTTCACTCCGAGGTGGAGCATGAGTCGAAAAATGTTGGGAATGAAATACCGCTAAGTGCAGGCGGTTTTGAAGGTCAAACCCGAGACCAGTTAGCCCAAGTCGACCAAAACCGATCCAAACCCGATTCATCAAACCCGACCCGAGTTGATGAAGAAGAAAGGCAATTCGATCCGCAAACGTACGAGCTAACCCGCGATCGTGTCAGAAGGACCATTCGACCACCTTCGAGATATGGATATTCTGATTTTGCATATTGCTTGGCTATTGCAGAAGACGTGGATAGTTGTGAACCGTCCACGTATAAGGAAGCGGTTAATTCAAAAGAAGCGAAAAATTGGATTTTCGCTATGAAGGAGGAGTTAGATTCGTTGAAGCGAAATGAGACATGGTCTCTTGTGAACCCTCCGAAAAATAAGAAAGTTGTCGGGTGCAAATGGGTGTTTAAACGCAAAACCGATGGTTCGAATGTGCGCTACAAAGCAAGGCTAGTCGCGAAAGGGTATAGCCAAGTCCAAGGTGTGGACTTTAATGACGTGTTTTCTCCGGTCGTGAAACACACGTCTATTCGATTATTGCTCGGGATTGTCGCGTCGAAAAATTTAGAACTCGAGCAAATGGACGTAAAAACGGCTTTTCTACATGGCGATTTGGAGGAGGAAATTTTTATGAGCCAACCGGAAGGACTTCCGGATTTTGAAAACCTAATCGAACCCCAAACTGAACCGACTAGTGTATGTCGGTTAAATAAATCGCTTTATGGTCTCAAGCAATCGCCCGACAATGGTACAAGAAGTTTGACGCTTTTATGGTAAGCGTTAATTTTTCTCGATCTAATTACGATAGTTGCGTCTATTTAAAGAAATTAGATGGCGGGAGTTTTGTGTACCTACTTCTTTATGTGGATGACATTCTTATTGCGTCGTCCAATTTGGGGAAGATTAAGCGGTTAAAAGCGGATTTGAATTCCGTTTTTGAGATGAAGGATTTGGGACCCGCTAAGAAAATTCTCGGAATGGAGATTTCTAGAAACCGACCCGAGCGGAAGTTGACTCTTTCACAAGCGGGTTTCGCCGAAAAGGTTTTACGCCGTTTTGATATGCATAAATCAAAGGTAGTTTCTACCCCTCTTGCGGCACATTTTAAATTGTCGGCGGATTTATCTCCGAAAACCGATTCAGAGCGAAAATATATGGAGAAGATTCCATATTCGAGTGCGGTCGGGAGTTTGATGTATTTGATGGTGTGTATCCGACCGGATTTGGCGCAAGCGGTTAGTGTCGTGAGCCGGTATTTGTCGTGTCCCGGAAAGGGACATTGGGAAGCGGTAAAATGGATTTTCCGTTATTTGAAAGGTATGATGAATGCATATTTAGAATTCGGATCCGATCTGAATGGTGAGTTAACGGGTTATGTTGACTCGGATTTTGCGGGCGATCTTGATAAAAGGCGTTCGCTAACCGGGTACGTGTTTACGTTTGGGAAGTGTGCGATTAATTGGAAAGCCACACTTTAATCAACCGTTGCTCTTTCGACTACCGAGGCCGAGTACATGGCGTTAACCGAAGCGATAAAGGAAGGTATTTGGCTAAGGGGTTTTGTTGGCGAGATATTGTCCATTTAGAATCCGGTCACGGTGTATTGTGACAATCAAAGCGCCATTCATTTGACGAAGGATCGCATGTACCACGACAAGACGAAGCATATTGACGTGAGGTACCATTTTGTACGAGACGTGACGGCGGAAGGAAACATTGTGGTGAAGAAGATTGGTACCAAATTGAATCCGGCAGATATGCTCACCAAGCCTCTTCCGATTGCTAAGTTTAAATTGTGTTCCGATTTAATTTCAGTTTGTAACTAGCATGTTGCTATATATTATGTATGTTTTTATTTTTGCATTTGTTTATGTTTAGTTATGATGCAATTCGGGTCCAAGGTGGAGATTGTTGAATGGACCCTCTAATTGCATATTTGGGCTCATTTGAGCTTTTATTTTTAGTATGTATTTAAGACCTTTGACATAAAGGATAAGACAATGATTCATTTTGCATCTCTTCATTATTCTCTCTCTCTCTCTCTCTCTCTCTCTCTCTCTCTTCTCTCTCTTTCTTTTGGCCACTATTAGAGACACCAAAAGGTGCCTCGAATCTACGTCAAAATTCACGTTTCCGACAAGAAATCCTAACAAAAGTTGCTGAGACCCCATAATCTCCAGGTAGCTCAATTTTGTAAGTGTTGTCATTGATGCGTTCGACGATCTTGAAAGGACCGTCAGCGCGAGGTTTGAGCTTTCCGTGTCGGCTCGGCGGAAAGCGATCCTTGCTGAGATGTATCCAGGCCAAATCTCCCTCATTGAATCTCATTTGCTTGCGATGCCTGTTGGCCCTTTTTTCATAGCTCGTATTCTGTTTGACAATTCGATTTCTCACTTGCTTGTGCAATTCTTTGATGTATTTTGCTCTGTCTTCAGCATCTCCGTTGAACTGACGAAGTGTCGAAAGCGGTAGAAGGTCTAACGGGGTTGTGGGATTTATTCCATACACTACTTCAAAGGGACTTCTTCCAGTAGTCTTGCACGTAGAACTATTATAAGCAAATTCTGCTTGAGCTAGGACTTGATCCCACTGTCGAAGATGACTACCGACGAGACTACGTAGAAGGTTGCCTAAGGTTCGGTTTACAACCTCGGTCTGACCATCAGTTTGAGGATGATGCGCGGAACTAAACTGAAGTTTCGTACCCATTTTTCGCCAAAGAGTACGCCAAAAATGTCCGACAAATTTCGGATCCCTATCAGAAGTCATGGTTTTCGGAATTCCGTGGAGTTTTACAATCTCCCGAAAGTAAAGATCAGCGATATGGGTTGCATCCATTGTTTTAGCACATGGAACAAAATGCGCCATTTTTGAAAATCGATCAACCACAACCATCACATAGTCTTTCGCTCTTTGCGTCCGGGGCAACCCTAATACAAAGTCGAGGCTAATGTCATTCCATGGAGCTTGAGGTACTTGCAGCGGAGTGTAAAGGCCACTATTTTGTGAAGAGGTTTTCGCAATGTGATAGATTCGACACCTTGAGACATAATGATTCACATCTCTTATCATTTTTGGCCAAAAAAATCGTCCATTGATTAACGCGTAAGTTTTATCTCGCCCGAAATGCCCACTAAGCCCTCCGTCATGAGCCTCTTGAATAATATCATACCGAAGAGAACCTTCTGGGATACAAAGTTTGTTTCCAAGAAAAAGAAATCCGTCTTGAATAAGAAAATCCTTGTAAGGTTCTATCAAACAAGCGTCATACACCTTACCAAAATTTACGTCGTCTTTGTACTGCTCTTTCACTTCATCAAAACCGATAGCATTCACTTGCATGGTAGACAACAAGGAATGACGACGGCTTAGCGCATCCGCGACTCGATTCAAAACGCTAGCCTTGTGCTTGATGTTGAAAGTGTAGTCTTGTAGGAACTCAACCAACTTGGCATGTCAGGGTTTAAGTTTGTGTTGACCGTTGATGTACTTCAGTGCTTCGTGATCGGAGTGAAGAACAAACTCCTTTGAGATAAGATAGTGCCTCCAATGTATTAATGCTCAGATGATGGCGTAGAATTCCTTGTCGTATGTCGAATAATTCTTACCTGATCCAGAAAGTTTTTCGCTGAAGAAGGCAATGGGACGTCCTTCTTGGTTTAGAACAGCACCTATACCCACGTTAGATGCATCACATTCAAGCTCGAACATCTTGTCGAAGCAGGGGAGTGCGAGGACAGGAGCTTGGGTCATCTTCTCTTTGACTAACTCAAAACTCTCTTGAGCTTCATTTGTCCACTTGTACATACCACCTTTCAGACACTCAGTAATTGGAGCGATCAGAGTACTAAAGTTTCGGATGAAACGTCGATAAAATGAGGCGAGGCCATGGAAACTTCGTATGTCATGGATAGACGCCGGGGCTGGCCAACTTACAATTGCCTCGACCTTTACTGGATTAACCTTAATTCCTTCATCTGACACCACGTACCCCAAAAATACTAAACTTGAGGTCATGAATTCGCACTTTTTCAGGTTGACAAAAAGTTTTTGCTCTTCTAGCACCTCGAAGAGTTGGCGAAGATGTCGTACATGCTCATCAGGATCCTTGCTATATATGAGAATATCGTCAAAATAGACAACTACAAACCTGCCAATAAATAACTTAAACACAAAATTCATTAGTCTCATAAAGGTACTCGGAGCATTTGAAAGGCCGAATGGCATCACCCTCCATTCATAGAGACCATCGCGTGTTTTGAATGCAGTCTTCCACTCGTTACCTGGCCGCATTCGGATTTGATGATATCCGCTTCGGAGATCGATTTTAGAAAAAATTGTTGCACCATGGAGTTGGTCGAGGAGGTCATCGAGTCGAGGTATGGGAAAACGGTACTTTACCGTAATCTTGTTAATTGCACGACTGTCGACACACATGTGAAATGAACCGTCCTTCTTTGGCACGAGCAGAGCAGGTACAGCGCATGGACTCATGCTTTCGCGCACTATACCCCTTTGTAATAGATCCTCGACCTGTCGCTGGAGTTCGTCATTTTCCTTGGGGTTCAGGCGATAAGCGGCTTTGTTCGGTAGGGGAGAACCAGGTATGAGGTCAATGCAATGTTGTATATCTCTCATAGGTGGAAGTCCGGGAGGTATTTTATCTGGCATTATATTCCGGAACTCTTCAAGAAGGGGCTTCAGGTTTTTCGGAACTTCTAGCTTGTCGTGGGAGGCAGTTTCTTTTACTAATAAGGCTAAAGCAAACTCGGATTCTTCACAAGATTTATTGAATTGGGTCTTGGTTAGGAACATGTTATTCTCTATGATAACAGGTTTGGATAGGTCTTCGGGTTTTAATGGGCCGAGAGTCACTTTTTTTCCATCTTTCTCAAACGAATATGTATTCGAAAAACCATTATGAACAACTTTACGGTCATACTGCCAAGGTCTACCAAGAAGCAAGTGGCATGCATCCATAGGTACCACGTCACACTAGACCTCATCTCGGTATTTAAGCCCAATGGTAAAATTCACTAAACACCTTTTGTCTACTTTAATGGAATTACCCTTTTTGAAGCCATGTTAATTTGTACGGTTGGGGGTGTTGTTCGACTTTTAAAGGCAATTTACTGACCATATTTATTGAAACGACATTCTCACAACTACCACTATCAATGATAACTTGGCATACCTTGCCATTAGAAGTACAACGTGTGTGAAAGATATTTCGACGGAGCCAACTTTCGTCAAGGGTTGGATTAGCAGTCAATGCTCGTCTTGCCCCCAACAGTTCTCCAGAATCCGCAAATGTCACTTCCTCGTCATCTTCTAGACCATTGTCATAAATCGCTGGGGTGTCAATATTCTCCATCTCTTCTACGGGTTCTCCTAAAATGGTGAATACTCCTTGATTTGGGCAATCTGGTGCGATATGTCCATAACCTTTGCACTTAAAACACTGGGCTGCCTTTCCTTTGGATCGAGTCACGATGGTGCTTTCGGTGGACTTGTCTGGGTTGTTCGTAGCAGGATTTTTTGTGGTTTGTGTGTGTTGGTTTCGGTTCGACCGAGAATTGAATTCTCGATTGATATTACGGGAAAATTCACTGTGGTTTACTCTTATTTCTTTCAACTGTTTCTCAATCCTTAATGCAAGTTTCAACACGTCGTTGTAGGAGTAATAGGATTGAAGTTGTACCTTATCTCTAATATCTTTACGGAGCCCTTGGAGATATCGCGCAATCGTCTGTTCTTCAGGTCCGGATACTCCACACTTCATCATAAGAAAATCGAACTCCTCTATATAGTCGTTAACAATGCGATCATCCTGCTTCACATCTTGGAGTTGATAAAAGGCCTCCTACAAGTAGCCGTCAGGTAGAAATTTCTTACGGAGTTCTCTTTTCATCTTCTCCCACGAGCGAATTTTCGCCTTGCCTTCTCTTACTCGTCGTTGTTTAACTTGCTCCCACCAGATTGAAGCATGCTTCGTTAGTCGGATTGCCACAATCTTGACCTTTTCTTCGTCAGACACCTCTTTGTAGTCAAACGTACGTTCAACTGTATGGAGCCAATCAACAAACTTGTCGGGTTGCATGCGTCCTTCAAAAACCGGGATGTCAGTTTTCACATCAATAGACCTACGGTGGTGCTCTCTCCGATGGCGGCGGGGTGAAGGAGAGAATTCGTCGCTGTTATTGGCGGATCGGTTGTTGTGGAAGGGGTTGATGTTGTCGTCAGAACTGCTCGAAGATCCGTGCCTCGATCGGCGTTCGCAGCTTCGGTCAGAGTTGCTGCTCGGGGTACCGTGCCTCGATCGGCATTCGCGGTGACGATCAGCGATCTCCATTGACGCAAGGCGTTCTTGGAGTCGTTGTATCTGACTTTTCATTTCTTCGACCATGCGATCCTTCGCATCAGCTTCTGGAACCTGATGGCTGGTGGCGGCGGCGTTACGTCCTTTTCGTTGACGAGCGGCGGCCATTGAACCTGCTCTGGTACCAACTGATGGCGTATGGAAGCGAATAATTGAAAGAGGAATAAAGACTAGATACGATACAAGAGGAGTATTACTCAACTCAAGAAATAACTTTATTGATAATTGATTGGTTATCTCTTACAATAGCTAATAGACCCTTTATATAGGCAAGGCCTGAGGGGTTGCCAAAAGAAACAATGATCTTATTACTAAATTTGCTCTATAATACTGCTTAATATAAAAGATAAAATAGGAAATAAAAAAACATGATAATAACGAAATCTCCTTGCCAAGAAACTTTATTCCCAAGAAATCTCCTTCCTAATTTGTAATTATGGCAGGTTAAGGAGCACCAACTTGCAATGCATCCTCTTACAGGCACATGAGGAATTGATTGTACCCTTTAATAATATGGGGCCATTGGTTTGAGTTGGGTTTGGGTTTTGGAAGGTAAGGATGATAAGTGAAGGCCAGTAAATTTTTGAAAAGAAGAGAAAGAAAATGAAGGGAAGTGACTAGAAGTCAAGGAGTTCAATACATCTGTTGCCTATGTATTCCTTTGAACCATCTTATTTACTCGTCAAGGCACGAAGGATGTAACCAATATAATCAGAAAAGACTTCAAAAAGCAAAAGAAAAAAAAAAGAAAAAGAAAAAAGAAAAGGAAAGACTTCAAAAAGACTATGGGCATGTTTGATTTGATGTACTTCAAAATATATGAATATGAGAATACATGAATGAGAAGATTCATGGATTAGAAAATACAAGAGATCTTGTTTGATTAGATGAATTTAAAGATCATGTATCTCCAAATTTATTGTTTGTTTCTTTTTATGAAATACTGGATTGTTGAAGTTAGTTGTGATAGTTCTTGAATAATTATTACCAAATTTATTATAATTAATAAATTCCACATAAATAATATTATTTTCTCATAGAATGTATAGTGGATTCACAAGCTAAATTAAATAAAAATAATGCAAAAGCCATAATTACAAAGGAGAGAAATACAATTACAAAAGAAAAGAAAAAAGAAAAAAATAACATCAAACTTACACCATAATTTGGTACAAAAGTCTTGTTTAATAAAGAGGAAAAGACAACAAGATTCACACAAGGAGTACAAGTGTTTAATACAAAAATCGGCACGAAATAAAATTAGTACAAAATATAAAAAACCGGTACAAAATAAAATTGGTACAAACCATATGATTGAATTGAAATTGAAATTGATTAAATTACTAAAAATCTAAATTTGGCCATAATTTAATCAGAGCCATAATATATGTGAAAAATCAGATATGATTGAACTGAATAATTATGAAAATGTCTCTGTTATAAACACTCATAGCTCTAATATGCAACATGGATATAATGCAATCATATCTCTGTCTAAATTAGACAATATTGAAAATAAAATCTAATGAATAGTTAAGAAAATGGAGAAAAATAATTTATTTGGAGAAAATCATGGTTCAGACTAAACTACTGTCGAATCACAAGATACTGAAAACTAATTGGAAGTTATTGACCTACCTATTTTGTGGATACACTCTTCAGAATGTGGAAATGGTTGTGGTTTTGAACTTTGGAAGTTCAGGACATGATAAATTGAAGGGAAATAAGATTTTTACAAAAAAAAAGTGAAAGAAAGAAAGATGCTGTCAGAAAGAAGTGACTAGAAAGAAAGATGCTGCCATAAAATAATAGTTCCTTCCCTGTAAGTCAAGAAGTTCAATACGTCCATTGCGAATCTTAATAAGCACGGGAGACAGCCGCCCCTCTAAAATTAGAATTACATGTACTCCGCTCTCTGGATTTTGATGCCTTTTGCACTAAGGCTCTTTATTAATTTGGGTCAAAATGCACCACTCCATGTATGCCTTTGAACTATTATATGTACTCATCGAGGCACGGAAAGATTTAACCAATATAATCATAAGAGACTTAAATATTTACAAGACTTCAAAAAAGAAAAGGAAGAAAAAAGATAGAAAATTTCAAAAATACTATATTAACTACCTGAAGAAAATACTATTTCGATCCATCAAAATTACAAGGAATGCAGAATAATAGATTTGAAAAAAAGTCTTTAGGAATTGATTGGACCCTTTCATTGATTGATTAATCAGATAGATTAAAATTTCCTACCGCTTTCATGAAAACCAACTATTGTGAGGCATGATGTGAATCATAAATCCAAATATTGTAAGATGTGCAATGAACCACTATTGTAAGAAGTTAAGTGCCTTCCTTGTCAGATGTGCAATGAATCACTATTTTAAGAAGTTAAGTGCCTTACTTTTACGACTTTTATGTAAAAAAATGTTTATTCTACATTTAATATAATCATAAGTAGGCTATCGGCCTATTATCTCAACAAAAAACAATTTGAGATTCTGCCCACAATTTCCTTCAAAAAGAAAAAAGAGATTCTGCCCACGATATATGGAATTTTAACATGATGTCTATAAGCCCAACATTGATTTGTGCCAGAAAACTTTTAGGAACTTCTCTTCAATGAGACCCCAAAAAGCCATCTCTCTCTCTCTCTCGGCCCATCTACGGTAAGTGATTTTGTCATCTTTTTTACTTCAGTTCTGCTTTTTTCTCATTCTTAATCCTTAACTGCCTTTCAAAATTTGTCAGTTGATCCTACTGCCAAAAAAAGAAGTTGTCAGTTGATCGTAATTAAGCCACAATCAAGCAATCACAGTGGTAAAACACTGCTTTCATAGATTATATCAATTTTGCACACCTTTTCACAATTGGCATGGATTGTGCAGTTCACCTGTTTGAGTAACTGCTCAAGAGACCAGACAAGGAGTACATATAACTTTAGAATCTTGAAATTTATGGGCGAATTTCATAATTTTACTTTTCTGAACTTTGATTCTGGAAAATTCAACAATACTGGTGATACACAAACATTTCCCGTAACTGTAGATTATAAATGTCGTTGCATTCTCAAATTTATTGAAATTGAAATGTGGAAAATTTTCTCAATTAATATATCATCAAAACCTGAGTATGAGTTTTCAGTGGCGTTTGACATCTCGAGTTGACTGGATTTTGGAGTATAAAGGTATGATTACAGAACTTGTCTTTTGATTTATTGTTCTTTTGATATATCCATGCTTGTCCTTCAGATATACTTATTATGGTTTGGTTCAAATGGCTAGAGCTAAGCTATCATAGAAAAAGATCCATATGGTTCAAATTGTAAATCCATTTCTTCTTCCTCCTCATTTTGCTGTTTCACTCCATTATTAGCTCAAAAGAAACCAAAAAAATCATGGATCGCAAATCAAAATGCAAAATTCATGAAGAGAATGAGCCTTACTGATCCAATCCCAACAAGATTTATTTTTTCATCTTTTTTTATTTAAATTTATTTTTTCATCTTCATTTACCCCACCAAAATCTAACCAAACCAACAATATCCTATCTCTCAAACCCTCAAAAATCCAAGCTTCTCCAATCTTTGTGAGCTTAGTAGAAGGCGTAAAATATCCGACAAGCATCACAAGAGCATCCAACGCATTCTCAAAGGCAAAAAATTCAGAAAACCTGACATTTCAATACAGGATTTTCTAGAAGAAAAGGATCTGAAATCTGATAATGGGTTGGTTTTGTATATAGGATCCAATGTGGGCATGGTCGCTTTTGCGGCGGCTGTAATGGGTTATCGGGTCATCACGTTTGAACCCATTTATGAGAATTTACAGAGTATTTGTGAGGGAATTTATTTCAATCGGGTTTCGGATCAGGTTACGGTTTTTGGTGCTGCCGCTTCGGACCGAATAGGAAATGTAACAATTCATAAGGTAATTAATTCAAATCTAATTAATTTTATATTTTTGGGATTTAATTTGGTACCTTAATTCTACTAGAAACCAATCTTTTTTTAGAATTTTCTTTTAATTTATACAAAAAAATGTAAATAAATTATACATAGTTGGGCATTTAGATAATAGTGTGATATCTCAAACCGGCGTGAAACTTGCATTTAAGTCCAATCAATAAATAGCAGTTACAGTCACTACAATTCCTCTAGACGAAGTAATTTCGGAAAATGAGAGGGCTATATTGATAAAAGTCGACATGCAAGGGTGGAAATTTCATGTGTTAAAAGGAGCAATGAGAATTTTGTCGAGAAGAAAAGGTAAAGCTCCATATTTAATTTATAAAGAAGATGAGAGGTTGTTGCGAGCGAGTAATACAAGTAGTGAAGAAATTAGGGATTTTCTTAGTAGTGTTGGTTTTACTAAGTGTAGTAAACATGGAAATGATGCACATTGTGTTAAGTAGTTCTTTGTTTTTTGATTTTTTTTTGGTAGGATTGAGATTATGTTTTCGAAATGAAACTGTGGTATTGTTTTTTTAATTTTTTTTTCAAGTAAATCAGAGGTAGTAATTTTGCATCATATTCATATAGTAAAAGAAAACTAAAAAAGAAAACAGTATTTGAATCAATAGGTTTAATTTGGCACAAACAATAGAGGTTACATTCCATGAATTGGAGTTCATATAAATAAGCAAATCAAGTAAAATGATAGAGCTGAGATATTACACACAAAGCAGCAAACAATTCAATATTCTCAACTAATTACAAGAAATAAAGTAGGCAGTAAAGTGCAAAAAAACCAAAAGAACATAATAAATTACAAAGTAAGAAAGGAAAGATACTTTGATACATGTCCAAAATTAAGATAAATATTTGATAAATAGATAGATGGCCTGGTATATCCAAATTACTGTAGATTTCATAACTTCATAGAATCCTTGCATGAACAAATTGGAGATAAGTTATAATACTAGCAATATTCGAGCCTGAATTTGAATAAAACAATAGAATTAAGTATATCCTAAATGAATAAAATCATAATTACATATTAGTTTTTGCTAACTTTTCAGAAAATATAGTTCCAACATAGCTATTGGGATGTCTTCAAACATAAAAGTCATTATTTTCTCTATCAATGTTATGAAAGATCAAGAAGTAGAAACAAATCAAACCTGTAAAATATAATCACATCAGAACTGTTGAGTCGACCGTATCCTATGACATAAAACATAAGAAACATGTAATTTTAGGAAATTTGAAAAGAAAAAAGATTCAAGTTAATCCAATTCCAGGAACTTTCAGGCTTGACCTGGATCCTGATTTTCAAGAAAAGAAAGATTCAAGTTGCTCTTTATGTAAATGACCAACTATATTATGGATACAAATATCTTTGAGGTGTAAATATTAAATATTAAATTCTGCTAGCATATTCACTTAACTTGAATGCTATCATGTTTCATGTCCAATAAATGTAGAAAAAAATAATGTAAGCAAAATAGCAGCAAATATATTTTTTGTACATGCTGGTTGATTTAAGTTGCTTAACTCACAATGGATGTAATTAACACGCTAATTCAATAAACCAATTAAAAATATATATAATTAATGAATATCTCAGCTGTTCATTAGTGCACCAGTTTTGACTTAACAGTTAACAAGCAATACATAGTCTAAGGGAAAGTAAGAAGTAATTTTGGCAGGGAGTATGCATTACTAATTTGCAAATTAACGAACTTTGTGTCTAATATAAAAGTAGAGAATTGAAAAGCTGAAGCTTTTAGATGGGAGATTTACATACCTTTCAGGATCATCTTTGTGCAGGTTCTCCCCATTGGTTTCTCTAAGCTTTGGACATGAGCGAATACTGATTAACTTCATAGATTCAAGAAGCTCTAGTCCCCTTATTGATTGTAACTCACTGCAGTACACAACAATCAAAATCTCGAGTGATTTCAGATTTTCAAGCGGAATAGATGTTATGCGTGGACAATTTTTTATCATCAACTGGGTGAGGGAGGTTAGGTTTTGCATGCTGCTGGAAAACCGCTCTTCTAGTTCACCACACGACATCAAGTCGAGGCCTTTGAGGGATGGCGGTAAAACCATCTCTCTTTGCCAGGTAAGTTTGGGGCAATAATGTATGGTCAAATGTTGGAGGTACGCAAATTCATGAAATGTTTCCACCGTCATTGACACCAGCTCATCACAGTTCGATATATATATTGACGCGAGTGACGGTAAATTGCTTGGCACCAAACAATCTTGAAGACTTGTAAGCCTCTCGCAGCAAATAACTACGAGTTTAGCTACGGAACGAGGAAGGCTAGGGATAGTTGTGATGTTAGTGCAAACAACAGAAAAAAAAGTATTCATGTGCATGTTGGTTCAGTCACTAAATACTTGTAATCCGATTTTCCAAAATAAGAACAAAGAAAGAAAAAAAGAAGAAGAATAAGAACGTTTTAAGTTACCTCAATTAGTTATATGATTAAAGTATTAGTTCTACATAACTAATTAAATATAAAAACAATTGAATATCTCCAGTTTCAACTAGACAAACAACAAAGTGGGCAGGAAATGTGCAAAGCCAAATAGAAAATATCTAATTTTGCTTACTATGTAAAGAAAGGTATAGAATTGGCAAGAAAAAAGCTTTCAGATGGGAAATATACATACCTCGGCGTCTTTTCTTATCCCTGTCCTTGCCTTTGGTTTCTTTAAGTTTAGGGCACCCTTTAATATAGAAATCCTTTATAGATGCAAGAAACTTATCTCCCCCTAGTGATTGTAACTCGCTGCAGTTCTGAACATTCAAATACTCGAGCGATTTCAGATGACTAGTCACATGAACCGGAATAGATTTTATGCCAGCACAATCGGTAATTCTCAATTGGGTTAGGGAAGTGTGATTCTGCAAACTAACAGAAAGCCATTCTTCCACCTCACCATCACATGATTCCAACTCGAGATAGTTGAGGGAGGGTGGCAAGACCATGTTTCTTGGACGCCTGAGCTGGGGGAAACCACCAATTGATAGGAAGGTGAGGTCACCACATGAGTGCAACGAGCCGGAAATTGAATTTATGAGATCACCACATGAGTGCAGACAAAGTCTGTGGATAGAAGGTGGTAAGGCTATCTCCCTTGGGCAGGTGAGTTGGGGACATTCTTTTATGCTCAACTCCTCCAGGGAAACAAACCCAATAAGATTTTCTACCGGCACCAACACTAGTTCTTCACACGAAGATATAACTAGTCTCTTGAGTGCTGGCATATTGCTTGGTACCAAACAATTTTCAAGACTTGTAAGCTTATTGCACTCCCATATTTCTAATTCAGTTAAGTTGATTAATGTTTTCGTCTCCAACCAACTTGGAAAAATCCTTCCTGCATAACAATCAATTACTAATTCTTTGAGATTGGGATGAGGACATAAAACCTGAAGCACCTCCTCTTGGAGGTCAGACTGACCAATGCATATCATCCAACGCAATTCCAATCTGTGAATAAGATTCTTCTTTTGTAGTTGAGCTTGTTCAGCTTCTCTCCTACTGGAAACATTGTAAAGATTTCTAATTCGCACCGTTCCATAAATTTTGTTGATGTGCTGTAATGTTCCAATCCTATGACCAGTGACTTCACTGATATAAAAAGTTGGATTACATAATTCGACTGCGTTTGCAAGATTTGTTATATGACCCACAAATGGAAGTTTTTTCTCATCTAATTCAAGCAATTTCAGGCTAATTAGTCTATTTGAATCTTCAGGAAAGCTTTCAAGATGGTAGCAGTTCTTCATGTTTAAGTATTTGAGATTGTAAAGTTCACAGAATGAATCGGGTAATCGTGCAATTTTTGCAGAAGAAATATTCAAATACCGGAGATGTTTTAGATTGCTAATGCTCTCAGGTAAATTATTGATTTTACAATTAGGCAGAGATAGTGAACAAATATCTTCAAGTTTATTAAACCAGCTTGCAATAGCTTTAACACCGCACACGCTATTTTCGTGAATTATAAGAGAGTGCAGTTTCTTATATCTACATAACTCCTTCAATTTTTTAACTTTCAACTTGCATTTAAAAACTGACAGATGCCTTACATCGGTAGATATTTTTTGTTCGAAATCTTCATTTTCAATCCTAAAACATTCATCTTTTGTAATAGATTGAGCTACATCATGCATCAAGTCATGAATCACATACCGGCCACTCAAGGGATTTCCACTTGTTTGAAAGAAACACCTACTTACTAACTCGTGGATATAACTTTTGGCAACAACTTCCATTTTCAGGTTCTCTTCTAGGGTAATTAAACTTTCACTTATCCAAAATTGCGTTAACTCACATTCACTAAACTTATAATCTTTGGGGTATAGTGAACAAAAAGAGAAACATTTTTTCAAATGAAATGGTAAATACTGATAGCTTAATTGAAGTACTGGCAAAATGTCATATTCTTCTTGTTGCAATTCCCACATTTCACTATCTCTAATATTTCTCCAATGTCTCTCATCCAAGCTTGTCCTCAAAAGACTACCTAGTGTTTTCGCAGCAAGCGGAGACCCTTTCAGCTTGACTACAATTTGCTTGCCTATCTTCTCCAATTCCGGATATGCTTCTGAGTTTGTCCAAAGACCAAATGCGCAACTCTTAAAGAACTCCCAATAAGCCCCCTCTTCTAATCCCTTCAAAAAAATTGGACCCTTTGAGATTGTGCCTGTAATTTCGGCAACCTTTTGAGACCTAGTAGTAACTATGACCATGCTTCCTGCACACCCATCTATTATTGGTCCAGATAAATTATCCCAATCTGTTTTATTCTCACTCCACATATCATCTAGAACTAGCAAAAAACGCCTAGTTTTTAACGCATCTCTTAGAGTAACTTGAAGGAAATTTAGATTATTAACATGCCTCACCTTTTTTCTTGCACCTAATATTATTTCTTTGGTTAGCCTTGCCACGTCAAAGTCATCAGAGACACGAACCTAAATTATTAGCTCAAAATGAGACTTTATCATCTTGTTGTTACAAACCATTTGAGCAAGAGTAGTTTTTCCTATCCCTCCAATTCCGACAATTGGCAAAACAGATACATTTTCCATATTCTTTACATCGCTACTCTCAGGCAAATCAAACTTTTTTGCTTTCTTTCCTCTCTTTTTACTGCCTGACCTATTACTACTCCCTGATGACTCCCCTAACAAACGGATCACCTCATCCAGTTCATTATCACGACCACCCAATTTGTACTCGTTAATGAATGATCTAGTCACTGGATTGGTTGTCTTGCTATACTGATTGGGATTTTCGGGGATACCAAGTCCATCACACGTTTCTTTCAGTTTAGCATAAACAAAGTCTAGTCTCTCTTGGACGTCCTTTACTTTGGTTCGGTAATCGCTCCACCAATTTCTAGTATTAGTAACAGAAGAAGAAACAACACCTGGAAAGATCCGGTGAGGGCCCTCCACTCTCTCTTTCAGTTCCTGATAGGTGAATTCATCAAGTAGCGACTTGACTTCATATGCAGCATCCTTGATCTGTGGGAGGAGAACATCAATGGCCTTATATTTGAAGCGCCAACACTCACATCTCTCGACCAGGAGCCATGACATGGGAACAGTTTCTCGAAGCTTGGAGATCTCAGTGCAGAGAGCCGGATCAAGTCGCAGTGCTTTAGACATGAATTGAGCACCAGCAGATACCATCTCCATTGCATTTTTTGCCTTCTCCATTGCTGACTTTGACTTTCTCAAAGGTTTGTTGGTTGTTGTGTGTTGTATTTTGGGTATTTGGGGAAGGAGGCATAAGCAAGAGGAAGGTTTGACTTGCACATCAGAATTGTGCACCCACGTTAATTGATGGAAATCAGTTTTAATTTAGTGCACTCTATTTTTTTTTTCTTTTTTCATCAAAGCAATATACAGAACAGAAAAAGTATAAAATACAAAACGCAACACACAAAATATATTTTGGAAAACAATATATATAAATAAAACACAAAATATAAAGTACACAAAATAGTATATATAATAATAATTCATAGAATAGAAAAACAGTATGTAAAACCAAAAAGACAATATATAAGCAGGGACGGAGCTTGTATGGATATGTTTTTTTGGGGGGGGGGGGGTAATTTTTTTCTCACCATTAATTAATCTTGCACAAAAATTTGGGTTCCATATAAATAAAACTACATATATTTTGGAAAAAAATTCATTATAATAGTACTAATATATACTACATTGTTAAAAATCTTGACGGGACATGACCCCCTCTAATCTCTATTAAGCTACATCCCAGTTAATATAAGTATAGAAAAATAGTATATAAAAATAAAAAAATAGTATATAAAATATACATTTTGAAAACAATATATATAAATAAAAAATAGTATATAAAAACACGAAAAACATCATATATCAAAAGGTATATATAAATTATAATACAAAAACATTATATATAACTTAACAAGCACTGATTAAAGATTGACTGTCGACACCCATTAACATGAAATTGCATTCTTGATTATGAGATGTATAGACCTCTCAGAATTCTCTCAAATAAAAATAAAAAAAACTTTCATTTTTTATAATTTAACAGAAAAAAAAACACATATTCTATTATGGGACATATAGGATCGAAAGCCAATTCTGCTACGGTAATTGTTGTTTCTGTTGTTGTGGTTATTGTTGTCGTGGTCATGACGGTCGGGATTTGCTTTCGTAGAAGAAGTCGCTCAAAAGCATATGGAAATACAAGCAAGCTCCAAATATTTATGTATTTTTATGCATACTTACAAACCTGAATAATGTCAAATTATTCTATTTTTTTAAATATTTTATATTATAAGTTTTGCTTTTGCTTGTACACAGGTAATGAGGATGTAATGGTTCTATACGAAAGGTAGAACTAGGCTTGGAGTACATTCTAAATCCAAATGCAGAGTATCAAGTGTTTGACTCGATACACTCTAAACAATGCAACTGATAACTTCTATGAAACAAATAAGCTTGGCAAAGGCGGTTTCGGTCCAGTTTACAAGGTAATACTTAATTTCCTAATAATTATTATTTCATGACGAATTGATAAATATTAACAAGCTGAAGAAATATTGTAAGGTAGTCTATTAGACGGACAAGAATAGCAGTGAAATTACTTTGGGAAAGTTTGGGACAAGAAACAAAAGAGTTCAAAAATGAGGTGGATTTGCTCACGAAACTCAAACACAAGAACCACTACAACAAAAAATACTCTTGGTTACGGTTTTATCAACACAAGAATGAAACCGTGTAAATGATTAATTTTTTGTTCACTTCTTTACATGGTTTCCTTGCCGCTTGAACATCACAGCGGTTGTCAATGTAAACCGGTCAATGGGGGGTCTTCTTCTCACGGTTTGCTTAAAAGACCGGACTAATAGTATTTCCAATCACGGTTTTTATGGAAACCGTATTAACCAAATCCCAAATTTAAGGTTTCCCAAAAATCATAACTACATATCACGGTTTTCATTAAAACCGGGATGACAAATCCCAAATTTAAATAGCCCTCCCATCCCAAACCCACCAGATTCGAACGAAACCCTAACCCCTCGCGGGAGAAAGCACCGCCGCTTCACCTTCGCCTCTCAATTTCTCCGGCGATCACCTGAGCAATCACGCAATGAGGCCAGCAGGAGGCGCCACGTCATGAGGCCATCAAGGAGACTGCAACAACACAAGCTCTCTGATCGATCGATCATGGAAGAGTACTTTCCTCAATCCGATCTGCTTTTTCTCAATTTCTGTATTTTTTTCCCCATTTTTTGTTCTAATTTTTGCTTTTTCGTGAATTTCAGATGTAGAGGATGAGGCGGTGAATTTCAGATGTTTTTTTCGTGAATTTCAGATCTGCTAAAAAGAGATCTGCAGAGGAGCAGAGTCAGAAAACGGCGATCGGAGCTTTGGACATTGCTCTCAAACTAGGTACTGAATCTTCTTCATCTTCGTATTTTCCTTATGGACCTCAGAATTTCGGAATGAGAAGAAAATCAAGTATTTCTTTAGGTGGATTTAGATCGTGTAGTTTTTCTTAATTTTAAGCTGTTTAATCTGATTTTGTTTCACTATTTTGCTTTCGCTCTTATTTTTTCTTGATAATTCCTTTCGAAATTGCGATTTTCGTATAATTTGAAGAATTACGTCTAACTTTTTGTATTTTCAGTCCTTTGTTGTACGTAGCTCAAGATTCTAGTCAAATGTTTAACACTAATTTTTATTTGAATCTTTTTTGTATTTTCAGTTGATGCTTAAAATACTATATTATTTATGAAAATGAAAAAACTATATTGGTAGGTATATGTTAGAGACTTAACATGCTGATTTTAGAAAGTAGTTAATTAACACTAATGTAATGTAGCCTGCTTCCATCTTTTTCAGGTTGAGACTTGATTTTTCGTTGTTTGTTGCTACTTGCATTTTGCTTTTTTGTAATATTTTTAACTTGATTAGTTGGGTTGGATTGATGATATAGTTCGTTACTTTCTAAGTTAAGTTATTGGGACTGAGTGTTAGATGTAAAAATATTATATATGAAGGGTATAGATGAAAAAGTATAAAAATCGTATTATGGAGGGGTTAGATGCAAAAAATTCAAAATCAAATTAGGTAAGTGATTGATTCAACTGGGCAAAAATTAATTTGACTTTACATATTTAAAAAGTTCATATGATAATTAGTTACAACAATATACTTAATTAATTTGAGTTTGTTATTATTTGATCTGTTTCAATCAACACTTTATTAATTGGTAATTAACATTTCATGCTTTTAATATTATTGTCCAATTTTACTTCATTATTTGATCTGTCTAAACTTTAAATTGGTAATTAATATTTTCATACTTTTAATTTTTTTCCAATCTCTTTATTATTTGCTTAGTTTCCATCAAACAATCCTACTTACAATTCAGCAACGAAGGTATGGATCTCATTTTTATAATCTAGAATTAATTTGTATAATAACCGTGTAGCGTTGGTGGAGTCGACCAACCTTGGACTGCTGCCATAAACCCGCTATACTCGGGCTTCAAGCCGTAGATTATTATCCTCCTCATTTGTGACTTGCTTATTTTCTCTTCAGGGGCGATTTGCGTGATATCGCTACATATGGATTTCACCTTCGTGAAGTACTGGATGATTGCCATGCTTCCTTGTGAAAGCGTCATGAGCTCCTTCTCGAGTAGTTGGAGGTGGGTGTCATTCTTCTTGGAGAACAATGTTGCGAGGATGTCCCAAGCGGCTTCCAGCCTTGATACGCTATTTCTGCAGAGCCTCATTCTCCGCGGACGGGGTCTTCTTCTCCTTGGTCAGTTTCGGGTCACTAGCAGTTCCGGATACTGTCGCTTTTTCAATAGCGACCTCTGGCAAAGTCATCTCATATCCGCCTACCACCTCCCATAGATAATGTCCTTGTAAGTAGGACTCTATGCAGGCCTTTCAGTAGATGTAACTGTTGTCGTTCAACTTCTTCAACCCGGTAGTTGAACCTCCAAAATCCATGGATGCGACTTAGTCTCTAGGCGTCAGCTAAGCCTACTCTCTTACGGCAACTCCTCTGACAGAATGCCAACACACGGACTACTGGACTACTCGCAAACTCGCAGCACTTAACTCTGACCCTCACCGTCTATTCCGACAGCACCGACCCGTCTAACTCACTCTGATACCAATTTGTAGAGTAGAGAGATGAGATTTGAATAAAACTTCTTTCTTATTTACTCAATAATATTATAATACAACCTCTACTAAATATTAAACCTTTAAGATTACATCTACTTCTATATTATTAAACTTCCAACTAGACTACTGCAAGACTCAATACACTCTTTATTTGAGAGAGGATTTGATTTGTGGCTTGATGCAAATGGTGAGAAGATGACTCCTATTTATACTAGAGAATGGAGTTATCTAGATCTAAGATATTTTTATGGAGTTTTCTAGAGACTAACTTATCTAGAACAAAGATATTTTAATAGATAATTCTAGAGTCAAGATATTTTGCTAGGCTTGACTTGCTTCTAGATTTTACATATTTAGGGCTAAAGTTTGATTGAGTTTAGTGTTGCATATTTAACATTTTTAATTAACATTCTTCATAGTAATATTGTTGAGAAACTTTTTTCAATAATTCTTGCAAAAATGTTTTGTAAAAAATCTTCTGAAAGAATACTTTTTCACAATGATTTAAAAAAAAGGAATGTTCAAAATATATTTTTTCAAAATATACTCAAAAAGAAATTCAACCTTTTATGTTCAAAATTGTACATATTGTTTTTTCAATAATATTTTTTCATTCAACTTAATTATTATTTACAACTAATTTTTTCCAGTTTCTATTGGATAAAATAATCCAATATTAATAATAAACTTTCTATAATTTGAACGAGTTGCATATAATTTTGATAATTTAACTTCTTATAAAAAATTAAAATGTTTAAATTAAGTATATCTAGAATATCATTAAATTTTATTAAACTTTCTTTAAATTCATTAAAAAAAGATAATGAAATTTTATTCTAAATTATTAGTTACAGAAACTTTTTAGATAAAATTGTACAAGTGTTAGAGAATGGATTATTTTTTTCTTTTTAGATAAAATTGTACAAGTGTTAGAGAATGGATTATTTTTTTCTTCGTAAAATACCATACACTGATAAAAAAAATCATTTTTTTATTACTTACACAGGTCAGCCAGCCCCCTTATTATTAGAAGCTTAAGTGTGGATAATTAAGAGAAATTAAGAGAATTATTTTTTTTTATTAAGCTTGAAATGACATACAATACTCAGCTTCCATTTATAGGCTGGAGATAATTACAATTAATTTAATTAAAATAAACGAGCAGATAAGTTTAAGCTAGACCCTAACAATCTAAGCCATCCATTGCTAACAGACTAAATCAATCTGAGCCATTCATTTTTTTTTAGAACTGTTTGGCATTTCACACACTCGGCCCACTACACAGTCCACTAATTTCAAAAATAAAAATAAAAAAAATAACTGCTACTCTAGCTGGTATTAACTCCATTTCTTTAGATACTGGATACATCCTGTGTCTTCCTTAACACTTATCACTTGTTTCTGGTTCCGCCCCGGGTCCATAAGTAGCTAAGTTTTACTCATACTAAATTGAATACATTTTGGATGCTAAATTGAATCAACAGTATACATCCATGCAGCCCAAATTGCAAATTTAGGCCAAGTCTTTTGCAACAAATGCTAATTCATCCCTCTATTTGCGACAAGACAAGATAAGAGAAAAACAAAGTTTCTTGTAGTTGTAGGGTTTGCGTGGGACCTGTTGAACTTCTCCCTTTTCTGAACCCTAAATCTAATTCGCCATATTGGCCGCCTCTTTCCCTCTCCTTATTTCAAATGAGATTTTTGTTGCATGTTTTTCTTCTTATTTGCTTTTTTGCTTGTGTTTAAACGAAAGAAAGGAAATGATGGATTCAAGTAAAAGGTCTGAGGAGAGAACAAATCGATGCTTCTCAGATGAATGTGGGGTAGAAACGAAAGAAATTCAAGAGGGCCCTTGTTGTTTGCTATAGATTTTGCAAATCGACTGTCGCAACCTCTTGTAAATTAAATGAAAATTCTGCATATAGATGCAGAATTTTGGGGTCGGATTAAAAGGCGGGGGCTTCATTCTGAGATTGAATGCTGGCCTAGACTTCTCCCTACATTGCTTAATTACCCCAAATTTGTCTGAGAATCATGGCGTTCTCTTCACTGATCAAAAATTATGTTCTGATCCTTAATTATTTTTTACTCATTATTTTCTTTTTTTGGGTTATTCCTTTATCCTAATTGAATTATTGTGCTTTTATCTCATAGCTGATTTTTTTTTAATTGTTTTTTCGATGTGTTTATGCAATATTATCATTTTTGCTCAATTCTCAACAAGGGAGGAGTGAACAAATTGGTGCTAACGATAATTTAGAATGAACTCTTTTTTTTTAATGAAAAAACTTTTGCAATATAAACTTTGAACCATTCAATTATCAGTAAAATTGTTTGAAAAGATGGGGAAATTATAAATAAATAATTAATAAATGACAAGCATGTGTATGAACCTTTCTCTCTATTTTTGATGAAAGCATACATCAAATTAAAGTAGGAAAGAATCAAGATGATTTCCGTGACGAATCGTTTTGGTTCAATTCAATTCTTTGGCTTCAACAATGACTCAGTCTGAAATCTCAACCATGTGTTACGCCACCTCATCATCTCTTCTGATTGCCCCAAAATTTAAAGTTGCATATCACCTGTGGGGGAAGTCGACTCTGCAATAGACTATCAATAGTTTACATTACAATACAACATAATCAAAGTCATGACAACCAAAATATATGGGCTGTGATATTTATAACTATCATATACTATATGACTTCAAATAATATATATTATTAACAACAGTTCATTAAAAAGTATATCGTCCCTGGTGCTCCCTTAAAGAATTTTTGTGGAAGAGTAAAGCACCCTCAAAATTAAATTCTAATTTTTGTGGAAGAGTAAAGCACTCTCAAAATTAAATTCTTCATGTGATGACTGCTTCGGGACCAAATTTGGACGGCACATAACCTTCGCAAAAGAGGCGTTCTTTGCAATGTAGCCGAGGAAACCATATCTCATTGACTCTTGCTCTTTTTAAAGAGCTCTAAGGATTGTTGATGGGAGTCAATCCCTCATAACCCTTCGAAATTTCTGACTAGTAATAAGCTCAAAGTCCATGAAAAAGGCCAACCAGATACTAGACGTGGCAAACGGACGGGTCGGGTCATATTTGGATCAGGTCATTTGGGTTCGGATTCTTTTTATGTCCGGTTCATATTCGAGTTTGGTCAACACGGATCGGGTCGTATCGGTTTGTGCTCTTGTTTCGGTCGAATCTTTTTCGGGTCAAGAATTTGTCGGGTGAATTTTGGGTCGGGTCGAGTTGTATTCAGATCTTATTCCGGCCGGGTTAAATGGGTTCGGGTTATTTCAGGTTCGGGTTGTTTTGGTATTCGGGTTATGTGGAATTCAAGTCTCTTCATTTTTCGGGCAAATCGGGTTCGGCTTATTTTATGAATTTCTAGAGGTGACAAAACTAACCCGAAACTAAGAAACCCACCTGACCCACCCGAAATATCAAATGACTCAAGCCCTCCTGGCCGGGACCCGAACCTAAATGATTCGAACTTAAAATTGACCTTAACCCGACCCGACCGAATTCCAACCTGATTATTTCCGAGACTCAAATAACTCTAACTCAAAATTGACCTCAACGTGTACAAATTATCAATATGATTCCCGAAATACTTGAACTGAACACGAAATAACCCGACCCGATGGATCTGAAACCTGAAAAAAGAACCCGAAAGAGCCGCCTGATCCATTCGATAGCCGACCAGACCAGACCCGATCCGGATATTTTAGAAATATCAAATCACCCAAACCCGTCAGATCCTAATACGAAGAAACCGAATCAAAATGATCCGAACATAAAACTGACCTAACCCGACCCGACTTGAACCTGCTAAAATCCGAGACCCGAGCTGAAAACTGACTTGATTTTGTGTCTATACGAAACCGGAATGCAACATGTGTTGCCACCTCTACATGTTTAGCTCGAATAACCAAACCTGATTCTGACCCAACTCGCCATTTGCCACCTCTACATAAATCTAAAGCTGCCAATATGACCTGAACCATGACCCGAACCCGAAAGACCCGCCCGACTCTCTTGATGCCCGAACCCGCCCGACTTCGACTCGATGTATCCGAATCCATATTCTTATGAGTTATGATATATCAATTTTAAATGTAGATAAATTGAATTTGTATAAAATAATATATTTCATATTCAATAAGAAGTATTATGATACATTAAGAACATTATATTATAAAATCATGTTGAAACATATTTAAAATGATCTCCTGATTCATCTTACTGATTTGTTGAAAATAAAAGAATAAAATACAAAAAATGAGCAAGAAGGACTAAGAAAAGAACATTTACATTAATTTCAAAGCCCTTATTAGATTAAATTATTATTTGGGATATATTCAGATTTCGGGTTGGTTTAAACCTATAGTCAATATGGTTTCGGGTCAGTTCAGATCTTGGCTTATCAGGTCTCGGGTTCTCTCAGGTCACGGGTTATATCGGGTACGGGCAAGTCGGGTTTTATGTCGGGTCGGGTTAGAGTGATCATCAAACAACAGTCATTTCGGGTTTGGATTCTTCGGGTCCGGGTTGGGCGGGTTCAAGTTATTTGACTTTTTCAAAATTTTCGGATCGGATCGGGTCGGGTTTCGGACGGGTCGGACGGGTCTTTCGGGTTCGGGTCATGTTTGCCAGCTCTACCAGATACCAAAATGCTAGCGACAATATTGAACATTTGGTGGGAAAGAATGCAAGAAATAAAAAAAAACGAATGCGCATTATCATGATCATTCACGATAACATCATCTTCCGTTTCAATTCATGAAGAGATCATTGCTAAAATTATTTCTTCGTTGCATCTTCCTTAGTCAATTTTTTTACTTTTCTTAGTGTTGTACTAAGAATATTTCCGGCCCAAAATTTTTTGATTGATTACAAATTAAAGGAATGTATATACAATTATCAAAATAATATTTACATTTTTATATAATGCACAAAAAATAAAAATATGTATAAAACGATGAAAACAGTATATAAAACATAGTATATTAAAAGGCGAAAAAATAATATATAAAAATTCCGTCATAATTTGAGCGTGCTCTGGATCATCATGATTTCACATTTCCCAAAAATATATTGCACTAATAGTCTGAACAAAAAACATAATACAACCTGACAACACAAACTTTTTGCTTATTTTTCGTTACAATCAGTTTTAAACAGAATATAATCTAATAGTTAATTGGAGATTTTTAATCAGTTTTAAACAAAATATAATCTAATAGTTAATTGGAGATTTTTAATCAGTTTTAAACAGAATATAATCTGGAGATTTTTAATCAGTTTTAAACAGAATATAATCTAATAGTTAATTGGAGATTTTTAATCAGTTTTAAACAAAATATAATCTAATAGTTAATTGGAGATTTTTAATCAGTTTTAAACAAAATATAGATGAGAATAATTGGAGTAGACAACAGTTCGATTTTCACTCATGTTGTATCAATGGCAATTAGATGTCCTGAGAAAAGAACAAAGGTAACTGACATGTACTCTTACACTTATTGTTGGTTCTGGATTCTTTGATCCGGTCTTTCAAAGATATGCATCACATGTCTAGAAAATTATAAAAGTATAGTAAATTATACTTTTCCATTATGCATGAATACGGTCAATGAAAACTTTTAGTATAGTGGGTCCCTTCTAATTAATAAATTTAAAGTTTAATTATTTCAAAATAGTGACTATATGGGACCGGGGACCCTTCAAAAATCCATTTAATATATGAACTTTCTGCCACCTAATAATTTCTCCAGTGTTTAATGCTGGAAACATGGAATCATTCAACTAAAACAAACCAATTTTAATCTTCTCAAGCAACCCAATTTGAAAATAGTCAAAAAGATAGTTCTGTTCTTTACATAAAAATCAAAAGGATTTTATCATTTTTTTCCAATGTTGCACAATGCTTCTTCGATCCATCTCTCTTCTCTTTCTCTCTCCCCTTTTCTTCCAAATCTTCACCAATGCAAAACTCCTCAACTCAAATTGCTCAACCACAGACACATATTATATTGGAAGCACCTTCGAGTCGAACCTTTTCAAGCTCCTTTCCTCCCTCTCAACAAACGCAATGACAAACAGCGCCTTCTCTGACGACTCATACGGCACGAGCCCAGATGAAGCTTATGGCTTAATTATGTGTTATGCTGATTCTTCGCTAGCCGACTGCACCAGCTGCCTTCAATACGCTACCTCCAACGCGACTCAACCGTGTTCCATGAGCGCGACCGCAACTGTATTATACGACTCGTGCACTTTAAGTTACTCCAGGAAAGATTTTCGGTATGTATCAGAACCATATGCACCATATTGCTTATTGAGTGGAGAAAATTCGCTCGATCAAAATACAACGAAATCATTGAGGCAATTAATGACCAATCTAAGCGCTTTGGCACCGAATTCGAGTCAAATGTTCGCAAGTGGTACGGTGAGTGGAACTAATGTTATGGGGCTTGTGCAATGTACGAGAGATTTGCCAGCCGAGGAATGTAGTATGTGTATTTCTGATGCGATGACGGACTTTGATTTTTGTTCGTTTAATGGGAGCGCTTTAGGAATTAGGATAATGATGAAGAATTGTTATATTAGATATGAGTCTTATTGGTTTAATGTCACAGCATTTCCGAAATCACTGTTGTCTCCTTCACCACCATCAACATCGCCATCGCCTGTTACAAGCCCTTCAGGAGGTAATAAAAGTTCCATATTGTTGATATTATTTATTAATTTTTGAATATTTAAAAAATCTTTAAATTTCAAGGCTATAATTCTTTATTTATAATTGAAAAAATAAATGGGGAAAGGGGGGTTATAGATAATAACATAGATTTATGGTTTAGTTAACAGTTTTTGGGATTTAATAGTAAGATTAATATTTTGATCAATTTTTGTAATTTTTTTTTCCCTTATTGAGAAAACTATAACATTGTATGAGAATTTGTATTGATATATACAATTTAGTGCGGGTATGAGAATTTGTTATCGTCTTTCAAGAAATAAGTTGACTTAATCCCTATTAAATTATTCATTTATATAGGATCAAAATCTAATTCAGTTGTGATAATTGCTGTCGCAATTTCCGTGGTGGTTGCTATCATTCTGGCGACTGTTGGGATTTGCTTTTGTAGAAGAAGTCGCTCAAAAACGCATGGAAATACAGGTAATTTCCCCACTTTTATGTATTTTTATACATACTTACAAACCTGAAAAATATCAAATTATTTTATTTTTTGTGAAATTGTATATGTTACATTATTTTTTTATGTTCCTCAAGGAGTATTTTATAACAAAGAGAAATACTCCTACTTCCCTCATTTAATTTGTACATGAAATATGAATCTCCAGACTTTTCCATCTTAACCAAAATAGTCAACCATTAGACTTAAGGACTGATTGATTTGATTGCACACAGGTTTTGATGAGGATGTAATTGTTCTACAAGACAATGTAGAACTAGGTTTGGAGTATATTCTAAATCCAAATGCAGAGTATCAAGTTTTCGACTTAATTACTCTAAGAAATGCTACTGATAACTTCTCTGAAACAAATAAGCTTGGCAAAGGCGGTTTTGGTCCAGTTTACAAGGTGAACAATACTTAATTTCTCAATAATTATTATTTAATGATTAACTGAAATTTTTTTAATAGTTTGAATAAATTTTATAGGGTACTTTATCAGATGGGCAGGAAATAGCAGTGAAATTACTTTCTCAAAGTTCTGGGCAAGGAACAAAAGAGTTCAAAAATGAGGTGGATTTGCTCGCAAAACTCAGGCACAAGAATCTAGTTCAATTATTAGGATGTTTGATTCAGAAAAATCACAAGATGCTCTGCTATGAATATTTACCTAATGGAAGTCTTGACAAAATTCTCTTTGGTATGTTAAAAAATCATACATGAATCACAATAATTTTCTTACATGCTTTTTATATAATTCTTATTGCTTTTTTTCTATTCAGCAAAGGATCCATATAAAAGTGCTGATCTTGATTGGAGAGCTCGGTTTAAGATCATCGAAGGAATCAGTCGTGGTTTACATTATCTCCACGAAGAATCTCGATTGAAAATAATTCATAGGGACTTAAAAGCTAGCAATATATTACTTGATAAGGACATGAATCCAAAGATTTCTGATTTCGGTCTTGCGAGATTCTTTGAGGAAGATCAAACTCATAAAGACACTTCTGTTATAGCCGGAACTTTGTAAGCTTTTCAAATTTTCATTCAACACATATTATATGCTGATAATATTATGGGAGCAATTAATTTGATTACCTTATTTGATTAATTGAAGTGGTTACATGGCGCCTGAGTATATTATGCACGGGAATTTTTCTGCTAAGTCAGATGTGTATGCTTTTGGCATTTTAGTTCTTGAAATTGTGGCGGGTCAAAAAAATAGTTCTTTCATGGGTTCAGGTCGTATTTCAAGCCTCACTGATCACGTACGTAACATAAATAAATTAATTATTATTACTTTAATCACTATGATTAATGCCTAATTATTTATTTCTTATATGGCTAATTATATAGGCATTGCAAAATTGGAACAATGGAACAATATCTCAATTCAAGGATCCAATATTAGAAGATGAATATCTTGATGAAATAAAAAGATGTGTTCATATCGGATTACTTTGTGTACAAGGAGACCCAATTGATAGACCTAACATGGAGACTGTTAAAAATATGTTAAGTGGCAATTCTAATATTACTACCGATTTGCCTTCGACATTTTCACTAACAAAGATGACGGAGTTTAGTATCAGTGATGACAGTTCTACCAGAAATACTTATAGAACTAATAGAAGTGGAGAGAGTTCTACCACAAGGAGTACTACAAATACAAGTAGAGATTACTCAATTTGACTAGCAGAAAATTATTAACTTGTTCTGCATATGCAGATTAGTTTTACAATTTTGTTTAATTATTGCGACACAGGTAATTTGACATATCTGTACATTTGATAATTAAATGAATGGGAAATATGAGTTCTTTCTCTTCCCTTTTTACATTCGAGGAACTCCAAAAGAAACTATATTAAAGATCATTAGCACAATTTATATGAATTTCAATTTTCTTTTCAATTGAGTAAAAAACTATCAAATAAAGAGTGCCAAGTCCATTTGAAATGAGTAATTTTCACAAAATAATGTCAACGAGATGTCTTGAGAATGGATCACATGACCGACCCTGATGTAAGTCCAGTGAGCCCGTGGGTTGGACAATACTTGGGCTAAGGGCAACAAAATACTTAATATAACATATATAACCCAAAAATATAATTAAAGCCCATATTAGATAGAATGAAAAACATAAAGAAAAAGCCTCATATTGATACCCAAACCGAAATTTTCAAATTGAAGTACTCTATCTCCATATCTTCTCCATTTAATCTCATTGATAAACACACATTGTATATCATTCATTTATTGAATAAATGGAGACGACAAAAAAAGAGGAAGGAAGGATTCATCAAAAAAAAAGAGGAAGGAAGGATATGTAATTCCTTTTATGCGCAGCAACCTAATATTCAAACTCTCTCTCTCTCTCTCTCTCTCTCTCTCTCTCTCTCTCTCTCTGTTTAACTTTATCTCAGCAAATAAAAATCAAATATCTCCAATCTACAGGGGGGAAAAAAATTAAAGGAATTCTCACTCTTTTTTTATGTAACAATTAGGTAATTATAATAAAAAGTTATTTTACCTAAAATTAATATTCTTCAAATTCAACCATAAAACTTTTGAATTGAGAAAAAATAATATGTATATTATATAGATATTAGCACATAACTAATTTTTATATTTGCTCTATTAAAGAAAAAAAGATTAAGGACCTTTATTTCAATTTTTTTCTAAATTATGTTATCTTTTCTATTTGCACAAAAGGTGTTCCGAAATTTTTTTGATTGTATTTTTTGCTACTTCAAATATGTATATTGCAAAAAATAAATCTTGCTATTTTTAGTTGGATTTTTTGTTGATATTATAACAGGACAATGTTTCTATTTTGGGCTTGGGCAACGGTAATAGCAGGGCCGGCCTGAATGGATGACATGTCTTCTTATTATATTGGTTATCCATTATTTGATCAGGTCTTTCAAAGATATGCATCACTACAGTCTACACTACGACAATGTGTAGAAAAATAAAATGCAAGAATACGGCCGGCAAAAAACTCTCAATTTAGTGGGTCCCAATAAATTTCAAAGTTTAATTATTTTAAAATAGTGGCAATGGGATAGGGAGTCGGGGACCCTTCAAACCAAGACTTGTTAATCCATTTATTAACGTCTAAACTTTGTGTCACTTAATAGTTTCTACAATGTTTAATGCTGGAAATTTAGGTTGAGCTGGTCCACATGGAACTATCCAACTAAAACACACAAAATTTTAATTTTCTCAAGCAGCCGAATTTGAAACTCGAAAGTCAAAAAATAGTTCTGTTCTTTACATAAAAATCAAAATGATTTCAAATTTTTTTCCATGTGGCACAATGCTTCTCCGATCCATCTCTCTTCTCCTCTTTCTCTCTCCCCTTTTCTCCCAAATCTTCACCAATGCAAAACTCCTCAATGCAAATTGTTCAACCAATGACTCATGAACCTTTTCAAGCTCCTTTCCTCCCTCTCAACAAAAGCAATGACAAACAGTGCATTCTCTGACGACTCATACGGCACGAGCCCAGATGAAGCTTATGGCTTAATTATGTGTTATGCTGATTCTTCATTAGCCGACTGCACCAGCTGCCTTCAGTACGCTAGTTCCAACACGACTCAACCGTGTTCCACGAGCGCGACCGCAACTGTATTTTACGACTCGTGCATTTTACGTTACTCGAGTAAAGATTTTCGGTATGTATCAGATCCCTACGCACCAATTTGCTTATGGAGTGCAGGGAATTCTTCGCTTGATCAAAATACACCAAAATCAGTGAGGCAACTATTGAACAATTTAAGTGTTTTGGCACAAAATTCGAGTCAAATGTTTGCAAGTGGTATGGCTAATGGGACGGATATTATGGGGCTCGTGCAATGTACGAGAGACTTGTCGGCCAAGGAATGTAGTCTATGTATTTCTGATGCTATGACGCACTTTGACTTTTGTTCGTCTAATGGGAGCACGTTAGGAATGAGGATAATGACGAGGAATTGTTATATTAGATATGAGTCTTATTCGTTTAATGTCACTTCTTTTCCAAAATCATTGTTGTCACCACCGCCACCACCACCTTCGCCAGTTACCAGTCCTTCGTCGGGTAATAAAAGTTTCAGATTGTTGTAATTATTTATTTATTTTTCTGAATATTTAAGAAATCTTTAAATTCGAAGGTTTTCTTTATTTATGATTTGAAAAAATAAATGGTGGAAAGGAGGGGTTATAGAGAATAACATAGGTTCATGGTTTATTTACAATTTTTGCGATTAAATAAGATAATAGTACAATAATATTTTGATCTTTTTTTTTATACTTTTATCAGATAGTAATATATACAATTGAGTGCAGGCGTGAGAAAATTGTTATGTCTTTAAAAAAGTAAATTAGTATAATCCATCAAAAAATACTTCATTCATACAGGATCAAAATCTAATTCGGTCGTGATAATTGCTGTCTTGATATCTGTGGTTGTTGTTGTCGTGCTTGCGATAGTTGGGATTTGCTTTTATAGAAGAAGTCACTCAAAAGCACATGGAAATACCGGTAATTTCACAAAATTTCTGTATTTTCATATATACTCAAACAAATACTAAAAAAATATCAAAATATTTTATTGTTGTAAAAATTATACAAAAAATTGTTTTTTTAATTATAAACAGGTGATGAGGATGTAATGGATCTACAAGGAAATGTAGAAACAGGTTTGGAGTACATTCTAAATCCAAATGCAGAGTATCAAGTGTTTGACTCAACTACTCTAAAAAACGCTACTGATAATTTCTCTGAAACAAATAAGCTTGGCAAAGGCGGTTTTGGTCCAGTTTACAAGGTGAACAATACTTCATTTCTCAAGAATTATGATGTAATGATTGATTGAAAATATATTAATAGTTTGAAGAAATATTTTAGGGTACCTTGTCAGATGGGCAGGAAATAGCAGTGAAATTACTTTCCGGAAGTTCGGGACAAGGAACAAAAGAGTTCAAAAATGAGGTGGATTTGCTCGCAAAACTCAAGCACAAGAATCTAGTTCAATTATTAGGATGTTCGATTCAGAAAAATCAAAAGATGCTCTGTTATGAATATTTACCTAATGGAAGTCTTGACAAATTTCTCTTTGGTATGTTTAAAACATACATAAATCACAATAATTTTTTTAATATGTTTTTTACATAATTCTTATTGCTTTTTTTCTATTCAGCAAAGGATCCATATAAAAGTGCTGAACTTGGTTGGAGAGCCCGATTTAAGATAATTGAAGGGGTTTGTCGCGGTTTAAATTATCTACACGAGGAATCCTTACTAAAAATAATTCACAGAGATTTAAAAGCAAGCAATATATTACTTGATAAAGATATGAGCCCTAAAATTTCTGATTTCGGTCTTGCGAGATTCTTTGAGGAAGATCAAACTCATAAAGAAACTTCTGTTATAGCTGGAACTTTGTAAGCCTTTCAAATTTTCATTCAATATATACTATATGCTGTTATACAAGCGATTAATTTGATTACTTTATTTGGTTAAATGAAGTGGATACATGACGCCTGAATATATTTTGCACGGGAATTTTTCTGCTAAGTCAGATGTGTATGCTTTTGGCATTTTAGTTCTTGAAATTGTGGCGGGTCAAAAAAATAGTTCTTTCATGGGTTCAGGTCGTATTTCAAGCCTCACTGATCACGTACGTAATATAAATAAATTAATTATTATCACTTGAATCACTATGATTAATACCTAATTATTCATTTTCTTATATGTCTAATATTTAGGCATTGCAACATTGGAACAATGGAACGGTATCTGAATTCATGGATTCAATGTTAGAAGATGAATATCTTGATGAAATAAAAAGATGCGTTCATATTGGATTAATGTGTGTACAAGGAGACCCAATTGATAGACCTAACATGGAGACAGTTAAAAATATGTTAAGTGGCAATTCGAATTTTAGTACGGATTTGCCTTCGACATTTTCGCTATCAGAGATGATGGACTTTAGCATCAGTGATGACAGTTTTACAATAAATGCTTACAAAACTAATAGAAGTGAAGGAGAGAGTTCTACCACAAGGGGTACAACAAATACAAGTAGAGACATTTGATAGTTAGCTTGTTCTGTATATGCAGATAAGTTTTATAATTATTTTAATTTTTGCGACACAGGTAATTTGACAATTACCTATACATTTGTTAGTTAATTGAGTGGCAAATTTGGAGATTATTAGCACAATTTGTATGAATTTCATTCTCTTCTTTTCAATTGATTAGAACTTAGAAGACTATCAAATAAGCCTGAGTCAAGTCCAATTGAAATGAGTCAATTCGACAACAAATGAAACAAAGTCTGTTTTCTCGACTTTTTGCAAACAGCAACATAACGAATAATCAAATTAGAGAACAGAGACCACTAATAAATCACAAAACAGATGAAAACGAAAAAAGATAACAACAAACTGGAAAACAATATCCACATTTTCTTTTCTTTTTTTCAAATGTAGTCCTTAATTAGGCCTACTGACTTGCAATCATATAACATGTTCACAAATAGAGCTATCCGGTTTCTGTCATCAAATCCTCCTTTGTCACTGAAATATCAGACCAAGTAGAGTATAAGGTCGGAACGGTGACAGAATTGTCACGAAGCATAAGAGTGATGACTTCCATGTTGGGTCCATCGGTCGGGTTTTCTTGTACACAAAGTAATGCTATATGCACACACCTTATGATCTTATCAAGACAGTCGTCATCCATAGCAGGATCTTTCTGTAGATTTAGTGATCCCGATCTCCAAAGCTTCGATGACTATTGTTAATTATATGTAGTAATCAATATTTTCTCGATAAAGCAAAAAGAAAAGACTATATATACTATGGAAATCAACAATTTGAAACTTGAATGTGTTAAAAAGAACTTAACCTACATGTGCAATAATGCTTGAAGAAAGTTTAGGATCAGAAAACGTACTATTCTTTCGACCAACAATTTCCAAAATAAGAACACCGAAACTGTATACATCTGACTTTATGGAAAAATTTCCCTGCATAACATATTCTGGCACCATGTATCCACTGCATATATAAGAGAACCACTTAAGAGAGGAAAGAGTATACATTAGTTGCAAGTATTTTTTTGGCCCAATGTAAGCGATGAATGTTAATCTAATCCAAAAGTTTCTCAATCCATTCTAATATATATAGTGGTGAGTTAGCTTATTAGGTAAACTTGATATATTAATTCTTGATTTTGAGAGGGTGGATATGATATTATTAGTTTTGTAAGGCTATATTTGATATTTTAAGTTGTTAGAAGGATATATATCGAATTCCTGCGAAAATCAATTTATAGACTTACAATGTTCCTGCAATAATAGAGGTGTCTTTATGAGTTTGATCGTCCTTGAAGAACCTGGCAAGACCAAAATCAGAAATTTTAGGGATCATATTTCTATCAAGCAATATATTGCTAGCTTTGATGTCCCTATGTATGATTTCATTCGAGATTCCTCATGCAGGTAAAGTAAACCACGACTGATTCCTTCAATTATCTTGTGTCGTGTAGTCCAATTGAGTCGTAGACGTTTGGATGCATCTTTTTTATCTGCATGTACTTAATGAGATTAGATGTATAGCAGAAAAAATTGAATATCCTTCTTTAGGAGTTTGAGAAAAAGAATTGGTATTTCTTTCCACAATGATCAAAAGTCCATTAATCAACGGCTTCTAGGACGAATGAAGCATGTTTCCCCGACCCCATTTCAAGTTGGACCACAATACAAATATAATGCCCTTCATCATAATTGCCTCTTGTGTTTATGACAGAGTGGAATGAAATATTACATGTTAAACGAGATTTTGTCATAGATAAAGGGGCATAGTGGGGATAATTTCAGAGGCAAGCTAGAATTTTCCTTTCATATTCATTATTCAGTCTTATAAGTTAAAAAATTGAGTACCAAAAAGAATATTGTCAAGACTCCCATTAGGCAGATACTCATAGCAAAGAAGTTTTTCTTTTTCCTGTAAGCAACAACCCAATACTTGCACTAGATTCCTGTGTTTGAGTTTCCCTAACAAATCCACTTCATTCTTGAGCTCCTTGAGTCCTTGCATCGAGCTTCTCACAAGTCTTTTCGCCGCCACTTCTTGCCCATCAGGAAAAGTCCCCTGAAAGAATTATTGAATTATAAAGAAATTAATCATCTTTTATTTATTTATTTATATATTTTTATCTTTTATGATAATCTTATATCAATTATAAGATTAAAGAAAAAGGAAGATGTCTTCATATCTTATATACTTGTCCAAAATCACCTTCGCCAAGTAAGTTGATGCTTGAGAATTGACCGGTTGCATCTTTTAGCAAACTCAATTCGAACAATTTCAATTCTGAGCTTGGATCAGCAAAAACTTCCATGTTTGAATTCATGTAAACTTTCAAGTGGATTGTATCTATTTCTAAATCCATGTCGCCTACAGTTTTAAAGGAAAATTATGTTATGGCCTAGGTGTAAATTGACCAGTTTATCATCTATTACCAGGAAAAAAAAATTAACTGTCACATGCTAGTTATTGATCAGATAAAGTATCAATCACAATTTTTTGTTATAATAGTTCTTTAAATGGCATACTTACTTGACTTTTGGTACTTTGTTCTCCGTCTTCTGCACAAGCAAACAATAGTCATGACAAGCAGCAAAAACACAACCGTGCTGGATATAGCGATGGCCATGATCCGTTCCTGTGTACTTTTAAAAAAAGACAAGTTTATATTAATCCACCTGAGGAGAATATAATTAATGCATGACTTTTACTTTTAGTCTCAAATGAAATACATATACCACTTTTATTAGAGTTAGAGGTAGAGTTAGAGGTGGTTTTCCCTGGAGGTGTAACGACGTCAAAAGAGTAGAACTCATATCGTAACAATTGGGTCACATGATTCTGTCCCCTTGCCAATCCGAACAATTTGGTCCCCTTTTGAGTAGATTATGAAAGGAAAAATGTAATACACCTTTGACACTCATCCGGCACTAGGTCCCTCGTGTGTTGCAACAGCATCTGCAGAGTTTGGTTGCCCTCATAGGTGGTCATGCCGGTAGCATACCTTTTCGAAAGAGTAAACTTTCTTAGTTACTCTTTGATTATTATAACGCAAGAAATATACTTGTTGTGGAACAAGATAGTGGGCCAAAGTGTTAAAGAAAGTAAAATAAATAAATAGTTATCAAAAAAGACGTTAATTTATGAGTAAGTTGTTATGGTACCTATAAGCTGAGTTTAATGCTTCGGTTGTCAGGCTACTTATGAGTGTCTGAACAGATGGACTATTCAAGAAGTTACTGTCACAGAATTAAGGTGAATACTGCACGTACTGCAGGCAGGCGGGCAAATAACTTTCCGTGCGGGAGAAGATACTATAGTTGGCAAAATGGACAAAACATGAATCGTAAAGTTTGGATGCCACGACACTGTTGCCACATCTACTGTCAGAATTCACGCAGACCAACCAACTGTTGCAGTTTTCTAAGCTTGCATCTGCATAGCACATGATCAAGCCGTATGCTTGGTTCGGACTCGTTCCAACCGAGTCATTGTAGTAGCCATTGTTGTTCTCTGCTTTTGAGGCCAAGGTTTGGATAAGTTGATTCACGTTCGAGAGTTATATGCTTCCTGTTGGAACAGAGCCATCGCAGTAATAGAAGCTACAATCTGCAGTCGAGAACAGAAGGAGCAGAGGAACTAGCAAGACATGTAGACTATACATGTTGTGTGGTGTGGATTATGAAAACTGATCATCGATCATGAGAATATATATAGACAAGTGATATGTTTCATTACATTTAATCTTAGCCAATTTGAAATTATTTGATTGTGTCAATACTCAATAAGCAACTCGGTTTGTACCAGTCTTGAGGGCAAAATACAGATAAGAGGGGCAATAATAATGGCGAAATTTAGTTTTAACGGTGAAATTTAACGGATGGGTAAATATGATATATTCAAATATATATATATATATATATATATATATATATATGTATGTATGTATATATATACATATATATATATACATATATATATATATATATATGTATGTATGTATATATATATGTATGTATGTATATATATACATATATATATATATACATATATATAGATATATGTATATAGATATATACATATATATATATATATAGACATATATATATATATATATCTATATATATATAGATATATATATATACATATATAGATATATACATATATATACATAAATAGATATATACATATATATGTATATGTGTATATATATATATATATATATACATATGTATATATATATATATATATATATATATATATATAGGTAAATATGATATTTAAAGTTTTGGAAGGGTAATTTTTATAATTTGTGTTCAGTAAGGGTAAATATGAAATTCCCCCATAAAAAATTTGATGTTATAGCAGCTTATCCATGGGAATAAGCAACACAAATATATCATAATGCATAAATTCCACTCTTCCCAAGTTGCACAAGGTTGCCGAGTAAACAAATCAAATATTTACTTTATTTATTGATACTTCCACAATAATACAAGTGTCATTTTGATAATTTCTGACAACTTGTATCTTTTTTTGGTATTTTTCTTACAAAAAACGTACATGGGTGGAAATTTTCCCTTTTTCTCTTGGTGTATGAATGCATTGTTGAGCAAACAAGATTTTTCAAATACTAAAAAAAAACCTCTTCTTGCTATTCTCCTTATATTGTATGAAAGTGAAAGACTAACCGCATAAAAGCCAAAAGTCAATTTCTTGGAATATCCCTCGGCTACATTAAAAATGAATTTAACAAAATAATATTTTTGACAATTTCTGGGAATATATTTATGCGACATATTTAACAACATAATTGTTATTGAAGCCAGAACAAAGAAGACCATTTGGATTCAAATTGGGCCTTTAGACCAACGGCTCAATTTCTTAATCATTCAACGAATATGCAGCAAGGCAGCATAAATAATTGGGTATGGGCTCCCATTTTAACTCGGCTCAATAAAAGATCTTTGTGAGCACAAAATCATTAACTTCATGGTGAAGGCTTTTGAAAAAGAACAAGCCGAAAATTGGGGGCTTTTAAAGGTTTTTTTTATCATAACCCTTTGAAGAAATAAAGTTAAACAACCAAAACGATTACAACTTGGAAACAATTGTTTCTATATTTATACTTACATTACATACTAAGTTCTAAAAAAACAACTTTTGAACCCTCTCTATAGAAAAAGAACATGTCTTATTGTCAAGATGATCATCACTCATTATTGTCAGTCATTTTGACACAAGAATAATTCACTTCACAAGAATTCTAGAGAATCTAAAAAGTAAAAATGTTTTGTAAAATATCCAAAAAATTAGTCAGTCATTTCGTGTCAGTTGATAGCAAGCTGATAAAGAGCTATGCGATCCAAAATCAGTCGGCCCACTCCCATGTCTCCATCAGGGCTATCATGATCATGACATACATGAGCTATGATTTTATTGGTGGAAGACCAACCTTCTCAATTTGTGCTAAAACGCAATCTAACAGTAATTCTCTTTTATTTAAATAAGTACAGTAATTCTTTTTTTTTTTATTTTCTTTTAAAACAAATTGTGCTGCACTCAGTCAAACCGGTCAACCGGGTCAACTCCGGCTCCTGCAGCGGGTCAGCAACTGCTCTCAGGCAGAGACACAATGGATACTGCACTTCTGACTTCCCGGATCAGAGGCGAGAGCAGGAAAGGACCGCACTCCTCTGTTCTGGAACCTTCTCCTGCTCGCGTTTCAACAAAGACGACGAATCGCTCTGCCAAGGGAAAAGAGCACGCGCTGGAAGCTTCTGAGGGAGATGAGTCGCACGTCCCTCTTCAGGAGACAGCACAAGATCACGTGTCAGATGACACAGGTAAATTTAAATTCCCCTTGTCTTTATCTTTTCAAAAAAAGCTGGAAAAACAACCGGCCAATGGGCTATCATTGAAAGGAAAAAACAAAATCAAAAGACTATCTAAAGCCCACCAGATCCACTCTATAATTAAAATAAGAACATCTTCAAGGCCCAAGAAACAAGTTAGATTTCTAGATGGTACAACTTCAGGCCCGATAAAAAAAAACTAGGCCTCAATCTACTTTGAACAATAAAATAAACAAGGTTGATAACTCAGCTCTAATAAAATTATTGACAAAGGAAAAAACTATCTCCTCTTCTCTCTCACCAGTAACCATTCAAAGGGTCAAACAAGGATGTGGAGTCATCCGTGAAACCCCTTCCTCAGACTCCGAATCCCTCAATATCACGGTCCAACAAATCAAAAATAATTTGTGCCAAGGAAAAAAGCCCATCCAAAAACTTATTCCATCTGTAGACCATAATCAAGCTAGTACTAGTGGTACCAAGGACATTGGCCTTTCTTTTAACCGTAATTCTTTCTCTCTCAACCTAGAAAATATGGATGGCAAGGAAAGCGATGAAGAGCTCGTTGACTATGGCGAGGACTCCGACTTCGCATCAGGCGACTACTAGTCCACTAGAACTAGTATCTAGGCTCTTTCTTTCTTCTTTTGATTGTTGGAACTTATTGTCTTATGTTTTGTAATATTAATTTGTTATGTTGTAATGTAAGGGGACTAGGTCTACGGGAAAAATGTAATGTTGTTAAAGACGGCGTTTCCGCTTCTAAATGCAATATTTTTTGTTTCCAGAAAACTAAATGGGGTGATACGAACTTCTTTAAATTTCGATCCATTTGTCGCTCCTCTTTTCAATCTTTCGTGTTCAAAAATGCACTTGGCACCAAGGGAGGATTAATCTCCTCATGGAACTCCTCCTTCACTCTCAAACACTCGTTTGTAAAAGACTTCTCCTTGAATGTAGTACTCTCCACCCCAAATGGTTTCTCATTTCTTCTTTCTAACATTTATGGACCAACTAACGACACTCAAAAAAAGGAATTTCTATTAGAATTACAATCTCTAAACGAAGGCTTTGACATTCCTTGGATCGTCGTCGGTGACTTCAACCTTCATAGAACCATCCATGACTCCACGGGTTCAATAAATCTAACTAATATGTGTGAACTTAATCACACCATAAATGAGCTTAACCTAATAGAATCGCCTCTCATAGGAAGGAAATTTACTTGGTCAAATAAACGACCGACTCCCACCTTTTCAAAGCTTGAACGCGCTTTCACTTCCCATCACTTTCTCTCTCTCAATACCATCAACTCTCTTTCCCCCCTTCCTAACACGGCCTCCGATCATGCACCCCTAATACTTGAAATAAAAAAGGCAACTCTATCAAGGAAAATACGTGAATTTAAAGTGGAGCGTTTTTGGCTCAAGGACCCGGAGTGTTTTCAAATGGTAGAATCTAATTGGACTTCTCCCTTCGAGGGCCACAATCATGCCAAGGTCTTCCTCATTAAATTAGCTAACGTACGGAAACACCTACTCAAATGGTCCAATCTTAAGTTCAAATCTCAAAATCCTCAACTTGATCTAGCAAAACATGTGGTTAGTCTCCTTGACTTAGCCGAGGAGAATAGATCCTTAAACGCGGAGGAATTTAACTTGAGAATCCAACTTCGCCAACGAATTTTTGAGATTCTTGAAATAAAGGAAAAAAAGTGACAACAACGCTCGTCTTGCACTTGGCTTAAGCTTGGTGACCAAAACTCTTCTTACTTCCACGCTCTAGCCTCCTCGAAACGGCAACTAAACACTATTCATTCTCTCACCATCTCCAACAACATCGTCTCCGAACCAAAGGATATCCTAGACGCCTTCTCCTCCCACTTCAAAAACTCTATCGGTCTTCCACCCTCACCCCACCACGTTCTCGATCTTTCTTCCTTATACCCGGCCGAACAAAGGAATTTGAGTATCCTCTCAAACATGTTCTCCGAAGAAGAAATAAAAAAGGCGGTATTTGACTTACCAAGAGGCAAATCATGTGGACCCGACGGTCTCCCGGCCGAATTCTTTCAATCCTATTGGAATATTCTCAAGGGTGATATAATTGCGATGATTCACCAATTTCACCATGGAGATCTAGACCTTAAAAGACTCAACAACGCCTCTATAACTATTATTCCCAAAAAAGAGGGGGCAACACAAATCTCTGACTTTTGGCCTATTAGCGTCATCTCCGGTATTCCGAAAATCATCTCTAAAATACTCGCCTCGAGACTACAACCTCACTTACCTTTCCTCATTAACAAAAATCAAACGGCTTTTGTTAAAAAAAGGTCCATCATGGAATCTTTCCTAACTTCAAGGGAACTACTATACTACTTTCACAAAAGGAAAATTCCGACTATCATGTTTAAGGTTGATTTTCAAAAGGCATTCGATAATGTCGCATGGGACTTCCTACTTCAAATCTTAGAGGCAAGGAAATTCCCCGAAAGATGGATATCATGGATCAAATGTCTACTTGAAACCTCCTCATCTTCTATTAGGGCTAATGGCATGAGGGGGGAGGAATTCCTTCACCTGAGAGGTCTAAGGCAAGGTGATCCTCTTTCGCCTATGCTTTTTAACCTTGTGGTGGACTCACTTTAAGCGATTTTGCAAAACCTCAACCCCATCCTTACTTCTCCAATCGCCATAGCTCCAAGAGCATTACAATTCGCAGACGACACACTTCTTTTTGTTAAAGCCCATCCGAGAAATCTAAAAATCGTCTCCAAAGCACTAGACGTGCTTGCCACAATCTCCGGGCTAAAAGTCAACCGGTCTAAAAGCTCCTTCATGCCGATTGCGATCTCTCAACACCTTCATGAGGTTATTGCTTCAATCCTTAATTGTCAACCGTAAGCGTTGCCGGTGAAATACCTCGGATTGCCGCTAACTTTAAAGAAACCACCTAAATCTTCATTCATGCCGATTCTTCAAAACCTTCAAAAGAGATTGGCCTCATGGCAAGGAAAACTTCTTTCTTTAGGTGGCCGATTAACGTTAGCCAAGGCGGTATTAAATGCGGTCCCGATATACTTCATGCAAGCCTTCAAGCTACCCGGTTGGTTAGTGGAGAACATCAATCGTCTAATGCGTAGTTTCGTATGGAAGGGGGACAAAGAATGCAAAGGTGGACATTGTCTCATTAATTGGACAAAAACTTGTTTGCCTAAGGTTAATGGCGGTTTAGGACTAACCGACATCAAATCTCAAAATGATGCCCTTCTTCTCAAATGGCTATGGAAAATTTTGACGGAACCGGACTCTATTTGGAGCAAGATAATACGACTATCATACGGGGCGACGGAGCCTTACCAACTAGAGGAAATCCATGATCATCACGCTTCATTCTTTATCAAGGACCTCAAACTACTCCTTCCGTTCTTCAAGTCATCCACCAATCTCAACCCGGCCACCACAACATTAACATGGTCTTGGACAACGAACGGCCAATTCACCGCTTCATCCGCGTACAAAAAACTCAACGACCCGGGACTTCGAAGTTGGTGGAATCCGAAAATATGGAAATTCAAGTGCCCATCAAAGGTAAAGTTCTTTCTTTGGCTAGCCATGAACGCGAGGATCTTAACAGCGGATAACTTGGCTAAAAGGAATTGGCCTCACAAGCGGTTTGCCCAAATTGCTATTCTCAGCCCGAAACGGCAAACCACCTCTTCGGCGATTGCAACCTCGCCAATCAAGTTTGGTCTCTAGTGGCAGCGTATTCCAATCTTGCAAACATCTCGAGTAATTTGTCAACCATCCAAAATTGGGATGCCAACAGAAAGCGTTTCAACAAAGACGGTAGGAAATGGTGGGATGTAATTTGGAGCTCGTGTCTTTGGGAAATTTGAAAGGAACGAAATAACCGTATCTTCTCAAACAAAAGGAAGAGAGCTAATATTATATTCTCAACGGCTCACGAACAGGCACGACAATGGATAGGGAACTGCTAGAGACGTAAGGAATGGTCAAGTGGAAGACCGGAAAAATTCCACTCGTGCTTTCTTGACTTGCTATTATTTATCTTTGTTATAAATTCTATGTGTAATCTCTATAATGTAAAAGGACTCTGTTAAAGTTAATATAAATTTTGAGTGGTAGGCAGAAGCCTACCCTCCTTCAAAAAAAAAAGAACAAATTGTGCTGTTCACTCAAATGGGGGGAGATGACTTGGAAGTTTAAGAATTGATGAATCATCTGCCAGAAAATTTCAGCACTAGTTGGACTCTTTTTGGGTGAAATGGGGTTAATTTGATTCGCGTTCGTAAACCTAATGTTTTATTAGCCTCAAACCCATTGTGTTGAGAAAGACATGCTAAATACAAGTTGTGTTAAATATGTTCATTGTGACTCGAAATTAGAATCTTTCCCAAAGTTCAAGTTGTAGCTACCTAGCAAGCTTTGGCAAGTTGTACCTATCGTTTGTTGGAAGATATGTTTCAAAGCTGTCTTTTGAATTAAGAATTTATTAGTTAACTAGGTATGACTTACTTGAGCACTCAGTCTTGAACTTGATGTTTACTGATTCTTTTTTAAATTTAGTACTACTTTTGATAGAATTGATTTTGGCAATTCCTAGACATAATGCTGAAATGTATATCTCAAAAATTTTATCTTACCACATCTCAACAAGGCAAATTGTGACATATATATTTTTTTTAAAAGGATGGAATCCATTTGTTTAAATCATCCTTGCATTGATGCCTCATTCTTCCTCCATTAAATGGATCTAGACGAAACAAGTAATGGCTTATCAATATCCGCAAGTTGGTGAAATTATTAGTTGGAACAACTCCCCATCCCATGCACCATCCAGAAAAAAACAAGCCATTAATTCAATTATTCCATGACAGACCGTGCATTAATTTTCTCAAGCAGCCCAACTTGATATACAAGAGACAAAAAAGATCACATCTGTTATTTACATAAAAAGAGTTTTTTTTTTTTGAACTTTTTTGTTCAGTGGACACCATGATTCTCTTGTCCATCTCTCTTCTCCTCTTTCTCTCTCCCCTTCTGTTCCCGATCTTCACCAGTGCAAAACTCCTAGACTCAAATTGTTCAACCACTGATACCTTCTCAATTGGATCCACCTTCGAATCTAACCTTTTCAAGCTCCTCTCTTCTCTCTCAACAAATGCCATGACAAACAACGGCTTTTCTGACGACTCATATGGCACGAGCTCGAGTGAAGCCTATGGCTTGTTAATGTGCTATGCTGATTCTTCGCTAGAAAACTGCATCGAATGCCTTCAGTACGCCAGCTCCAACACAACTCAACCGTGTTCCATGAGCGCGACTGCAACTGTATTATACGACTCATGCATGTTAAGTTATTCCAATAAAGATTTTCGGTATGTATCAGATCCATATACACCATATTGCTTACATAGCGGGGCGTACACACTTAACCAAAGTACAACAAAATCATTGATCAAATTGATAAACAATTTAAGTGTTTCAGCACCGAATTCGAGTCAAATGTTTGCAAATGATGCGGCGGATGGGACAGATATTACAGGGCTTGTGCAGTGTACGAGAGACTTGACAGCCAAGGAATGCAGTACGTGCATATCTAACGCTATGATGTACTTTAATTTTTGCTCGTATAATGGGAGCGCGCAAGGAATGAGGATAATGATGCGAAACTGTTATATTAGATATGAGTCTGCTGTGCTTAATGTTACTTCATTTCCAAAACAATTGTTGCCTCCAACGCCACCACCCCAGCCGATTACCAGTCCTCCTCCTCTTCCTCCTCCTCCACCAGAAGGTTAGTGATAAGAGGAACTCGCAAAATTGTTTTATTTTTTTTATTGAATGGGAGAAGTCTCCTTGTTCCAATTCATTTTTTTTTCTGGATAATGATTTATAATTAATTGTGTATTACACACGACTAACTAGACTATAGGCCGCCCATGAGAGTTTAGACCTCTTAGTCTTAGAAATTTATAAAGTACAAAGTACATAAAATCATTTTTGGTGATTTACAAAAAAACTTATACTCTATAATATGACATACATATATATATAGGATCGAAGTCCAATTCCGTCGTGATAGTTGTTGTTTCTGTTGTTGTGGTTGGCATTGCTGCAGTCATTATTGTTGGGATTTGTTTGTGCCGAAGAAATAGCTCAAAAACACATGGAAAAGAAGGTAGCTTCAAAACTTTATTAAAATAATCATGAGAATCAGGTATTGATCTGACTAGGCCTTGCCACTTCCCACAAGCCTGAAAAATATCAAATCATTCTCTGTAATTATTTGTTAAAATTTTGTATATACAATAAATAAATGTTGTTTTACTTGTATGCAGTTGATGAGGATACAATGGTTCTACAAGAAAATGTAGAACTAGGTTTGGAATATATTCTTAATCCTAATGCAGAGTATCAAGTTTTTGACTTAATTGCTCTAAAAAATGCTACTGATAACTTCTCTGAAACAAATAAGCTTGGCAAAGGAGGTTTCGGTCCGGTTTACAAGGTGAATAATACTTAGGTTCTAAATAATTATTTCATTATTAATTGAATATATATATATATATATATATATATATATATATATATATATATATTTTTTATATATAACGTCAAGAAAATTGTAGGGTATTCTGTCAGATGGACAGGAAATAGCAGTGAAATTACTTTCTGAAAGTTCGGCACAAGGAACAAAAGAGTTCAAAAATGAGGTGGACTTTCTCGCAAAACTCAAACACAAGAATCTAGTTCAATTATTAGGATGTTTGATTCAGAAAAATCAGAAGATGCTCTGTTATGAATTTTTACCGAACGGGAGTCTAGACAAAATCCTCTTTGGTATGTTACAAAAATCATACACAAAACATAACAATTTTCTTAAAAGTTTTAACATCAATATTTTTTCATGTTTTTTCATGCAGAAAAGGATTCGTATAAAAGTGCAGAACTTGGTTGGAGAACTCGATTTAAGATAATTGAAGGGATAAGTCGTGGTTTACATTATCTCCACGAAGAATCTCGGTTGAAAATAATTCATAGAGATTTAAAAGCTAGCAATGTACTACTTGATAAGGATATGAATCCGAAAATTTCTGATTTCGGTCTTGCGAGATTCTTTGAGGAGGATCAAACTCATAAAGACACCTCAATTATAGCCGGAACTTTGTAAGCCTTTCAAAATTTCTATTTCTATTTATTATGGGCATAAAATTATGAGATTGTTAAGATTAAATTTAATTAATTATTTTGATTAAATGCAGTGGATACATGGCGCCAGAATATATTTTGCATGGAAATTTTTCTGCGAAATCAGATGTGTATGCTTTTGGCATTTTAGTTCTTGGAATTGTGGCGGGTCGAAAAACTAGTTCTTTCATGGGTTCAGGCCGTGTTTCAAGCCTCACTGATCATGTGCGTAACGTAAATTAATTATTATTATTACTTTAATCACTATGATTAATGCCTAATTATTTATTTTCTTATATGTCTAATATTTAGGCATTGCAACATTGGAACAATGGAACAATATCTCAATTCAAGGATTCAATATTAGAAGATGAATATCTTGATGAAATAAAAAGATGTGTTCATATCGGATTACTTTGTGTACAAGGAGACCCAATTGATAGACCTAACATGGAGACGGTTAAAAATATGTTAAGTGGCAATTCGAAGATTAGTATGGATTTGCCTTCCACAATATCGCTATCAAAGATGATGTGTTTTAATTTTAGTGATGAGAGTTCTACTCGCAATACAAAAACTAGCAGAAGTGAAGGAGAGAGTTCTATTACAAGTACAACAAATACAAGACCAGATTATTCATTGTGACTAGAAGAGATTTTTTATATTGTATCTGTAGATGGTTTTTCATTTTTTTTTAAAATAATATGTGGTAGCCTTAGAATTCTACGCCGTTAATTACATAAATTGACAGAATAAGCAGTCTTATTACATAACAATTAATGCCAAGTAAAGTAAGTAAAAAAATGTGTTATGGTTCAATTTTTTTTGTAGTATCTCTTGCTTGTACATTTGTGCAACTTAGGAGTTAATTGTACAATTATTTCAATGTTCAAAGAAAAATAAAACGAGAGTTGAAGTCCTATAAACAGTTCGATTTAGTCGACTCTTGTTAATTACAATGTACTAAAGGGTAGTTGAAAAAGAAATACACTTATGAGAGAAAACACGAAGGTACAACTACAAAAAAAAATTACATTGTGGAAACGATTGTTTCTCGATTTATAGTTACATTGTACTAAAGGGTAGTTGAAAAAGAAAAAATTATGAGCCCTCTATGAATAAAAAAACAACACATTAACATGTCTTATTCTCAAGATATCAGAAAAAATCAATATGAAAATCTTGAGTTATCAACACTACTCTGAGTAGTCGAATAATCATCACTCAACGACATATCTAAAATTCTCGTGATTTGCCATCCGGACGGAAGAGGCGGAAGTGTTTTTGAGTAACCACCGCTCAGCATCAGATTAACGGCCTCCATGTTTGGTCGATCCATCGGCTTATCTTGAACACAAAGCAAAGCTATGTGAACACATTTCTTCACCTCTTCAAGATATATATCCTCTATTTTCGGATCCTTAAGTTGATTTATCGTTTCACTCGACCAATGTTGCAATGCCTATGTTATGAATGAAAAATGTTTATTGTATATATGTATTTAGGAGTTTATAAATGAGATTTTTGTTGTTGTTTTACTTACATAACTAATAACATTTGAAATGCGAGACGAGCCTGAGAAGGAACTATTCCTTTTACCGGTCACGATTTCCAGAAGCAATACTCCAAAACTATATACATCTGCTTTGATAGAGTAATTTCCATGCAATACATATTCTGGCGCCATATATCCACTACATTTAATCAATAAAATCACATTTAATATTTTTTGTTAAATTTTTTATTTAATTTGAACCAAACTAAAAGAAAGGTTCAATTATATAACAGGCTTACAATGTGCCGGCAACAATGGAGGTTTCTTTGTGAGTTTGGTCTTCTTCAAAAAACCGCGCAAGTCCAAAATCAGAAATTTTAGGGTTCATATCTTTATCTAACAATATATTGCTGCCTTTTAAATCTCTATGAACGATCTTTAGTCGAGACTCTTCATGTAGGTAAAATAAACCTCGGCCAATCCCTTCTATTAGCCTGTACCGACTTCTCCAATCCAATTCTACATTCTTTGATCCATCCTTAGCTGAATTTAATAAAATTAATTAAATTGAAATTATATTTTATATGAAGTTTATTTGACGAAATATGAGTGAAATATCATACCGAAAAGAATTTTGTCGAGACTTCCATTTGTTACATATTCATAGCAAAGTAGTTTTTCTTCTTTTTGAATACAGCATCCATATAGTAGCACTAAATTCTTGTGCTTAAGTTTTGCTAGCAAATTAACCTCATTTTTTAGTTCTCTTATTCCTTGTGTCGAGTTTCCTGAAAGCCTTTTTACTGCTATTTCCTTTCCGTCCGGAAGCAAACCCTAAGAAATAAAAAATATATATCAATATAATCTAGAAAAATAGCTTTTTTATAATATACCATACAAAATTATTTATTATATCAAGTTTACCTTATAAACTGTACCAAAACCGCCTCTACCGAGCTTATTGGTGTCAGAAAAATTTTCAGTTGCATTTTGAAGTGTGGTCAAGTCAAAAACTTGATATTCCACATTTGGATGTAAAATGTACTCCAAAGTACTCTCTGCATTGTCTTGTACGAAAACAGGAGATTGTTCATGCTCTGTTCACATGTAAAAACAAGTTAAAAGATAATGATCCTCTGTTTTGATCAGTTGCAACTATTAATGAACTTCAGTTACATATAGATTTCAAACTTTATTTTTTTGCTTTATATTGATTTCAAAGGAAAGAAATTTTGAAAGTTTACCTCTTTTCTTGTGTAATTTTTGCCTTCTTTTCCAAAATAAAATCCCAACTGCAATAAGAATTATCAAAGCAGCAGAAACAGAGATTGTAACTGCCACCACCAATTTAGATTTTGATCCTGTATTTTCGCAATTAAAACTTGCTCAGATTAATCCGACTTAGCAGATATTTAATTTCCAAATTGTTTGAAATTTAAAATCTCAATTACAACTCACTACCGCCATTAACAGAGGGAATCGGTGGCAAAGAAGAATTCAACAACCTTGGAAATGCAGTTGCATTGAATAAATACGACTCATATCTCACATAACAACTCAAATCAATTATTCTCATTCCTTGCGAGGTCCAATTATTTGAGCATAACGACATGTAATTAAACGCATTTGCAATGCATTTATCGCAATCCTCTGAAGATAAATCTCTCGCGCACTGGACAAGTCCAGTGAAATTAGTACCGTTCGTCATTCCGCTTGCGAATTTCTGAGAAGAATTCGAAGCGATTTTTCTCAAATTACCCATCAATTGAGTCACTGAATTCTTTGCTGCAGTGCTATTAGTAACGTTTTTATCATTGTAAAAACAGGTTGCCTTGTTAGCAATGTTCAAAACAGTACTCAATTCAGAAGTGAAATTCTGATTTGAGTATCGGAACAAACAATTGTCGTAAAAGATATCAGCCGTTTTACTAGCTGGACATGGTTGAGTTGTGTTATAACTCGCGTATTGAAGACAAGATGCACAATCAGCTGGAGATGAATCAACAAAACACATAGCTAAACCATATATTTCATTTGGAGCGGAACCGAAAGACGTGTCGTAAAAAGCGCTGTGATTCATCGCGTTTTGGTAGAGAGAAGAGAGAAGATTGGATAAATTCGATTCATAAGTTGTTCCTTCTTCGTATTCGGTGGAAGAACAGTTTGAATATTCGAATTTTGCTAGTGAGAAGCCATGGAAGTGAGATAGAAGGAGGAGAAAAATAGAGAGCTGAAGCATGGTGGTGTGTGGTTTCTTTCTTCTTTCTCTCAGAGGGCTGCTTAAGTGGAATCAATGATATTAATATTTCTTCTGTAAAATTCTTTTTCAAATGTCTGAAATTCAATGCTTATCTCACTATTTTGTCCTAAATAAGATGGCAGCGATTAAGAGCGGTCGTTGTTCAATAATGATGTATACGACGTTTTTTAGAAAAATAAAGGAACAAGTTATAGTTTTCCAATTAATAAAATCATAGTTACGAAATCTAATAATTATGATATCAATTTTATATTTTTATAGGTGAAGGATTCGATTTCTGAATATGATATAATTGATTTAAAAATTATGATAATATATGAATTCAGAACTAAGCAAGTACTTCTTCCTTATTTGTTTTTTTCGTAGCTACGAAAATTGCGAACAAGTCATAATCATGATATAATAATTTAGTCAAAAAAATTTCATCTGTCATGCTTGGTAGTTAGAGTCAGGCAATAAATATTAAATGAATAATAGAGAATGAACAGGCCTGAAAACATAGAATTAATGCAATTTCCACGAAAGTCAGTACCTAATTTCATTTGTATTTTTTTGCAAATATACCTCTAAAAAGTGGGAAATATCATAGATATCCTAGAAACTGTATCATCAAGACCGGCCCCCCCACTAGGCCCATGAGACCATGGTCTATAGAGCCCAAGTTTTTGGGGGGCCTTTTTATAATATATATATATATATATATATTAGTAACGGTTTTTAATACGGAACCGTTACAGAATCCGTAACCGTTTTTAATATTAGTAACGGTTGTTTAGATTTGGTAACGGTTTTTTAAATCTGTAACGATTTTGGTAAGTTGTAACGGTTAATTCGTAAAAACCGTTACTAATTACACTATTAGTAACGGTTTTTATTAAAGAACCGTTACAGAATTGCCAAAATCCGTAACGGTTTATTATAAACCGTTACAGATTGTATGCATATTTGTAACGGTTCTTATAGAAAAACCGTTACTACTAATATATTTAGTAACGGTTTTTATTAATTAACCGTTACAAATTTTCTTAAATAATCCGTAACCGGTTTAGAAAAAAAAAAAACTTCCGCCCCTCTGTTTCTCTTCACTTCCGCCAACTCTCTGTTTCTCTTCCTGTCTTCCGCGGCTCCGCCCCTCCTCTGTCTCTCTTCCGCCTGAGACCGAGCCGCCGCCGCCGCCCGCCTGAGACTGAGCTGCCGCCGCCGCCCGCCTGAGACCGAGCCGCCGCCGCCCATAGCCATCACAGCCAAGGTTCAACTTCTTCTCATTTGGGTTAATTTTTAATTTTTCAATTAGGTTCTAAATTGGTTGATTTTCCAATTTTAGCTTTAATTTCAGTTTAATTTTAGCTCTAATTAGGCTCTAAATTGGTTAATTTCAGTTTATTAATTTCAGTTTATTGAATTAGGGTTTTAATTTGAGTTTATTAATAATAATAATAGGATTATGATTTTAGTCCCTTTCAAATCTTATCTTATAATTTTAATATTATATATAGGTGCATTATGGCTCCGTCGGGTTCTCAAAAAAGAAAAAAGAAGAAAAGAGAGGAAGCTTTAATCAATTCGCAAAGAGGAGCTCTCAACAAATGGATTGCTAGAAAACCGGTTGCGGAAATAGATGAGGGCGGACAAGTAGATAATGAAGAAAGGGAAGAAATAATAGAAATGGATGCGGGTAATGAAGTGGAAGAGAATGAAGATTTAGAAGAGCAACAAGATGTGGAAGAGAGTAATGAAAATAAAGAATTGAATTCTGAATTTGCACCGCCGGATATCGATGATCCAATTAATTGGGATAATATTGATCATAAATTAAGAGATTTATTAATTGAAAGGGGTCCTACAAAAATTGTTGATTTTGAATTTCCAAGGGATGACACGGAACGGGGTAGACATTTTTCTTCCACTCATTTTATTCATCATTTAGACAATGGAGAGAAGTATGATAGAAAATGGTTAGTGTACTCTAAGGGTTTAAATAGTGTATTTTGTTTTTGTTGTAAATTATTTAAGTCGGGTCGAGACAAGACTAAATTAGCCAATGAAGGATATAATGATTGGCACAACTTAGGTGGTAGACTTAGAAATGATGAAATTTGTAAAGAACATATGGATTGTTTGGGTAAATGGATTGAATTGGAGAGGAGATTGAAAAAGAATGTGACGATTGATGCAAGGTTACAAATACAAATTAATAGAGATAGAGAACATTGGAGAGCGGTATTGGTAAGAGAAATTGCTATTGTGCTAATGCTTGCAAAGAATAATTTACCATTACGCGGAAGTAGAGAGAAGATTGATGAAAAAGATAATGGACTTTTTTTAAGTGTGATTGAAATGTTTAGAAAATTCGATTATGTGATTCAAGAGCACTTAAGAAAAATTGAAAATAAAGAAATTCGTAACCATTATCTTAGTCACAAAATTCAAGATGAGTTGATACAATTGTTAGGGTTTGAAGTTAAGAGCAAAATTATTCGGACAATAAAAGAAGCAAAATATTATTCGGTTATACTTGATTGTACACCGGATGCAGGCCATAAAGAGCAAATGTCTCTTATAGTACGATGTGTGGATATCTCCATGAGTCCAATAGAGGTGAAGGAGTTTTTTTTAGAATTTTTGAATGTTGACGACACGACGGGGTTGGGATTATTTGGTTATCTTCAAGATACTTTGGTTAATCTTGAACTCAATTTTGATGACTTGAGAGGGCAAGGATATGATAATGGCTCTAACATGAAAAGCATAAATAAGGGTGTGAGCGCAAGAGTGCTTAAAGTAAATCCTAGAGCATTTTATACGCCATGTGGTTGTCATAGTCTCAATCTCATTCTTTGTGATATGGCCGAGTGTTCTATTGAAGGAAGAAATTTTTTTGGGATGGTGCAACAACTTTATGTGTTGTTCTCTTCTTCAACACATCGATGGGCAATTATGCTAGAATATGCGGAGGGTTTTAAGGGTTTTACGCTTAAGCAATTATCACAAACGCGCTGGGAAAGTCGAATTGAAAGCATCAAGCCTCTAAGATTTAAGATTTCAAACATAAGAAATGCTTTGATGGATTTAGCAAACGAGAAAGACACGGATCATGGTACAAGAGGTCATTGTATATCTCTTGCAAAAGAACTCGGATCTTTTAAATTCTTATTAAGTATTGTTATTTGGTACAACATATTATTTGTTGTTAATGGGGTTAGCAAAATCCTTCAAAGTCAAAATATACATATGGATGTTGCAATAGAACAATTAGAAGGCCTTGATAATTATTTTAAACGGTTTAGAGATGTTGGTTTTAATGAGGCATTGCATAATGCGGGTGAAATGGCGAATGAATTAGGGGTTGAACCTAAAATTGTTGAAAAACGAATTATTAAAAGAAAGAGGCAATTTGATGAGGAAGGTAGTGAAGATGAAATAAGTTCGGCTTTAGAAAAATTCCGGAAGGAGTACTTCCTATTTATTGTAGATCAAGCAATTTCATCGTTCAAATCTAGATTTAAACAATTTGAAGTTTATCATCAAAATTTCGGTATTTTGTTTGATTTGGAAAAGGCGTGTTTAAGTGATGAGTCATTGAAGAATAGTTGTGTGAATCTTGAAAGTAAATTGAAACATAATGGAGTTTCGGATGTTAATGGAGATGATTTGTTTGTGGAGTTAAAGTGTTTGAAAACTATATTGCCAAAAGAGGTCAAAACACCAATTAACATACTTAATTATTTGAAACATTTAGAGGGTAATTTTCCAAACGCTTGGAATGCTTATAGAGTGATTTTGACGATACCGGTTACCGTTGCCTCGGGAGAAAGAAGTTTTTCAAAGTTAAAATTGATTAAAACGTATCTTCGATCTACAATTTCACAAGAAAGATTAAACGGATTAGCTTTATTGTCGATTGAAAGTGATTTAGCGGACAAGATAGATACTAATCAAGTCATTGATATTTTTGCTTCGAAATTTCCGAATAGAACTATATTCAAATGATGATTATAGTCTTATAATTTTTGTAAATCAATATAATATTGATACTATAATAGTAAAAAAATAGATCTATATGTATTTTTTTTTTTTTTGCATTGTGTGTTTTAAATTTATTATATGAACACTAGGCTAATCAATCCTTTTTCCACTGGTTCTATGCTCATTTGGTAGAAGATTTTGTATATTCTGTAACGGTTCTTTCAAAAAAACCGTTACTAATAGTTTAATTAGTAACGGTTTTATCAAAAGAACCGTTACTAATAGTGCAATTAGTAACGGTTTTTATGAAAGAACCGTTACTAATAGTGAAATTAGTAACCGTTTTATGAAATAACCGTTACTACTAGTGAACTTAGTAACGGTTTTTATAAAGAACCGTTACTAATCAATTATTAGTAACGGTTTTTGTGAAAGAACCGTTACAAAAATTGGACTATTTAAGAAATCTGTAACGGTTCTTTCAGAAAAACCGTTACTAATAGTGTAATTAGTAACGGTTGTTATGAAGGAACCGTTACAAACATTTTTTTTATTATTAAAATAATACGACACGCCACGTGGCGTGTCCGAAACGTATCGGTGCCGTATCGGTGCCGTATCCGTGTCCGATACGTATCCGATACGCGTCCGGCTGCTTTTTTGAAGTATCCGCGTAACATAGATTATAATTGAAAAATTTTGGGGTCCTTTTTGGATTTTGGTCTCGGGTACTCCAAAACCCGGGGCCGGCCCTGTGTATCATAGATATCATAGAATAATAGTACATGTAAATGTAACCCTAATTTTTATATTTGCTTCAAAAGATTTCAGAATCGTTATGTAACAATGTTTTTTATTTATAAGACAGTTTATTTTAAGCATTTTTTGTGCAAAAATAGATAATAGATAATTTTGATGATATTTTACATGTTTTACAAGGATATCCATAATATTTATGGAGAGTGTATCTGCTATTTTGTGATTCTGTAGGTTTACATGTGAAATTCTACTATACAAAAGGAAAATGTTTAATTTGGGGTAATATCACGTATACCCTTCCAAAAATCCAAAATATCAAATTTATCCCTCCAAAATTGAAAATATCAAATTTACCCTCTTAAACTTTATTTTATATCAAATTTACCCAAAATTCTATTTTACCATCCAAATTAATTAAAAAAATGCTGTAGCATGACGGCACTGTAGATATACTGTTTTTTTCATTTTATATACTGTTTTCTCATTTTATATACTGTTTTGCCATTTTATATACTGTTGTTTATTCTTTGTGTATTTTTTATTTTTTACTTTTATATACTATTTTTCCATTTTATATACAGTTTTTTCATTTTTATATACTGTTTTCACTTTTATGTATATACTGTTATTAGAAAATTAATATTATATATTGTTATGTACATACAATTATTAGAAAATAAATTATATATGCTGTTATTAGATCCGTCGTGAACAGTCGTGCTACAGTACGTCGTGCTCTATCAGGTCCCTAATATATATTTAAATTAAAATAAGAGATGAGGGACATATTAGTCAACTAAATATATTATTTATTAAAGTAATTAGGTTTTAGAAGGTTAAAATATAGTTAATTTGGTAATTTGGGTAAATTTGATATTTTAGAAGTTTGAAGTGGGTAAATTTGATATTTTAGAAGTTTGATATGAGTAAATTTGATAATAGTTAAACTTTAGAAGGGTAAATTTGATATTATGAACTTTAGAGGGGTAAATTTGATATTTTGAGTTTTTGGAAGGGTATACGTGATATTACCCCGTTTAATTTTGTGTATGTGAGACTTGACTAATCAAAGTTTCAATAGTGTCAGATACTAATGTCATGGTTCTCGAGGTAAGGAATTTTACTTTATCATTTGTCCATTCATCCAAAAAAATTGGGACTTGAAATCAAACAGACATAGATTAAGAGTTTGTTTGGCGACATTTCTGTTTTTTTAATTTTTGTTTTTTGTTTTTGAAAAACGGAAAACTGTTTTTTTTTTTTTTTCAGAAAACAGTTTTTTTTTTCAACATAGATATGTTCAACATATGTTTACAACAAAATTAATACATACAAACACAATATTTCTTGAGGGAACTATATAATTGTCCCAAATAAAGAATAAAACACTTGCAAATAAATATTTATAGTATTACACGTTTGTTGTTCCATATCTTCCATAATCTTTGTGTTAGTATTGATTTTTGTTCATATGATTTTTGTTAATGTATTATTTATTTTTTGAAATCGATATTTTTCTATAAATTATTATTATGGATATATTTAAAGATATTATTTATTTTGAGAAAATATTCGAGTCCTTAATATAGCCGCACATGAGATGACGAAACCGTGACCGTTTAGCCGCACATGGGATTGCGAAACCATGGAAGCTTGAAAATGAGAATACAGCCGCACACGAGATGACGAAACAGTAGCGCTTAGCCGCATATGGGATAGTAAAACAATGGCTGCTTGCTATTGAAAGTAAAGCCACACACAAGATAGCGAGACCGTGACCGTTTAGCAGCACATGCGATAGCGAAATCATGACCACTTGATTTATTAAAGATAGCAAAAATCCCTAATAAAAGAAAATGATTTATTAATTATTATTAACTATTTCAGATAGTTTATTTTAGTTATTGTTACATAATATTGGAGTCAGGGTGTAACAAAATCCTTAATTTTTAACACGTCATCATCATTTAGAAAATGATCAACCGTCATGTTTTCAGGTTATTAAATGTAGGGCAATTTTGTAATATATCTCTTTTCAATATGACCTGCAGATAGATCGAAAAGTTAAAAAAAAAAATATATATATATATATATATATATATATATATATATTTTTTTTTTTTTTTTGAAAATATGCAATAGGCGATCGCCTATTGTTGCTTATATTAATTAAAGCATTCGTATTTACATTATGCCACAAAAACAAGAAAAGAATAGAAAAAAGAAAAGGACGATCGTTATTACAACTTCCTCACGACCCTACACACAAAAATGAAGCTTGCATCCCCAGCCGTTGTCTCTATACTCTCTCGTCCTTTTGATGGTTCTTGTTGCAATTGTATGATGAGTTGTGGTTTCGCCGTTGAAGATCTTGTTATTCCTTTCTAGCCAGATGAGCCACTATTCTGTTAGCATGTAGAATCCCAATGTTTTCTTGTGATTTTCTCCATGAATTTTCCAGTTTGTAACCAAAAATCTAGGATCGATGTCCCGGTGTGACGTAGGGCAATGTTTTCATAATCTGCTAAGTATCTCCATACCCTCTTCAAAAATTTGTATTCGCTCATGATATGGTTTGTTAATTCTGCCGCCATTTTACATAGGTAGCAGATAGACGGATATATGATGCCTCTTTTCTGAATATTGGGAAATATTACGATCTTATTGTTTAAGATTAACCATACGAAGATCTTCAACTTGAGAGCTACTTTAATTCCCCACAACTTTTGTGTCCATGCACATTGTATCCCTAAATTAAGTTTTTATAATGACATATATGAAATTCTCCCTAAATTAATTAACTATTATTACTTTATTCACTATGATTAATACCTAATTATTTATTTTCTTATATGTCTAATATTTAGGCATTGCAACATTGGAACAATGGAACAATATCTCAATTCAAGGATTCAATGTTAGAAGATGAATATCTTGATGAAATAAAAAGATGTGTTCATATCGGATTACTGTGTGTACAAGGAGACCCAATTGAAAGACCTAACATGGAGACGGTTAAAAATATGTTAAGTGGCAATTCGAAGATTAGTACGGATTTGCCTTCGACATTTTCGCTATCAAAGATGACGGAGTTTAGTATCAGTGATGACAGTTCTACCAGAAATACTTATAAAACTAATAAAAGTGAAGGAGAGAGTTCTACCACAAGGAGTACTACAAATACAAGTAGAGACATTTGATAGTTAGCTTATGCAGATAAGTTTTATAAATTTTTTTTATTTTTGCGACACAGGTCATTTGACAATTACCTGTACATTTGATAGTTAAATGAGTGGAACATTAGAGATCATTAGCACAATTTATATGAATTTCATTCTCTTATTTTCAATTGATTAGAAGACTATCAAATAAGCCTATGTCAAGTCCAATTGAAATGAGTCAATTCGACAACAAATGAAATAAATTCTGTTTTCTTGACTTTTTGCAAACAGCGAAATAACGAATTATCAAATTAGAGAAAAGAGACCACTAACGAGAACCAGTAAATCACAAAACAGATGAAAACGAAAAAAAAAAGAACAACAAACTGAAAAACAATATCCACATTTTCTTTTCTTTTTTTCAAATGCAGTCCATAATTAGGCCTATTGACTTACTTGCAATCATATAACATGATCACAAATAGAGCTATCTGGTTTCTGTCATCAAATCCTCCTTTGTCACTGAAATATCAGACCAAGAAGAGTATAAGGTCGGAACGTTGACAGAATTGTCACGAAGCATAAGAGTGATCACTTCCATGTTGGGTCTATCGATCGGATTTTCTTGTACACAAAGTAATGCTATATGCACACACCTTATGATCTCACCAAGACAGTCCTCATTCAGAGCAGGATCTTTCAATAGATTTAGTGAGATCTCCAAAGCTTCAATGACTGTTGTTAATTATATGTTGTTATTAATATTTTCTCGATAAAGCAAAAACAAAAGACTATATACTATGGAAATCAACAATTTGAAACTTGAATGTCTGATAAAAAGAAATTAACCTACATGTGCAATAATGCTTGAAGAAAGTTTAGGATCTGAAAACGAACTATTCTTTCTACCCATAACAATTTCCAAAATAAGAACACCGAAACTATATACATCTGACTTTGCAGAAAAGTTTCCCTGCATAACATATTCTGGCGCCATGTATCCACTGCATATATAGGACAACCACTTAATATATATAGAGGTTAATTGATAATTTCATATAATAATAATTTGTTTTAATGGAAAAATAGGAATTAGTTTATTAAGTAAATTTGATATATTTTAGTTTTTCAGAGGATAAATGTGATATTAATAGTTTTGAAAGGCTATTTGATATTTTGAGTTTTTAGAAGGATATATATCAATTTCCTGCGAAAATTAATTTATAGACTTACAATGTTCCTGCAATGATAGAGGTGTCTTTATGAGTTTGATGATCCTTGAAGAACCTCGCAAGACCAAAATCAGAAATTTTAGGGCTCATATTTCTATCGAGCAGTATATTGCTAGCTTTTAAGTCCCTATGTATGATCTTCATTGGAGATTCCACATGCAGGTAAAGTAAACCGCGACTGATTCCTTCAATTATCTTGCGCCGTGTAGCCCAATCGAGTCGTAGACGATTGGATGCATCAAAGGTCCATTAATGAACGGCTTCTAGGACAAAGGAACATGCTAATTGCTTGGCTTGAAGCAGGTTTTCACAACCCAATTTGAAATTGGACTTGATACAATCATAGAAATACAATTCCCTAATCATAATTGCATCTACTTTGCCTCTTGTGTATATAACATGCGTTAAATGAAATTGTGTTTAACACGTGAAGTTTTTAACGAGATTTTGTTAAAGACTTCATTCATATTTTTACAAGGGACAATGTGGGGATAATTTGAGGGGGAAAGCTAGAATATTCCTTTTAAATTCATTATTCATTCTTATAAGTTAAAAAATTGAGTACCAAAAAGAATATTGTCAAGACTCCCATTAGGCAGATACTCATATATAGCAAAGAAGTTTTTCTTTTTCCTGCAAGCAACAACCCAATACTTGCACTAGATTCCTGTGTTTAAGTTTCCCTAGCAAATCCAGTTCATTCTTGAGCTCCTTGGGTCCTTGCATCGAGCTTTTCGCAAGTCTTTTCACCGCCACTTCTTGCCCATCAGGAAAAGTCCCCTGAAAGAATTATCTTTGGATTATTTATTTATGTATGTATGTATGTATCTTTTATGATAGTCTTACATCAATCATAAGATTAAAGAAAAAGGAAGATGTCTTCATACCTTACATACTTGTCCAAAACCACCTTCACCGAGTAAGTTGATGCTGTCTAATATTTAGGCATTGCAACCTTGGAACAATGGAACAATATCTCAATTCAAGGATTCAATATTAGAAGATGAATATCTTGATGAAATAAAAAGATGTGCTCATATCGGATTACTTTGTGTACAAGAAGACCCAATTGATAGACCTAACATGGAGACGGTTAAAAATATGTTAAGTGGCAATTCGAAGATTAATATGGGTTTGCCTTCCACATTATCGCTATCAAAGATCATGTGTTTTAATTTCAGTGATGAGAGTTCTACCCGCAATACAAAAACTAGCAGAAGTGAAGGAGAGAGTTCTATTACAACTACAACAAATACAAGTCAAGATTATTCATTGTGACGAAAAGAGATTTTTTATTGTATCTGTAGATGGTTTTTCATATTTTTTTTTAAATAATATGTGGTAGCCTTAGAATTCTACGCCGTAAATTACATATATAAATTGACAGAATAAGCAGTCTTATTACATAACAATTAATGCCACGTAAAGTAAGTAAAAAAATGTGTTATGGTTCTATTTGTTTTTGTAGTATCTCTTGCTTGTACATTTGTGCAACTTAGGAGTTAATTGTACAATTATTTCAATGTTCAAAGAAAAATAAAACGAGAGTTGAAGTCCTATAAACAGTTCGATTTAGTCGACTCTTGTTACTTACGATGTACTAAAGGGTAGTTGAAAAAGAAGGAAAATGTGCAAACACGACGCACTATAGCACGATACATTGTAAATATACTGTTATTTTTCATTTTATATACTGTTTTCTCATTTTATATACTGTTATTTATTCTTTGTATATTTCTTAGTTTTTTTACTTTTATATACTATTTTCTCATTTTATATACTGTTTTCCCATTTTTATATACTATTTTCACTTTTTATATATATAATGTTATTAAAAAATAAATTATATATTCTGTTATGTATATATTGTTATTAGAAAATAAATTATATATACTATTATTGGATCCCGTCATGAACAGTCGTGCTACAATACTTCGTACTGTAGCAGGTCCCGAAAAAAAAATACACTGATGAGAGAAAACTCGAAGGTACAACTTCAAAAAAAATTACATTGAGGAAACGATTGTTTCTCGATTTATATTTACATTACTAACTTTTCCAAAAAAAAAAAAATTATGAGCCCTCTATATATAAATAAAAAAACAACACATTAACATGTCTTATTCTCAAGATATCAGAAAAAAATCAAGATGAAAATCTTGAGTTATCAACACTACTCTGAGTAGTCGAATAATCATCACTCAACGACATATCTAAAATTCTCGTGATTTGCCATCCGGACGGAAGAGACGGAAGCGTTTTTGAGTAACCACCGCTCAGCATCAGATTAACGGCCTCCATGTTTGGTCGATCCATCGGCTTATCTTGAACACAAAGCAAAGCTATGTGAACACATTTCTTCACATCTTCAAGATATATATCCTCTATTTTCGGATCCTTAAGTTGATTTATCGTTTCACTCGACCAATGTTGCAATGCCTATGTTATGAATGAAAAATGTTTATTGTACGTATGTATATCTGGGAGTTTATAAATGAGATTTTCGTTGTTATTTTACTTACATAACTAATAACATTTGAAATGCGAGAAGAGCCTGAAAAGGAACTATTCCTTTTACCGGTCACGATTTCCAGAAGCAATACTCCGAAACTATATACATCTGATTTTATTGAGTAATTTCCATGCAATACATATTCTGGTGCCATATATCCACTAAATATAATCAAGAAAATCATGATTAATTCATGTAATGACATTTGGAAAAAAAAAATATTATATTATATAACTATTCTTACAATGTGCCGGCAACAATGGAGGTTTCTTTGTGAGTTTGGTCTTCTTCAAAGAATCTTGCAAGTCCAAAATCAGATATTTTAGGATTCATATCATTATCTAACAATACATTGCTGCCTTTTAAATCTCTATGAACGATCTTTAGTCGAGACTCTTCATGTAGGTAAAATAAACCTCGGCTAATCCCTTCTATTATCTTGTACCGATTTCTCCAATCCAATTCTACATTCTTTGATCCATCCTTTGCTGAATTTAACAAAATTTATCGAACTGAAGTTATATTCATATGAAGTTTATTTGATGAATATTAGTGAAAAATCATACCGAAAAGAATTTTGTCAAGACTTCCATTTATTACATATTCATAGCAAAGTAGTTTTTCTTCTTTTTGAATACAACATCCATATAGTTGCACTAAGTTCTTGTGCTTAAGTTTTGCTAGCAAATTAACCTCATTTTTTAGTTCTCTTATTCCTTGCGTCGAGTTTCCTGAAAGCCTTTTCACTGCTATTTCCTTCCCGTCTGGAAGCAAACCCTAAAAAAAAGTTTGTTTTATCAATGCAGTGTAGAAATTGCTTTAATTTATCAATATTTCTTCTTAATTATTAATATTTTTTTTTAATTTGTAATACCTTATATACGGCACCAAAACCGCCTCTACCGAGCTTATTAGTGTCAGAAAAATTTTCAGTTGCATTTTGAAGTGTGGTCAAGTCAAAAACTTGATATTCCACATTTGGATGTAAAATGTACTCCAAAGTACTCTCAGCATTATCTTGTACAAAAACAGGAGATTGTTCATGCTCTGTTTACATGTAAATACAAGTTATAGAATATGATCCTCTGTTTTGATCAGTTGGAATTAATTAAGTTTTGCATGATATCAATTTCAAACTGAAAGAAAAATGGAAATTTACCTCTTCTCATTTGTACTTTTTGTCTTCTTTTCCAAAAGAAAATACCAACTGCAATGATAACCAACAAAGCAGCAGAAACAGAGGTTGTAACAGCCACCACCAATCTTGATTTTGATCCTGCATTTTTATAATTAAAACTTGCTCAGATTAATCCAACTTAACAGAAATTTGATTTCCAAAATCGAATTTAAATTATGTTGCTTAAAATTTGAAATCTCAATACAACTCACCTGGGCCATTAATAGAGGGAATGGGTGGCAAAGAAGAATTCAACAACTTTGGAAATGCAGTTGCATTGATTAGATACGACTCATATCTTACATAGCAACTCAAATCAATCAACCTCATTCCTCGCGAGGTCCAATTATTTGAGCATAACGACATGTAATTAAAAGCATTTCCAATGCATTTATCACAATCCTCTGAAGATAAATCTCTCACGCACTGGACAAGTCCAGTGAAATTAGTACCATTCGCCATTCCACTCGCGAATTTCTGAGTAGAATTCGGAGCGATTTTTCTCAAACTATCCATCAATTGAGTCACTGAATTCTTTGCTTCTGTGCTATTAGTAACGTTTTTATCATTGTAAAAACAGGTTGGCTGGTCAGGAATGTCCAAAACGGTACTCAATTCAGAAGTGAAATTCTGATTTGAGTATCGTAACAAACAACTGTCGTAAAAGATATCAGCAGTTATACTAGCTGGACATGGTAGAGTTGTGTTAGAACTCGCGTATTGAAGGCAAGAAGCACAAGCAGCTGGAGATGAATCAACAAAACACATAGCTAAACCATATATTTCATCTGGAGGGGAACCGAAATAAGTGTCGTAAAAACCGCTGTGATTCATCGCGTTTTGGTAGAGAGAAGAGAGAAGATTGGATAAATTTGATTCATAAGTTGTTCCTTGTACGTATTGAGTGGAAGAACAGTTTGAGTATTCGAATTTTGCGAGTGAGAGGCCATGGAAGTGAGTTAGAAGGAGGAGAAGAAGAGAGAGATGAAGCATGGTGTTGTGTTGTTTGGTTTCTTTCTTCTTTCTCTCAAAGAAGGCTGCTTAAGCGGAATCAATGATGAATATCTTTTCTTCTTCTCTCAAATTCTTTTTCAAACGAGGTGGCACCTGCGCTCCGCTTTCGGTATACAAGTTGATAACTTTATTTATAAATCTATCATTTTTTTGTTCTTATTTAAAAACTTAATTAGACTAGATTATTCTTTTCTTTTTTTTGTATAAATATTCTTCTTTTTGTATTTCAAATTATATAATCACTTCAAAAAAATACCATAGATAACCAAGCAAAAAAGATTATTCTTTTCTTGAATATATGTTATATTAGTATATAACACAAAAATGTCAAGGAAAAAAGTATGTAAATATCATTTTAGAAATAAAATCTTAATCCAAATAAAAATAAAATCACGAAAGTAAATAAAAAGGAAATATTGTATTAAAAAAATAAATAGCGTTTTACATTAAAATAAAATAAAAAATAATATCATACAATATTATAAAAGTATTCGTAGAATATTTTGTCATGAAATATTGTTTTATTTTTTTTTGGGTTCAACAAAGTAAATTATTTAAAAAAATGATAAGAGATATTTTGACTGAAAAGAAATAATAATTGGATGAAATATTGAGTTTGATATATAAATGAAAAAAATAAAATCGCAACCCATTATTTTTTATCTACTTTTGAATCTCTTTAAAAAAGAAAATTCTGAAAACAAATATGGAGTGTTTTACAATATTTATAAAAACTTGGGGGGGTTTCTAAGTTCTCTTTACTCTCAGAGTGGGACACATTTCTTTTTCTTTGGAAAAAAACTTCTGCCTTGCCTTTTTGAATTAAAGGTTTGTTCTGTTTGGGAAAAAATGAGTCACATTTATATGTCATATGCTTGAAAAAATGACTCCACTATACAAAATACCACAAAGATTTATTTATACACTTTTTTTTAACGTGGGTACATGAATTTCTAAAAAGGAGTTGTTGTAAGATTCATCATGAATGTAAGCAACTATAACGGATGTCAAGAAGCTATTAAAGTGATTCACTTTGTATAATATTACAAAGACTAACCACAGAGAATCCTATATTTGACACGTGTCAAAATTCCTTTGTATTCAGGGTGTCTGAAGTTCAATGCTTATCTCCCGATTTTGTCCTTAGTAGATTAGAGTTAAATTAAGTTCAACTAGCTGATAAGATGGCAGAGATTAGAGTTAAATTGAGTTCGTTGTTCAAATGATGATGTAATATAATATTTTTGTGGAGAAGTGAAAAAGATAGATTATAATTTTTCTATTAACAAAATCATAGCTACGAAATCTAGTGATAATAATACAAATCCCATATTTTCATAGATGAAAAGTTCGAATCCGTATCTAGCAGGATTAATTTAAAAATTTAAATGACGACATACGAATTTATTTTAAAGGGAACTAAGTAAGTAGTTCTTCCTTATTTTTTCCGTAGCTACGAAAATTAAGAACAAGTCATAATCATGATATAATAATGGGACCTGCTACAGCACGACGTACTGTAGCACGACTGTTCACGACGGGATCAAATAACAGTATATATAATTTATTTTCTAATAACAGTATATATATAAAAAGTGAAAACAATATATAAAAATGGGAAAACAGTATATAAAATAGGAAAACAGTATATAAAAGTAAAAAAATAAGAAATATACAAAAAATAAATAACAGTATATTAAATGGCAAAATAATATATAAAATGAGAAAGCAGTATATAAAATGAAAATAATAGTATATCTACAGTGCGTCGTGCTACAGTACATCGTGTTTGCACATTTCTCTATAATAATTTAGTCAAAAAAATTTCATTTATCATGCTTGGTAAGTTAGTCAGGCAATAAATACTAAATGAATCATAGAGAATGAACAGGCCTGAAAACATAGAATTAATGCAATTTCCACGAAAAGTCAGTAACTCAATTTCATGTGTATTTATACCTCTAAAAAGTGGGAAATATCATAGATATCCTACAAACCGTATCATAAATATCCCTAATAGAACAATAGTACATGTAAATATAACCCTAATTTTTATATTTGCTTCAAAAAATTTCAGAATCGTTATGTAACATTGTTTTTTATTTATAAGATAGTTTATTTTAAGCATTTTTTGTGCAAAAATAGATAATAGATAATTTCGATGATATTTTACATGTTTTACAAGAATATCCATAATATTTTATGGAGAGTGTATGTGCTATTATGTGCTATTTTGTGGTTCTGTAGGGTTACAACTTACATGTGATATTCTATTTGTTACCGGCTAACATAAGACCAACAATAGTTAGTCGGTACAAAATAGTGTTTTTTTTTTAAGGAAATCGGCGGCGTTCAGGTTCGAACCCATAATCTTTAGCTTGGTAAAATGATGTTTTATCACTCTATTCGAGGTGGGTTTACGGTACAAAATAGGTTGAATTCCAAGTTTTTGTGCAAAGTAGTTTGATTGAGTGTACTAATTTGACAATTAATAAGTCTAATGGAGGCTACGTACTATGTTTGACTTATCAGATTGGGAATCTCAGAAAAAAGGACATTTCTAGTGTCATAATTATTTTTATAACATATATAATTTTTTAAAATAAGCTTGAAGTATTCAATTTGAACCTACCCTTACAACTTGTCAAGAGAAGTTTGAAAAAGAGACGCTACTAGTTAATTCAAAACCTAAAATTCTTCCTTTGTTATTTTTAAAAGTTTACATGTAACATGCAACATGCAACAGTTTTTTTCTTTTTTCAACAACCACCATACTATTTAAAATATTGGTAACACCTTCCAATCTAAGGTTTTATAAAAAAAAATGGGAAAAGGACAAAAATTATACTGCAGCACCAACAATCCGATAGTCAAAGGCCTTAAAAAGTGTCATGTTTTTATAAGTGAGCTATCTTCAATTTCTGTATCAATCATATCTCAAATAAAATTAATCATCATAATTCATAATATATCACAATTGAGCCAGTTGACTCAGAATGACATTATTTGTAATTAACTTTAGTTTTTTTGGTTTCATTATTGTAACTTGCATGTAAAAACGAACGCTTAATTATATAATATAATAATATAAGCAACAATAATGGTCTCAAGGGCACACCGTTCTACCATGCAAGGAGAGTAAGGTAAGGTGACCCTCTATCGCCACTTTTTTTCAACCTAGTTGTGGGCATCCTCCAACGCATGATGCAAAATGCCACACAATTAATGAACCACCATCATGTCATAAATCCGCAAATGCTACAATTCGCGGATGACACGACACACTTTGCAGAGGCGTCTCCACTAAACCTAAAAATAATGAAGAAAGTAGTACACATCTTTGGCAACATGAGTGGCCTCAAAATCAACACAGAAAAAAGCTCGTTCACACCCTTCCTTATTCCGGAGAATCTACAATCACCAATAGCCAACATCCTTGGTTGCGCAAAGAGTGATCTCCCCATAAAATACTTGGGGCTACCTTTAATGATCACTAAACCTAAAAAACATCTTTTTATTCCTCTTCTGAGAAGAGTACAAAAGAGATTGGTAGGTTGGAAAGGGAAAATCCTATCATATGGGGGACGGGTAATACTCATGCAGGCGGTACTTGGACCAACACTAAATTTGGTCAAAATTTCTTCATCAATAGTCATATAACCAAGATACAATCTCTTGAGACGAGGGAGATTTATCGTTGCGGGTTCAATCTCTCCACCAAATTCAAAAGATAAAGTTAATTCCTCTAAAGATTCACAACAGAATAAAGAGGCCGGAAATTTGAAAGAATCATCCATTTCAGATTCAATACATATAACTCGCGGTTTGCAACACGATACGTGATGGATCCTTGCACTAGCGGACTTATCATCATTTGAGTTTTCCTCTTCTTTGTCCCCTCAATTGAGCCGAAACATATCCAAATATGAAATATTTCTGTGAAGAAGAAAGGAATAAACAAACCGTTCTAATTGCTTGTGATAATTGCTTGTGAGAATTGAATTCTTCATGGTCGAAATTTACGGATGGTAAATAGGCCCATAAATTTGTCTATCTTTTTGAGAGTAGACATGTTTGAACCACTTCTCTTGTATTCAAGAAGGATAATATGTGGGTAAGAATCGAGTTGTGAAGGCTGCTTATTATGTCATCATTTGCCTCATCCATGGAAGGTTTCATCTAATTAAGTAAAATCACAAATTCGCCAATTTGTCATAATTCCTATTCTTTAGTGCTAATTTTGGTTACTGTTTGTTAGGGCAAAGATTTGAAATAACATCAGGAAAGAGTAAATTTAACCTCTCAAGTATTTCATAATGTCTGTCATTTGATAAAAGCCCAATTAACTCGTTCAAACTACACAATACAATACAACACAAGACCAACATACGGCCAACACTCAATAGTATTCCATGTTTTTTTTTTGCTAACATATTATTCTAGTTTAGTAATCCAAATTTACATAGTTAATCTTTTTATCATCAGTTTACAAAAAAAGGCCCACTAATGCCCATTTTCATAATCTTTTCAAATAAACAGCCCAATAAAGACCACCAGTTTCAATTATATCCAATACCATTCTTTTGTATTCATTCTATCCTTTCATTCAGTTCCTTGTTTCAACTTTCACAAACTTCATCTCTTCCAACTCTCTTTATCTCTACTTCAAAATGGAGCTCAAACTCAAGCTCAAAACCATCCATGGCCATCTCTCCTCCCACCTCCCAACCACCACCACCTCCGTCGCCTCCGCCGCCCCTCCCGGGCGGAGCCGGCGAAGAACCCAGAACCCAAAACCCTTAACCTCAAAAACCCATCTCTTCCCTGAATCTCTGCCCTTACACACCAAAAACCCTCACATAATCCACCGAACCCTGCAAGACCTCGCTCGCAAAAACCGGCTGAAAGAATCTCTCACCATTCTCGACTACTTAGAGCACAGGGGCATTCCCGTAAATCCCACCACTCTCTCTGCTCTTCTCGCCTCTTGCGCCAGACGCAAAGCTCTCAATCACGGCCGTCAGATCCACGTCCATGTCAGAATCAACGGTCTTGAATCAAACGAGTTTGTTCTAGCCAAATTGGTCCACATGTATTGTTCTTGTGGGTCTCAAGAAGAAGCTTTCTCTCTCCTCTTAAAGGCGAAACAACGAAACTTTTTCGCATGGAACGCAATGTTAAAAGCTTGCATGACAAGTGGGCCAAGATGGGATTTATCGCCGGTCCGAATTTTCTCTCAAATGCGTGAGAATGGTGTAGCATTTAATGAATACACCATGTCTTGTTTGATCAAAAGCTTTGCTGGTTCACCTGCACCGAGACTTGGAATGCAAGCTCACGCTCTGCTCATAAAAAACTGTTTTAATTCACACCCTAATATGTTACGTACTTGTATGGTTGATATGTACTTCAAATGTAGAAAGATTCATCACGCCATGAAACTGTTCAATGAAATTCCTGAAAAAGATGTGGTTTTGTGGAGCATTGTAATTTCAGGCTTTTCACATAAAGGTTTGAAAAGAGAGGCTGTAAAATACTTTAGATTCATGTTGCAAGATGGAATTGAGCCTAATTCGATCGTTTTATCAGCAATTTTAGCAGTAATTGGCGATATTTCCTCTCGTAATTTGGGGCGAGAGATTCACGCTTATGCATTAAAAAGATACACAAAATACGATAAACTAATCTTCGTTCAATCAAGCTTAGTTGACATGTATTGCAAGTGTAAAGATATTTTATACGCGAGACGAGTTTTTTACGGATGTGAAGAGCGAAATGTTGTCATGTGGACTTCTCTTTTATCGGGCTACGCATTAAATGCTAGACCAGATATGGCTTTGAAATCCGTTTCATGGATGCAAAAAGAAGGTTTTCAGCCTGATATAGTTGTGATCGGTACGATTTTACCTATTTGTACGGATCTCAAAGCGTTGCCACAAGGGAAAGAAATTCACGCTTACTCTTTGAAAAGATGGTTTTTGACTAGCGTTTCGATTTCTAATTGTTTGATTAGTTTGTATGGGAATTGTGGTAGAGTTGATTATGCTCGTAAAGTGTTTGATGAAATGAAGTGGAAAAGTGTTGTTGTTTGGACGGCTTTGATCGATTCGTGTATTAAAAATGGGTTTTTGTATGATGGATTTGATTTGTTTAGAATGATGGTGAGAGATGATAAAAGGCCGGATTCGATTGCGATTTGTAGAATTATGAGAATTGCAGGTGATTTGAGAGAGGTTAAGATCGGTAAGGAATTGCACGCTTTTGCAATGAAGGCTCGAATGGAGGAGAATCATTTCGTTTGTGGTGAGTTGATTGGTATGTATGGAAAGTTTGGTGATGTGAATAATGCGCGTAAATTGTTTGATGGAATAAAGTCAACTGGGTCTTTGACTTGCACTGCGATAATTGAGGCTTATGGAATGAATAAAAGGTATAAAGAGGCTTTGGATTTGTTCGATTTGTTGTTGAGTGATGGATTTGTGCCGAATAATTATAGTTTCGATTTGGTTTTGGGGATTTGTGAGAAGGGAGAGTTGTGTTTTGAAGCGGTTAGGGTTTTTGATTGTTTCGTTGGAGATTTTGGATTGAAGGCTTCGAAAGAGAATTGTGAGTGTGTTATTAGGTTGCTTGATAAAGCGGGGAGAAATGATGAGGCGCAAAGATTTGTTTATTTAAAGGAGTATGAAATGATGGTTGTTAGATAGTAATTCGAAAATATAAGTTGTTAATGCTACTATTTTTGTTGGAGTTATGTTAATTTTTTTATTTATTTTGGACTAAATTTAGAGGAATGGTTGTTTTTGGGCGATTTGCTGTCTCAATAAACATTTAGATGATAGTTATATATAATTGTTAGTCTAGGTCACTGAAATTGTCTCAATGTACATCTAATCAAATTTAATTTCCTGTTGTAAAACTTATAGTATGGACTTTTCATTGCTTAAAAACTCAAGATATTAATAGCTACTTCTAAAAAATCTTTATATTAATGCTCTTAACAAGTTAATTAACTAAGGCTGGAAAGCAAAAATTGTTCTGCCTCATAATATTTGTAAATTAGACATATATCCGTCGACCTGATTATCTTTGAAATTTGTAATAACTAACCTTAGAATTGGATTAAAAACAAACCTTTAAATTTAGCCTATTAAACATAGAGCCCGAAGCATGGTACCATCAAGTACAAAACAAAAGATAATCAAAAATCAAAATATACCAATCTTACTAGTGATTTACCAAAACAAAAATGAAAAAAAAAAATAATAATTCAATACCAATTGGCCATATCATTCATCATTCTTCATCATCATTATCATCATCCTGTCCATAAAACATAAAAAAAACATTGTCAAAAATAATTAAAAAAAACATGGAATATGTTTTAAAACTAGCTATGCAAATACCTCAGCAGGAACATATATATTTTCATCCTCTAAATTAGGCGAATTCGCAAGGAAAATTGCTTCCATATCAAACTCATTATCTTCAAAAGATTCATCAAGCATCAATTCCATCAGATTGTTAAATTTCGGGCATTTCAGTAATTCTCTTTTCAACATAACCTAAAAATAAAGAAAACTTTCAATTGAAAAAAAAAAATATATTAAGTTAATCTAATTTACATAGTAAATTGAAATAAAATTACCTTCAATGGAGCCCCAGTTAACACGAGCTCTGTTACGTTTGAAAGGCCACTCAAAATCTCAGAATTAAATGAAGGACAAGAAGAGAGAGAAAGATTGGCTCTATAAAGAGATGCCATATTTTTGAGCCAAAACCCAAATGTGAAATCCCCACACAAATGCAACCGTTTAAGGCTTGGGATATTAATAGTTATCATATTGGAGTTATAAAAACCTTCTAAATACAAGCGCTTAAGCCGATTCGATGAAATTTCTGATATATGTAAACTACATTTGAATAACTCCAATTCTCCAAGCAAAGGACATAAAGACAGAAGCTTCTTCAGAAATTCATCATTAATGGTGATAAAACCAAGTTTGAGTTTTTTCAGATTTGGGAGATTTATCAAAACGGGATTTATATTTCCGTAATAAGAAAACACAAGAGTTAAATCCTCAAGAGAATCGCAAGAGAACAAAGAAAGGGGAAGATTTGAAGTATCATAGAACTCACAATTCATGAGCAAAACCCGTGGTTTTAGAGCTAACACATGTTGAATCCACACATTAATGGCGCCCAAATGGTAAATCAGGGCTGAATCATTCTCCCAATTGAGGACAAATGCATCCAAATTGGAGGTTTTTCGGAGAAGAAGAACGGCATTGACGAATTGTTTGAAAAACTCAAGCGATTCAAAATCGTGACGGTGAAAATCAAGAGAGGGTACAAAAGCCCACAAATTCCTCCATCTTTTTGAGAGTAAGCATGTTTGAACTACTTCTTTGGTATTGTTCATGAGAGATAAGATGTGGATGAGAACTGAATCATGAAGACCGCTAATAATGTCGATTTTCATCTCATCTTGGTTGGAAACTTCATCCATGGAAGCTCGTATCTTTTTCGCTGCCATTTTTGCCCTGATTTGGGGTTTATTCAAGGGAACAGAAGGGTTTAAGCTTCTGAATGAAAACAGAGAAATAAATTCTCGAGATTTCAATTATTGGGTTGGTATATATAACCAATATTTGAAATACGATTATAAACTTAGTATTTGGAATGATAGATTTCTATATAATCCGAATTTTGATCCTGGTTCGAATTTAGATCATGGTTGTTAAACTCGAGATTTCAAATCTCTACTTAGTTATAAATCCAATGATTAGGAAAGAAAGAACTATTATATTATCAATTATTATATCAGTATCAACTGATCCTTTTTTTATTAGGATATTCAATACAATGATGCCATGTTTGAATTGAACTAGTTGTATTTATATTATTATATATAAGTTATTTGTAATACACTGGTAATATTTAATATTGTTATGGTGTTTTATATGGATAAATAGTGGTTGGTGCTAGTTTTGAATAGTATTGTATGTCGTTTAGGATTTTTAATAAACTGGTAATATTTAATATTTTTTACGGTGTTTTAGATGGATAAATAGTGTTTGGTGCTAGTTTTGAATATATTTGTATGTGGTTTAGGATTTTTGTTTAATGTAGTGTTTTTGCGGCATTAAAAAAATGAATCCTTTGTCATTTTGTTGATGAAAAATTTGTTCTACAAGTCATTTTCAATATTGGTGTTTTTGATTATTATCAAATATCAAGAAATGTTTAGTGAAACATTTGATAATAATTCATTTTCTCATTTGGTGGATTTTATTACATGCAGTATTATGTGGATTTCATTCGGCCACATAAATAGACCTGTCATTTGGAATCATGGATTTCAATATAAACCAATTTTCAAAGGGACCTGATATATCACGACGAGGTTTTCCCATCATGGAACACGACGACAGTATATATATAGCTAATAAACAGTGTTTAAAACTAAAAACAGTATATATAATTTATTTTTCATAAACAGTATATATGTAAATAGTGAAAACATTATATAGAAAATAAATAATATATTAAAAAGCGATAAACAATATATACAAATTCCAAGAGTAAATAATACATAAAAAATAAAAATATGTATTGAACAGTGAAAACAATATAGAAGAAAAAATAGTATATTGAAAAACGAAAAAACAATATATATATTGTCCGTCATAATTCGGACATGCTACAATACGTCATGATATCACATTTCCCATTTATATCACATTTTCCATTTTTAAATCCTGGTTTCTAAATCCGAGATTTCAAATGCCTACTACTCAATCCAATCATTAAGGAATAGAAAGAAAGAAAGAAAGAAAGTCCATACAACTCTCTCTTCTTCTCTTGTGGTCGAACTGTCTTCCTCCCATTTCTCTCCTCTCCTTCTCCTTCTCTCTCGAGCTCCAAACTGACTGACCAACAAACAAGAGAGCCAATTAACCAGCCATGGATACAGAAACCTTGGTGGAGGAGTTGATTACCTCGCCAGGTAGCTCCACCTTCAACGTGGCGCTTTCCGACTGGTGGAAGGAGATAAACGACTCGCCGGAGTGGCAGGACGGCGTCTTTTACTTCCTCTCCGCCTCTTACGCTCTAGTTGCAGCTGTAGCTCTGGTTGGTCAATCAATTTCATTTCTCTCAATTTGTTATGTAAAGTTGGAAGCTTTTTGTAAATTGGTTGTTGTGGAAGGCAATTTGGTTAATTTTGGGGGTGTTTTGGGTTTTAGGTTCAATTGATAAGGATTCAGACGAGAGTGCCTGAATTTGGGTGGACGACTCAGAAGGTGTTTCATCTCATGAACTTCATTGTAAATGCTGGTAAATGTGAAATCATACTGATAAATATATCGTTTTGTATTTAAAGTAAAATGATTAATTGCATGCAAGTAATTTTGGAAAATAATGGAAATTATTTAAACTTGTGTTGCAGTTCGTGCGATTGTGTTTGTGTTTCACACCCAAATATTTCTCTTCAACACAAAGGTAAGTCTTTTGATTAATATAATAACTTTATTTAAAGAAAAAAGTATATTTAATTATGTATATTAATAAAATATTTTTATTATTTAATCAGGTGTTTACATTGGTGTTATTAGACTTGCCCGGTCTTTTATTTTTCTCCACATATACACTTCTTGTTCTATTTTGGGCTGAAATTTATTATCAAGCTAATCAAGTAAGTTTCCTTTTTTTAATTAACATAATACTAAAAGGACTTATTTGTAAAAGGTACATAATATTTAACTAATTAATTATCATACAGACACCAAATGTTCACACTGATAAGCTAAGGACTGTTTATTTATCAGTCAATGCTGTAATTTACGCAATTCAGGTTAGTTTTTTCTTATATTATTTTCTTGTATTATTTTAATAATAATAATAATAATATGTTTGTTTATTATTTAATTATTATTAATTTTTTTAGGTGTGTATTTGGATTTATCTTTGGATTGATGATAGTAGCATTGTTGAGCTTATTGGAAAAGTCTTTATTGCTGGTATTTATTTTTATTATGAATTTTTTTATTATCACTTAATTTTTACCTCACTTTTGATTATTTATTTATTTTCAGTTATTTCACTAATGGGCGATATTGGATTTGTGTTCTATGGTGGAAGGTAAGATAAAATATTTTAATATATAACTTTTTAAAATATATTGCTGATATTTAATTTTATTAATAAGTTTAATATGAATATATATTTATTTGATATTTATTAGGCTGTTTAATTTGCTGAGGCGTTTCCCAATTGAGTCAAAGGGAAGAAGAAAGAAATTGCATGAGGTCGAATTTTCATTAAATAATAATTAATTACCTTTTTTAAAGTAACAATTAATTATTTTCCAATTAACTGAAGACAAATTTTGACTTTTTATATGAAATATTTCGAATTTTAGGTTGGATCAGTTACAGCGATTTGTTTTACTTGCTTCCTTATCAGATGCATTGTGGTCAGTTTATTATTCAAAAATACCAAAATTAATTTTGTTAATTTCATTAATTAAATTAATATGATTATTATTATTTATTTGTATAATAATATGTAATTTTCTATTTATTTTGCAGGAAATAATATCAGCATTTGATCCTGGTGTTTCTCTAGAGGTTGTTGACCATCCAATTCTTGACCTCTTTTATTACATGGTAATATTTATTTTTTAATTTAATAAATAAATTAATATTGCCAATATATAATTGATTTATTGTAAAAATGATATTTTGTATTATAATAGGTGACAGAAATAATACCAATGGCACTTGTGCTTTTTATTCTTCGGAACCTTCCGCCAAAACGGGTTTCGGCCCAATATCATCCGATCCGTTAAATTGGAAAAAAAAATAAAAAAAAGAAATATTTTGGAAATTTTTTGAGCAGTTGAATTATTCTGTTCAAAATGGGGGCATAAGAAATATTTTGGAAATTTTTGAGCAGTTGATTTCCTGTTTCTGTTCGAAAAAGCGGCATGGGCTGTAATTTTTATGTCTAAGCCTATGGTCAATGGCTTGTTGAATAATTTGTACTTGTTTGTTGAATTATTCTTGTTCTTTTATTTGTAGTATTTTTGAGATGATTTGAGAAGAAGAAAGTTTGTTGGTGTTTTTGATGTTTAGGTTTTATTTTATGTTTTGATGAGTGATGATTGATTGGTGGAATAACTTGTAAAATGTTTTTTTTAATCCTGTTATTTTTTTACTGGAGTTTTTCCTGATTCAGATTGATAATAAGTAATAACAAAATGTACAAGAGTGTAAATAACAGATGAGTACTCTAATATTGGGACAATTGTTGCATTATATGCTCAATTAAACAAAGAAAAATGTACCAATGATGACTTGACCCACAATTTCTTGATTCATATGCATCATTGCAGTGTACAATGTTACAGAATGCGCTAGGCGCTAGTCGGGCGGTCGGGACCATCGAGGATTAATCGGGGATTAATCGGAGATTAATCGGACCTAGACGGATTTATATTTTTTAGTATTTTTATATATTATATATAATTTTTATATATTATATGTATTTAGTAACGGTTCTTTCTGGAAAACCGTTACTAATATGTAATTAGTAACGGTTCTGTCTAAAAAACCGTTACTAATATTAGTAACGGTTTTTTCGGAAAACCGTTACTAATATGTAATTAGTAACGGTTTTTATTAAAGAACCGTTACTAAAATGCACAGAACGCCGACTAGCATAATTTCTTGGCGTTTTGCTCCCGCCTAGCGCCTGGGCGGCGCCCAGACGGCCGCCTGGACCGCATTTTAGAACCTTGGCAGTGTATATCAACTAGTCTATGGGCTATTATAGTATTATGCCTCTCAAGATTTTAATGTCAGATTATAGAAACCGGGATTTCCAATATATTCAAATCTCGATTTTGTACATAAATATAATCCAGATTTTATTTCCATCCTTTTCATTTCTATAAAAAACATAAACCCTTCTCTTCTTCCGCCCAAAACCCCCTAAAATTGCAAGTGCCTGATTTAAACCATCTGTAATTCATCTCAATTTTCACCAAAAAACGCGATTATTTGAGTTTGTAAAGGTGCGAGCTTCCATGGAGGAGATTTCCAACCAAGATGAGATGAAAATCGACATTATTAGCAGCCTTCATGATTCAATTCTTACCCACATCTTATCTCTCATGAACAGTACGAAAGAAGCAGTCCACACAAGCTTACTCTCAAAAAGATGGAGAAATTTGTGGGCTTTTGTACCTTCTCTTGATTTTGACCGTGAGGAATTCGAATCTCGCAAAGCTTTTCGTCAATTCCGTTCTTCTTCTCAGAAAGACTTCGCATTTGGATTCCTTTCAGCTTAATTGGGAAACTGATTCAGGCGGCTTTGGTAATCTGAAGGCCATTAATGTATGGATCCAACATGTATTAGCTCTCAAACCGCGAGTTATTTTCATTAATTGTGAGTTTTATGATACTTCACATTTACCCACTTCTTTGTTCTCTTGCGATTCTATACAAGATTTATCTCTTTTGCTTTCTTACACTGGAATTGCTAACCCCAAATCGATAAATCTCCCAAACTTGAAGAGACTTAAACTTGGTTATATGACCATTATTGATGGATTTTTGGAGAAAATTCTTTCTGTTTGCCCTTTGCTCGAAGAATTGATGCTGTTAAATTGTGAATTACACGTGTCAAACATTTCATCGGATCGGCTTAAGCGATTGATGATAACTGCTCATGAGAGTTATAACGTTATAAATATTAATACGCCAAATCTGAAATATTTGCATTAAGTGGGGATTTCACATTTGGGTTCTCACTGAAAAATATGCCGTCTCTTTATAGAGCCTATCTTTCTCTCTCTTCTTGTCCTTCGTTTCATTCTGAGATTTTGAGTTGCCTTTCAAATGTAACAGAGCTTGTGTTAATAGGCGCTCCATTGCAGGTATTAACCTTTACTCAATTCACCATGTAAATTAGAGTAATTATCATTTTATAATTTACATGAAAGAATCTTGTTTATTAATATTTCAATTCTTTGATTTAATAATGTGAAGGGAGTATTGAAAAGAGAGCTACAGAAATGTCCAAGATTTGAGAACTTGAATGATTTGACGCTTGATAAAACTTTTGAAGATTCAGAGTTTGATATGCATTCAATTTTCCTTGAGCATTCCCCTAATTTGGATGATATTTATGTTCATGATGAGGTACTTGCCTTTTCTGTAATTGCTCAAAATTGTTTATTATTTATTGCTAAAAAATAATTGCCTTTTTGTATTGTATTTTACCTAACTAGTTTGGTACTTATTTTATTTTTTATTTTTTGGAGAATGAGTTTTTTTTATGTTAAATCGACAGGACGAGGAGCATGATGATGATATGTAGTAGGCTATTGGAATTCATTCATGAATTATTATCTTTTTGTTTGCTTTGGTAAATCACTAGTTATATTGGTAGTTTTTATTGTATCATGTTTTGATTTCTATGGTTAATTGGCTAAATATAAGGAAATTCTTAAGGTTGCTAATTTGCTATATGATTTAAGATTTTCAAATCCAGAATATATACTGTACAATCAGAACTTTCATATGTTGAACTAAAAAAAAGAAAAACAATCCACAATGTTAATACAACAATCAACTAAAAGATCACAATGATGGAGGCCGCAATGATGAAAATCATGTTCCAATTTGATCCCAAAATACCTACAACAAATTATGATTTAGAGAATTTTTATTAGTCAAATTTTAAACACAAACATGAAAAAGAAAATCTGATGTACCTTCAGAATTTTGCTGAGGTGGCAAATCTGACGTGCCTTCAGAATTTTGCTGAGATGGCAGAGTGGAACGATCCAACTCATACCTAACGATACAACTCGGACTCTCGATGTGCACGCCACTACTAGTCCAATTCGTACATTCTGTAAGAAACTCAAGCTCATTATCAATACACTTGTTACACTCATTCGGCGTCAAGTCTCTAGTGCACACTACCGTCCCGTTCAAAGTTCGATTATCATTCATATAATTCCCCTCTCCTGTTGCGAATTTCAAAGAATTTCAAAGAAGATCGGCTCGCGTTAGCTTCAAGCCCATGCATTAAATTCAACACCGAGTTCTTGACTAGGTTTGGGTCGATTGAACCTATAACATTCGCTGTCTCTTGTGAGCAATGCATGGATGAGTTGTCAGCAATGGAGAAGAAATTTTTATCAGCGTAATGCATCAAACACGAGTCGTCAATGAATGACACGTCAGATCCGTTCGAGCATTCTTTCTTTATCTCTTTCGATGCGAGCGTGAGACAGGATTGACAGTCTGATGAGTTTAAGTACGGAAAACACACGGCAAGGCCGTAGATTTTATCGGTTCCAGTACCAATTGTATCATTGTAAAAGCCATTGTTTGATGAAGCATTGGAGGGCAGAAAGGAAAGGAGTTGGTTTATGTTGGATTGAGAAGGGATGGTCTTGGACACGTGGCAAGTGAGGAATGAGGAGTTGACTTCATGGATGGTGAAGAGAAGGAGAAAGGATGAGAGAAGGATTGAAGTGAGAGATGGAGATATCATCATTGGTGTTTAGATAGATTTGGATTATGTATGAAATTAAATCAACTAGAAGGGTGATCAATTTATACCCAAATTTGGATGATATGGTCTAACCTCAAAACTAATTAGATGTATTTAATTATATCCAAACATGTATAGCATGGTTAAGACATTTATGTAAAATTACGCTCAAATTACTTGTTTGACCAGTTTTAAAGGCATCGAATTTCAACGTGTTTGACGCCGTAGTTGCCGACGGAAGAGAGAAAAAGGAAAAAAGGACGGATGGCGGACCAGGATCAAAGCCACCCTATATACCGGCGAACTAAATAATTATCTGTCTATTATGTTATATTTTATTACTCTCTACTGTGACCACTTACGTCACATTGTTCCTTTTATTTTATTTTATTTTTTTATTATTATACTATCAATGATGTTTATATTAAAAATTAACTTTGATTAATATATTTGCGCGAAAGACATTCAAGCTCTCCCAATGTTTGAGATAGTTGTGAGGTACTCGAGCACATCCATGTACCCAAGTTTGTTTGATACAAGTTTAATGGAATATTATATACTAGTTTGTTTGACATAATTTATACATAATCTAGAGTACATTGTCTTACAAATTGCTGGTTTGTTTTACATAGCTCAGATGTACAACCCAACCGTAGTTCCGTTCTGCAAGTTTATTCGACAAATTTTAAAGAACTGATTTCAAAAAGGTCAACTTGATTTGATACTTATCTAGTTTATTTGTTAAATTACAATTTCATGAATTGGGATTCGGGGGATTTATTGTTTTAGGTCAACATGTCGGTGCCAGTAAAATATGGTTTAACAAATGCAATACAAACTTCTATTTTTGACTAAAAGATGAAAAATAAAATAAAAGATATCATCTTGTTGAAATTCTACCACATCTTATTCAAGAAAGAAATCTTCAAATTACAAACACCAATAAATTTGGAACAAATAGCTCAAGCTATTAGTTACTCTCATACATTATTCAGACTCAGAGTAATATGGCAGTAATGAATGCCAGTAACAATACTAAAAACAAATGAATTTTGCTTTCCTGCAATGAGTGAAAAAAACTTAAATTATTAAATTTAATTCAGAAATACAACTCTCTTTGATAAATAAAATTCAGAAAAATCTAGTCCACATACATAAGCAAAATAAAAATTCTACAAAAAGGAGCGGAACATATGTTTTTTTCCCAAGCTTTGGCTTTCACGGCAACCCGACGGGGTCAGTATAGCTAATCAGGAGAAATATATTTGCACTATAAACTCTATCGGGCCGCCGTCATACTCATTTGTCATTCTCTGTAATATTTTTATTTTCGAAAATACTATATAAACATGACCAAAAATGCTGACTGTAGCCCGACATGGTCTATATTAGCAATTATTATTTATTTAATTATTTATATTCGGTCGTAATATTTGCACCATAGACTTTGTCGGGCTGGCATCATCGACCTTTTTTGGTCATGTGAAGCAATTTCATTTTATTTTGCTACTGAAGGGTAGAATTAATATATAGCCTTTTTATCTTTTGGATCAAATCAAGCCAAAAAATGAAGAATGAATGAGAGAAGAGAGAGCCGAGCCTGGGAATTTAACTCAAACGATTCTGACGGCAGAGCGAGAAGTTCACTCGGGAAGAAAAGATATGGACTAAATCTCGCATAGCAATTCATATTTGCCACCCTTCCGGCTTGTTCTTTCACCGGATTCTGTTGTAAGAAGTTAATACATCCATCCAGGCACTCAGAACAACTTTTCGCCGACAAGTCTCTCGAGCACTGAACGAGCCCGTAAATCTTCTTCGGTTCGGTTGAGTTCACATACCCAGCCCGAAACATCCGGCTCAATGTGCTCGCTTCCACGCTCAACTTTCTCATCAAACCATCCAACAAATTTGGAAAGTTACTCGTGTCACTCACGTTCGGTCCATTTTCTCCCATATAGACCAGAGCGGGATCCAACGTGGACACGAAGCTTTCGTCTGAGTACCGTATCAGGCACGAGAACTCAAAGCTGCTCACCGACTTTAAATTTGGGCCTTTTGTTGAGTTTCTACTTCGGCAAAATTGATCAGTATTGGAAAGGCAAGTGGAGCAGTCGGACTGGTTGGCGAAAGCGTAGCACATTGCGAGACCATAGACCTTGTCGGGTTTCTTGCCGAATGTGTCGGTGTAAAAACCGTCATTTTTAAGAGCGTTTATGCGGAGGGTCGAGAGGAGGTAATGAAGGTTCGCTTCGTAAAGGCTCCCATTGGCGTAAGTTTTCGAGCCGCACATCTCAGCACGGGAAGTGGAGAGAAAGGTGGTTAGATATGTGGTGAAAAGAAAGAGGGGAAGGATAGCCATTACTAAACGTTGTTGGATTGGAGAATTTCCTTTTTATAAATGTATACTCAATACTTCTGAATTGAAGAAATTACTAAACAAGAACCCAATTTCAATATTTTTGTAGGCTGACTTGAGGTGGATTAACCCAATTTCAATATTTAGTCAAAGCAAAAAAAGGATTATGAAATTAAGCATTGATTGTCTAGTAGTTTATTAATAGACCCACATGTACAAGTGGGTTGTGCAAGTTGAGTTAATTCAGGATTTTGTTGGGCCGTGAGATTTGGAGGGATGCCCAAGGCCCATTAATATCCGCAGGTTCTGATCCTGATGTCAATGTGAATTCGCAAATAGATCACAAAATAATTGTATTATGGACTCCACTCTCAATTACTTTATCAAAAATTGACATTCAAGCTGCTAACGGGAAGATTTACAGCTCACAGGTTTTTCCCGTGAGACGTGATAATCTCGACAATCAGAGATTGCACTTTGCAAAGCCATCAAGACAAGGCAGTTTCAACACTATTTCGGTGTGTCACCACTACGATAGTCTAGTAATATAGTATTAATTCAATCTTTTCATAGATGAAGTTCTAATTTCGAGTATAGTATGATTATTTTTATTTTCTTTGATTAAATAGAGAGGGTTCTTTGTCTCATTTCTATTTTGGTGTCAATGAAAATTGAACTCATAATCTACAATTTGTGATATTTACACTCAATCACTAGACTATGAGTTTATTGACAATATGATTAATTTTAAATTTAGAGAGAATATATGAGCTCATCCCAAAAAGAGCAAAAGCAAACAACGGTCCATAATTCTCCCTCAAAAAAAATAAAATATCACATCAATCAAGATAAAAATTATCATCATATTACTCAAAATAAAAGAAAATCAATAAGCAGGCCTATTCAATTGTGCGATTATTTCTCAAGTTTTCTGAACTTCTCAACCAAAATGCACCCTAACTCAAGCAGTGCAGCTTTTACTTTGCGACTGTTTTTTTTCTTCCCTAGTCCCTTGAGAACTGTCTCCACGAGGGGTCATTTTTACATTTTCGGCAATAATAGAATTTTTTTTTTTTTTTTTTTTTGCAAATTTCAATAATGCATGGTTTTTTATTTTTGCAAATTGAACATATTTGAGTCTTGTAAAGAAACGCTATTTAGATTAGTGAAAACGGAGCCGAAAGGCAAGGTCTGGAGATTAGGCACTTGTGAAAGCGGAAAGGTTCGCTAGTAAGAAAATGGTGGTTATAGCTCACGCAACCACCTAGCCGAACTTCGTCAACAAATTTGCGTGTTTGGTATTGATCCATTTCTCGTTTCTATCTATTTTTGCTTTTAATTGTTATTATCAATTTGTATTAATACAACCATCAATTAAAAGAAAAACAAACCCAAAATTGCAACATTACAAAAAAAAAATTTAAATCATACTTCCGCACGATTTAGACCTATTTACCCCCCTATAGGCCGTAATTAGTCAACAGTTAATTATTATAGCAGCCGAAGATTTGTACCTCAAGCACATGGATGTCAAGACGGCGTTCCTCCATGGCGATTTGGAGGAGGACATCTATGTAGTACAGCCTAAAGGTTTCGAGACCCCGAAAAATGAGGGTCAGCTCGAGAAAAGCTTGTACAGTCTAAAACAGGATCCCAGACAGTTGACCAAGGAAGTCTCCATCGACAAGCTGAGGCTGTGCGCTATCTCAGTGGGACTGGTCGAGTGAGTCAGTAGGAGCATGTCGCCGGGCTCAAGGAAGGGACGGGAGAAAAGAGAATGGATTCAATGCAAAAGATTTGTGTCATTATGAAGTCTCCAAGTGGGAGATTGTTTTTGTGTGGGGACTTTTGGAAAACTCTAGATAAAGTATAAAAGGAAATACTGCAGGAGATATTAAAGTCCTTCATATTTGATTGCTATGATTCTATTCCTTAATTGATTGTTACAATTGGGAATATGTTTATTTTCCTTATATTTGTTTCCATGAATTAGGCGTTAATGGGGCAGAAAATCTTTGATTTATTTCCTTGTATTAGGTATGATTCTCACTATAAATAGAGGGGTAAGGGTAGAATTTTATTCATTCCAACAACCACAAACAATTGTATTGTATTTCTCTTTTTCCAAGTATAAAGAAAGTTTAAGTGTCGGCGGCCGTGATTTTTACTCTTTATGATTTCCACGTAAAAAAATAAAATTATTCTTGTGTCTTGCTTTCTGTATTTGCTGTTGCGTCTCGGTTCCTAACACTTCTCTCTTCTTTTTTTTTTCAATTATTTATGTATTCTCTCTGACCAATTTAACACCATGTAAATTTCAACCATTTACTCACCCGACTTTAGCTCAAAGTTTATTTATACAAAAAACAATATTGGTGCTTGAGCTACAATTATTTAGACTTAGTCAAGGAGTCATTATCATGAAATTCTTGTACTTTGGATGTAATGGCCAAAAAGATACTAATAAATGACGATAATAATAAAAAAGTACACGTTTTCTAAAAAAATAGTATAAAAAATTATGTAAAAGTATATTACATAAAAATATATATTTGAATCAAAAATATATATGTTTCTAAAATATATATTAATAATTTAATTGGCATAATCTTGATTCAATAACACGTTATGCTAATATAGTTTTTACAATCCGTACTATTTCAAAGTACTACACTCCATAAATAAAAAATAGAACTATGGAGATTGAATATTGTGGGTTTATCATATCGCATTGCTCTAAACAGCCTAGCCTTGGTTTCGTGAAGTCAGCATGGTTTAAGTACTAAAAAAGAAAACCTTGTGCATTTTAGAAAAGGGTTGAGATATAGAGTGTCCGCATTTTAGAGCGTGCAGCAGCGTCCGATTATAAAAAATATGATGAAATTATAAAAAAGTATTTTTGTAAACACAAAAGGTACAGTAAAATTACAAAAACATATATTTTCAAAAATATATATTTGTAAACACAAAAGTTATATATATATATATATAGTTGACGCTTCTGAACACTCTGAATAATTTCTCTTTAAAGAAACTGAAGACTTTGAAAACAATGAGGGCTGTCATTTGTTTTATCCTTTTTTTCTTTTGTCAACTATAATACGGTCATTTAAGAAAACTTAATTAGCAACTAGCTAGAATAATGTTGCACCACAATCAAGAACAACAACAAATATATATAATGGTATCAGAAAAATTCCTTTCTCTAAATTGAAACGAAACGGCCACCTGAAATTGAAATACACATCCACCCACAGATATAATTTTTTTTGATAGAAGCACCCACAGATATACTAAAACCAGAATTTTTTTTGTTTTCCAAATTTAACAGACATTTCTCAAATAAAATTTTGTATATAAACAAATTTAACATATACATCTACATAAAATTAGTACACAATTGGAGAAATGTATATCTCTTTCTTTCTCCATTTACTTATTCTTTCTTCCTTCGGCACAACAACTTTTGCCCTGTGGATAGTTAAACAAGATTGTTCTACCTCTGACAATTACACAAGCGGAAGCACTTTCCGATCAAACCTCGACCAATTTCTCTCATCTGTTACCGAAAAGACGGTAAAAAATGACTGGTTTTTCAATGACACGGTAGGTAAAGCCCCATACCAAGTTTATGGCCTTGCAAGGTGTTATTTTGACGTCTTCAGTTCAGATCGGTGCAGAATTTGTCTCACAGAGGCGGCGCTGAATATCACACAAAGGTGCCCTTATAGCTCATCTGCTGCTGTATGGTACTACGAGTGCTTCCTTCGCTATTCACAACAAAACTTCTTCACAATTGAGTCAACAAGCACGACATATGTTGAGCGTAGCGTAGATGAAGTATCGGATCCAGAGATATTCAGTCAGGTGCTCGGTAGCCTGATGGCTAAGCTGAGTAATGACGTGGTCAACTCATCAATACTTGTTGCAGTGGGAGAGGCAAACTACACGACATTTCAAAAAGTATACGGGCTTGTGGAATGTACAAGAGACTTGCCAGCTCTGCAATGTCAAAGGTGTATTGTGGTGGATCTAGGATGGCTTCCTCATGGCTCTAACGTTGCGAGAGCAGGGAGCCGAATGTTTGGGCCCAGTTGCTACTTGAGATATGAGCTCTATCCTTTCTGCCCGACGATTCCACCTCCGCCATCGCCCCTACAGCCAATTGACTCCCAAGGTAATAATTTTTGTTTTCTTTTTCTTTAGATTTTTTGGGGTTTTTTTTTTTAATATTTGGAGCAGGCTAGAAAGTCCAGCGTCCATTTTTTGTTTGACTCCCAAGGTAATAAATCTTTTTTTTTTAAATACTTTGTATTGTTTTGGGCGTTGACACGCTTGCCTTTTAAGGTATAGATTTATAAAAACAGTGCATATTTAATTTTCTTTTGGAAAGAATTGGAGAGTAGGCTTTACGCCAACATCCAATAAAATATATTAATCATGTAAAGAGTTTTGAATATTAATTAATCATGAAAAGAGTTGCCTGAAATTAGAAGATTAATGAAATACAAGATAAAAAACAAAACAAAAATTAACAAAAATGGTGTATATTTTGTAAGAGTAGTATATAAAATGTAACTAATTATCTTGTTTTAGTGCAGATAGAAAGAAATCATTGATCACCCGATATATTATTATTGCGCTTGCCTGTGCAGTTGCACTTCTACTCGTGATACTGATAACTAGCGGTTTGTTGTGTTTTAGAAGGAAAAGATCAAGAACAATAGGTATAAGTACCCTTCATCATTACATTATCTACAATATGCAGGATTAATTCCTCAAGCTTGCATTCAAAAGAAATATGCAGGATTAATTTATTCTTCAATTATCAATAAAAGTTTAATAACTGGCAACTTCTTCTAGATAATGATGAAAGACAACAGAGACATTCTGCTGGAAGCAGTGCAGATATAAGGAAGCCTAATTTTCAACAAGGTACAAAACTCATAATGTTCGATTTCGACACAATACAAGAAGCCACTGACAACTTCTCAGATGAGAATAAGCTTGGTGAAGGCGGCTTTGGTCAAGTTTTCAAGGTATAGTGAATATGGCTTCATGTATGTCTGTTTAAAGGAAAAGAATATCAATATATGTTAATAAAATTATTAACATCTTGTAGGGGAGGCTACAAAATGGGCCAGAACTGGCAGTTAAAAGGCTGGCAACTACATCGGTTCAAGGAATCGTGGAGCTTAAGAATGAAGTAGAGCTTCTTGGTAGGCTTACTCACCGAAATCTAGTGCGAGTACTTGGTTATTGCATACAAGAAAAGGAAAAATTACTTTGCTATGAATATCTGAGTAATGGAAGCCTCGACATGATTCTTTTTGGTGACTTTTTCTCTTCAAACTATCGACAATAAGCTTTTCTGATATGATCTTTAAATTTTTGAATTCAACATCTATTAATTTATCTTTTTGCTCTTGGTAATCCTAACTTTATTTTGTGGTGAATTGTTTTTTTTTTTATGGAAATATTTTGTGGTGAATTGTTACTCTTTAATTAGCAAGTGATAGCATGAAGCGCAAAGTGCTTGACTGGAATATGCGTTTCAATATAATAGAAGGGATTTGTCGTGGTTTGGTTTATCTTCATGCTGAATCTGGAGCAACAATTATCCATCGAGATCTCAAAGCCAGTAACATATTGCTTGACGGAAGTATGAATCCTAAAATTTCGGATTTCGGCCTCGCGAGACTTTTTGCCGGTGACAAAACTCATAGAAGCACTATCCATGTTGCCGGGACATTGTATGTAAATGCACTTTCACGTTCGAATTAAATTAGGAAAAATACATCGTTCTCCATGGAAACCAATTGATAATGCAAAAAAATTCTATAGTACATATTTTTATCTCTAATCTGATTACCTGAAAATTAAATAAAATCATCCCACAATATTTTCTCTAATCTAATCTAATTTCGACTGATTTACAGTGGATACATAGCGCCGGAATATCTGATGCATCTCACTTTCTCACCGAAGTCAGACGTATTCAGCTTTGGTGTTCTTATTCTTGAGATCATGACAGGTCGAAAATGCAGCGCAAACCTCATTAATTATGTAAATCTCAACAACTCTTGGTGACAATTTTTTCATCTCTCTAGTCTAGCTAGTTATAATATGTTGAGCTTCTTTTCTAAACATATATGAGAATGCATGAGCATTATTTACAACACAATAGCTAGTAAGTGTCATTAGGTGTAAAACCTAAAAGCTACAATTATACATCATCAAATTCTTCCATTTTCCATCTTTATTAGGTATGGCAACACTGGACAAAAGGGAATGTACAGGAACTGAATGATCCAACATTACCTGCAACGAATCTCGACCAAGTAACCAAATGCATCCATATCGGGTTGCTTTGCGTGCAAGAAAACCCGGAACAAAGACCGAGCATATCAGATGTGAACTTCATGCTTCATGGCCATCCTTTAAGTCTTCCTCCTCTTCCAGCTGGAAAATTCATTTGGGGAGCTCAAGTATTGTCAATTTCTGAGGGGAGCTCATACTCCACTTCAACGGAATATACTAACGACAAGTTTTCTCATCGCACGTCGAATGTTCACATTAGATGAGTGTCGTGAGATCATTCAGCAATGTATTATCATATGATTGGAGTGATTTTTGTATTTTGTTTTCCCATTAAAATCTTCAGGGAGTTGTGTTATTTTTTGGGTAGTTAATTAATTGTCATATTTGTCACTTTTTTTGTACAAAGAGAGGGGCTTCTGAAATATTCTTCTTGATTATTTGCAATTGTTCTGGATTTCAAGTTTGGGCTTACCATACAACTCTCAAAAATATTAAGGCTCAGTAAAATTCATAGCCCAAATAGGCCCAAAAGCAATTTTGACCAGTATGAACCGGTACTGGTACCAATTGGCATGTGAGGTACAGTACAGGTACTAGTCAGATGAAAAGATAACAAAATATAATGAGAAAAAGGAAAGATTAACCAAAATTAGGACTATTTTGGATAGGCAAAATTGTGTGGCTCCGATTTAATTTGGAAAAAAACAGTGGAATTGTGAAATCATGTGCAAGTTCTGTAAAATCTGATCAATTTCAGTAAATTTCACGGACAAAATTCTAAGATTTATTATGTACCAATATATTATAGAAATAGTTGTGGCCTTGAACAATTGAACAATGCTTCTTGAATAATAAAACATTAAAAAAATGCCTTCTTATTTTTAGGACCTTCATTTAATGTATGATATTTGATCCCATAACAACTACAACTAACACTTTGTTCATTAAAGACTGACCATATTTTGAGTACTATCGAAAATGAAAGTCTCATGCAATCATAAAATGTATTTACAAAGAAACAACAATGGATATATATTCTGATCATATTTAAAATATTGCAGTTTACTGTCTGACAGAAACTCAGTGATTTATTTTCATATTTTCTTAATTCTTCATGACCGTACCGTATAGTCATTAGAGTATAATACTAAGCCCCTATATTTCTCCTCCACAGGAGATTTTTTTTTTTTAAGAGGTCAGTACAATTTCCTACAAAAAAAATCCCGCTTTATTTTTTCAAAAAATTTCAAGATCGATTATTATCATGTAATAGCTGATTAATGCCGGTAAGTAATCAAAATCTTAATGTAAACTGGTAAGCAATCGAAATCCTGTCCATTTTTTTCAAAAATTGAAAATCCCGCTTTTTTTCCGAAAATTTTCAAAATCGATTACTACCATGTAATAGCCAATTAATGCCGGTAAGCAGTCGGAACTCAATGAATACCAGTAAGCAATCGAAATTCCGCCCATTTTTTTCAAAATTTTTCAAATTGAATAATCATATATATAGTTTTCCTCTCTCTTTCTCTCTCTTCTAAAAGTCATTTTCTGGAAAAAAAGAAATTCCTGAATAGAGAGAAAGGGAGAGAGAAGATAGCTTGACGACTCTCTGGCAAGCTCTCCGGTGATGTCGCTGCCGGCGGTAAGCAGTCCAATACCCGTCTATTCTTTTTCAAAAAAACTCAAATAAACAAACTATTTTACAAATATTCTTCTCTCTTTCTCTTTCTTGTCTAAAAATCATTTCATGAGGAAAAATCCATGAAGAGAGTGGCGGATTGATGAATCTCCGGCAATTTCTCCGATGATGACGACTCCTTGGTGCTGGTAATTAGGCAGTGAATGGTAAATATCTTATATCTTATATTTTTTTTCCTATATTTTCATTTATTTTTTGTTTTCCTATATTCTAGTTGATATTATTTCTGTATTTTATGTTTATTTTGAGTTGTGATTTTTGTTAAATTTATTTTCTTTATATTTTCTTTTCTTCTTTCGGAATTTTTTTTCTCTTTTATTTGAGATTTATTTTTGGTGGCTGCTGGTGGTAAGTGCTACAATTAGGTTTTCATATATACTTTAAATGGTAATCGAAGCAGTCTCCATTACCAGCAGTAATTGAACTATTTCCGACCATTTTTCTAAAAAAAATAAAATAAAATATAATGTATTTTATGGTTATTTTAAATGATGATCTTTGTCAAATTATTTTCATTGCAGGTCGTATTTTTAGGTGAAGACATGGTGATTTTAATGGTGATTAAAAGTGTAGTTTAATGTAATTTTAAAGGATATAAGTGCGTAATTTTAATTGTTTAAATTGATGTAATATATTTTGTGGATATTTTATATGGTAAATTTGATGTAAATTTAGTATGGTAATCATCAATTTATTTTTATTATTTTATATATTTTGTATGATGTGCATTGATTATTGGTTATATTTGTTTGAAATATTATATTTTGGCTAAACAAATTAAGTGAATAAATATCTTATAAATTTATAGCATGTGATTAGAAAAAATAAAATTTAGTTCTAAACAAATATGGATTACCACCAAAGCCTGATTACCATCGAAAAACAAAATTAATGTGAAAAATGGAACTAGAAATAATTATTAATTTGCATTAAATAAAAATTTGATATTTGATGTAACATGTGGCAGATAATAATGGTACTCTACAATAAAAATAAAAAATTAATATTAAAAAAACTCGAAAACCATCTAGAAATAAACAAAAACAGCTTATCCTCTGATTACCACCAGTTTGCAGTCATTTTATCCCACATGGCACTGTCAATTATCAGACGTGACATCAGCTGATGTCACGGGAGCATGATGGGGACAAATATAAGGCATGACATAATTATCCTATTAATATAGTACCATAATGAGAAAAAACGTTGTGGCAATTACTATGGGGCTCACATTTTGATTTTAGTACATTAAATCGAGAATCTATCTATGCAAGTATAGCTTTTAGAGCCACAACAAAGTAAAAAAATCCAAATCTATTCCTGTCATTCCTGTGTGTTTGGAGATCAATTCTGTGCAGTCAAGTACATTTTTTTACTTCTTAAAGAAAATGCAATAATATTTCTTATAATTTTTTGTTGGAAGTATGTAAAATTGGTTGTGTTTTATATAAATAAAATCCTAGCACTTTAACTTAGAAATAATTTCATCATTTACATATGTTGAAAATTTTGTAAAGAAAGAACTATAAAATTGAGAGAAATAAGTAAATATCCACATCTACGTGATGCTTGTTAGCTTGCTTTCACAACAAGAATTCTAATAAACAAAAAATATCTGTGACATGCGAAGATAAATAAATGCTCATTAAAAGAGTACTTCTATTTCCCCCAACAGACGCTCAAAGAAAAAGAATCTTTTTTGATTTTTTTTTTCAAGTTCAATCATGTTCATGTAGCCCATTCATACAAGTTTGTCACCTCTGTTCAGAGATGAAGTTTAATAGAGATTGGAGAGGGTCATGTTCCTCTTAAGATTTTAACAAAATAATATATATAAGTGGTATTTTAACGAAAAAAAATTTAAATACATGTATTTCTATTCGTTTCTTTTTATAATTCGTACTATAAGACCCTCTCATGGAATGTACTATAACAACTACGTTGTAACAAACATGTATTTTTTTAATTAAAACTGACATATTTTGGTTCTTCTATAAAAAAGTGAGAATCTCATACAATCATGAACTGTCTCTACAAATAGATTTTTTTTTCAAAATGGCACTGTTCACGGAAATAATTAAACAGTTAGCACTCGTTTGGAAATTTTTTGGAAACTAGCACTTCCGCCATCACTGTTGGCGGAACCAAAGTTGGTTCCGCCATCGGTGATGGCGGAACCCATTATACTCCTGTTTGACGCCCTAAAACCCCATTAAGTTATTGACATTGGTTCCGCCATCACCGATGGCGGAACCAATGTGGCATTTTCGGAATTAACGCTAGGGTTCAGCAGTTTTTTAGCAAAAAAAAGAATTAAAAAAAAAGAAAAACACTGGTTCCGCCATCAGTGATGGCGGAACCAGTGCCAGTGTTTTTTTTTATTTATTTATTTTTTTTTTTAATTAGTAACGGTTTATTATAAACCGTTACAGATGAAGCAACTTTGTGAAAGAACCGTTACAGTATTGTAACGGTGTTTATTAAACAACGGTTACAAAGTTGCTTCATTCTGTAACGATTTAATTAATTCTGTAACGGTGCTTTTATAAAAACCGTTACTAATTAAAAAAAAAAAGAAAAAAAGAAAAAAAAAACACGATTTACTAATTATAAACCGTTACAGATTTTGGACTATTTAAGAAATTCTGTAACGGTTCATTAATAAAAACCGTTACTATATGTTGTAATTAGTAACGGTTTTTATGAAACAACCGTTACAAAGTTTCTTCATTCTGTAACGGTTTATAAGAAACCGTTACAGATTTTGGACTATTTAAGTAATTCTGTAACGGTTCTTTCGCAAAAACCGTTACTAATTAAAAAAAATAAAAATAAAAAAAAACACTGGCACTGGTTCCGCCATCACTAATGGCGGAACCAGTGTTTTTATTTTTTATTTTATTTTTTTTTTGCTAAAAAACTGTTGAACCCTAGCGTTAATTGCGAAAATGCCACATTGGTTCCGCCATCGGTGATGGCGGAACCAATGTCAGTAACTTCGCGCGCAGGGAAATTGTTCGGAAAATCTCTGGCATGGCGGAACCACTTAATTAGCTAATTAATGGGGTTTTAGGGCGTCAAACAGGGGTATAATGAGTTCCGATGGCGGAACCAACTTTGGTTCCGCCAACAGTGATGGCGGAAGTGCTAGTTTCCAAATTTTTTCCAAACGAGTGCTAACTGTTTAATTATTTCCGTAAACAGTGCCATTTTGAAAAAAAAATCCTACAAATAACATAAGCAACAATGGATATATTCTGATCATGTTTAAAATATTGCAGTTGATTGGACTTGATAGCAATTCAGCAATTTATTTTCATATTTTTAGTTCTTCATGACCGTATATAGTACCATAATGAGAAAAACGTTGTGGCCTTGTGTTGTGGGCCTCTTTGCAATTACTGTTGACCCCACATTTTGTTTTTGTACATTAAGAATCTATCTATTGAAGCAACTTTTAGAGCCACAACAATGGGAAAAAAAACAAAAATCGAAAGGTATTCCTGTATTGTATGTTTGAAGACAATTTCTGTGCAGTCAACTATTATCTTTTTTCACTTTGAAAGAAAATGCAATTATAGTTCTCACAATTTATTGTAGGAAGTAAATTGGTTGAGTTTTAGGATCCATAGTGTCCTAAAAATTATGTCAGAAGTAGAATAAAATTATCTCTCGGAAATAATTTCTTTATTAGTATATGTTAAGAATTTCCTAAAGAAAGAATAAAAGATAGTTCGTTAGCTTGCTTTCACAACAAGACCTCTGATAAACAAAAAATATCTGTGACATGTGACTAAGTAAATGACCAATAAAAAGAGTATTTTCTAAAAAATTTCCAACAGACACTCAAAGAAAAAGAATCTCTTGATTTTTATTTAAAGTTCAATCATGTTCATGTATCCCATTCAAACAAGTTTGCCATTTTTTAAATCCACTATTTCATTACTCTAATGAACTCATACTATTCCATTCGTCTATTATCTAAGATAAAAAGAATAAGAACAATAAATAAATGAACCCGATATTGTATGACGGTTTTTTCATCATATAGCACAAAGCGAAAAACAATATATAAATACAATAAATAATATATAAAATTAAACAAACAATATATCACATTTTTTTTAGAGGTAATAAACATTATAACCTACAATAATATATTATAACCTACAATAATGAAAATAATATATAGAAAATAAAAAATATATTAAAAAACAGAAAAAATAGTACAGTTTAAACCGGTCGCATTTTCAGATTTAAAATAAAATAAAATGTTGCAACTAGTAGCCAAGGAAAGTATACAACAAATTCACAATTTTTCGAGAAATCAAGAGCCTTTCAAAGAGAAAGAAAAATCATAAATCAAGGACCTCAGTGAATATATATATGATATATCTCATCCTCTTCTTTCAACTCCAAATTCCTTCTTATTTCTCCTTTCTTCTTATTTTTCACTTGCACGTTTGTTGCAACTCACCACACCATGAAAAATTCCAAGCTTCTCTTCTCCCTCTCCCTCGCTCTCCTCTTCTCCTTCCTCCTCCTCCTCTCTCTCTATCAAACCTCCGACCTCTCCTTCCTCCTCAAAGCCCCTTTTCGCCCAATCGATTTACTCCCTTTCCTCCCTCACATAATCTCTTTGCCCGTCCTTAAGTCGCTCAACAGCGCAATTGACTTGCTGCCCACCTTTGTTGGGTCTGTTGCTTCGTCGGAGAATACTGTGGAGTGGAAAGGCGCTTGCTTTTATGAGAATCAGGCCTGGCTCGAGTTTCATAATGAGAGCGAGAGTGAATTTGGTGGTGGGACGCTTCATATTAAGGTGAGTTTGAGGAATTAATGGTGGTTTAGTTTTAAATTGAATTAAGTCATGCCTAATTAAGTGAATTTGTGGTTCTGGGTTTTGGTTAAATTTTAAAATTTGTCTTTTGCTTCTGAGTATTTGCTTAATTTTCAGGTCAATGCAAAATTTCCATGTTCTAGTTTTTATCTTGCTGTTTTTTTAGCTTGAATATAATGGTGAATAGGAAAAGGTCGTAGCTTTGTTTGAACTCAAATTGAAATTTTCTATAATTATATTGAAGTGTGGAGTACTGAACAATTATGAACAACTTATTTGCCGTATTCAGTAACAATTATGCCTAAATTAAGCCCTAATAATCTTCAGAGTGCACTTATGCCTTAAATTGGACTCAATTAAAGTTAAATTCTTATAATTATTTGAATGATTTTTAGGTGAGCAAAGCGCATAGTTGGACTTGCATGGATTTATACGTATTTGCAACACCGTACCAAGTTACTTGGGATTATTATTTCGTATCTCGCGAGCATACTTTAGACATCAAACAATGGGTCAACCGCAAAGAATATGAATTCGTAAGTCATATTTCATTCTCATTATATATTATTATTCTTTTTTAATTATAAAATAAATTTTTGTTCTAAAATAAACCCACTACTACAACAATATCCATATTTCAGTATATACCAAGGTATATATTACTTGTAAGCAACTCCAATCCATTCGCTTTCATACACATGATGTATTATGTAATCAAATCAATATATTAAGCAAAATCCCACTATTATTCATTAATTTTTTTCTTATTTTTGGTAGGTGAAACACAACGGAGTGTCGATCTTCCTAATGCAATCCGGGATGCTCGGCACAATCAAAGCCATGTGGGACGGTAAGACAAAAAACTCTGAAAATCAAAATAACTAAAATAAACAGATAAAAATTTAAATTTTCTAGACATGCTAGAGTTTTCGTAAAAAATAATAATAAAAAAAATATACAGAAAAATTAAATGAAATAATCCCCCGTATCATATCGTAGTTATAAAAAAACCCTGATCTTCTAATCCTTTTAAATAAATAAATAGAATAAAATACAATTATTCTTTCTTCTCACAGTGTTCCCACTCTTCTCCAACACGGGGTGGGGCGAATCCTCGAACCTCGCCTTCCTGAAAAAGCACATGGGCGCCGAGTTCACCCAACGCCCGGAGCCCTGGGTCTCCAACGAGATCGACATAGATGATATTCATTCTGGGGACTTTCTTGTGATCTCGAAGATAAAAGGGAGATGGGGCGGGTTCGAGACCCTCGAGAAGTGGGTCACGGGCGCGTACGCGGGGCATACGGCCGTGTGTTTGAAGGATGATGATGGGGCGCTTTGGATCGCGGAATCGGGACATGAGAATGAAGAGGTTGGAAATTTGGATTTTTTTTAGAGTAATGTTAGACGACATGACGGAAAATCCGGACGGCGACCCGACAGGGTTTGTTGTGCGAATATTAGAGCTAATTAGAGAAACTGAGTAATGATTTATATATATATATATATATATATATATATATATATATATTAGCTGTGATATTTGCACAACAAACTCTGTCGGGTCGCCGTCGGGATTTTCCGTCATGTTGTCTAACATTATTGTTTTTTCTTATTGGGTAGAAATTCTCGAAATAGCATGTATGCCCCTATAAAAAGTTAAATACCTCTTTTACCGAGAGCCCTGGGTCTCGAACAAAATTAATATAGAGGATGATGATGGGGGGCTTTGGATTGCGGAATCGGGACATGAGCATGAAGAGGTGGTTAAACTTGGATTTTGAGTTTTTTTATTTGGTAGAAATGCTCAAAATATCGTGTGTGCCACTATAAAGAGTGAAATATCTTGGATGCCCTGTCAAAAGATGAGAAATATCATGTTTCTTGTGTTTTGTAAGGGTTTACGTGATTTTAAGGGGTATTCGTGATATTTTTTGTTATGTAGGGGTATATGTGATAATTTCTTTACTTTCTAGGGGTATTCGTGATATTTTTGTTTTTTTGTAGGGGCATAAGCGATATCTTAAGCAAGACCAAAAAGCATGATAGTAGCCTGACTATAGACCTTGTCATGCTGCCATCACTTTCTGGTCATCTTGTGTAGCATTTTTGTCACATTTTGCTTGGCTACACATTAAATTCGCCCTTATTTTTCTAAAATGTCATTTTTTAAATAGGTACACTCAGTTGTAATATTTGCACTATAGACACTGTCACATTGCCATCGTACTTTTTGTCATCATACTTTTGGGTCATACCGTGTAGCATTTTTCTTTCAGATTTTACATTAAACTTCCCCATATCTTTCTCTCTAAAACATTTACTCATTTCCCATCTCTTAACCTATTATTTTATTTTACTAGGGTGAGGATGTAATTGCGGTATTGCCATGGGATGAATGGTGGTTGGCCGAGCAGAACGAAGACGACTCCGACCCTCACATCGCGCTTTTGCAATTAAACCCTCAAATGAGAGCGAAATTCAACGCCACAGCCGCCTGGGCCTACGCGAAAAATATGTCTGGGATTCCGTACGGCTATCACAACATGATTTTCAGTTGGATTGATACGATTAGTGATAATTATCCGCCTCCTTTAGATGCTCATGTGGTAACTAAACATTTTTGTTGTTTTTTATTTTTTATTTTTTTGATAATCATTATGGCCCTCTTTTATTGAAAGAAAAAGAAATGTTGGGGATTCCGTACGGTTATCATAACATGATTTTTAGTTGGTTTGATACTCTTGAGTGATAATTACCCACCTTCTTTAGATGCTCATGTGGTAAATAAAATGTTTTAATTGTTTATTTTATTTATTTTTTGAGAAAGATTGAAGCATATTCTAAGACCTGCATTCAGTTGTATATATTAATAACTGATAAACATATTACAAAATTGTTCAAAATGTTTGATGAGATACTATTAGTATTATCCTATTTAGTTCCCAAAACAATAATCAAACTCCGTACTACTGCAATTCACACAATTTTTTTCTTTTTCTTTTAATCTGTCCTTATCCCTTTTTGTATTTTCTTAAATTAATTTAGATAATATAAGTTAATGAATTTAATTCTGTTATAATTTAGGTTGCGTCAGTAATGACGATGTGGAGTCATATACAGCCAGCATATGCAGCCAATATGTGGAATGAAGCCCTCAATAAAAGACTCAACACCTCGGTTCGTTTTTACCAAAAAAAAACTCTCTTTTTGTAAGATTTACAAATATGTCCCTGTTATAAATTCGTTATTTTTAAATTTATTTTGATACAGGATTTGGATTTGCCCGATTTGATAGTGGAGTCGGAAAGAAGAGGAATTTCGTTCGATAAATTACTCACAATTCCTGAAAAAGATGATTGGGTTTATTCTGACGGAAAATCAACTTCATGTGTTGTGTTCGTTTTAGAAATGTATAAAGTCGCGGGCCTTTTTGGAGATCTTACTAATTCCATTCAAGCCACCGAATTCACCGTAAGTCAAAATAATATAACATTAATTAGGTAAAATTATCACTAACTTGATTATTTTTGAATTTTTAGGTTAAGGATGCGTATTCGTTGAATTTCTTTGAGAGTAATTTGACGAGATTGCCAGATTGGTGCAACAAGGACGATACGGTAAAAATGCCGTATTGTCAAATATTGGGAAAATACAGGATGGAATTGCCTGATTATAATACTATGGAACCTTACTCTCACATGAACGAGAAATGTGCTTCTCTTCCTCCAGATTATGAACGTGAAGATGGATGCTAAATATTAGGGATTATTTATATCTCTCCATTTGATAATGTTAATGGAGATGTCTATTGTTCGTAGTAAAGGTAGATCACACATTCGGTTAGTTGTCTATGTTTGTATAAAATGGAGGGGACTTGGCTATGTTGTTTTTAAGTAGTAATATTGTATATATTTAGAGGACTAAGGTTCGTATGGTGTATTGTATGTATTTAAGAGTCGAGGTAGCTGGGAATAAAGTAATGTCAATATGTAAATGTAATCTATTTGTTGCCTTGACAATTTAAGTCTTATTGCGTCAAACAGTCTGTTACTTGTAAATCTTTCCGTTTTATATCAGTACATGTAGTTTATACATGTCAAGCCAAACATATTCAAATTTAACAAATGCACAAAATCAAGTGCAAAACATGTTCAAATATGAGCTATGGGCCCATGGCAGTCAACCGAAAGAAATCGCATCACTGCTATAGAGAGATATATGGTCATGATTGAATATTCCCACAATATATTCAATATTCAATGCTCTAGAGATGAATGTTCATGAACATGATTACATATATCGATAATATATTCAGTTGAACACGAAGCGGAATCTATATCCATTATTTCTTCAGAAAACGGCACGAGCTGAGCGCCCCAAGTGGAAGTCCGTGGCGGAAGAGCTGGCAGCACCTTGGTAGACTGTCTATCAAGCATGAGATTTACTTGTGAAATACTCGGTCTTTGATCAGGATTTTGTTGCGCACATAGTAACCCTATATGGATGCATTTTGCTACTTCGTCGAGGAATATTAGATTTACTTGTGTAAGATTATAGCACAAAGCAAGGCCATAGGCTTGGTTTGGGGAGTCGCCTACTGTATTGTTGAAAAAGAACACGTTATTTCCAGTAGCATTTGGAAGGGACTTGAGAAGTTGGTTAAGGTTGGCTTGGAAAGGATCTGTGTTACTAAATACTTCCGTATAGCAATTATACATGAGGTTATAGGTGACGTAGCCATACGTCGATTGTCCATAATTCGAGGCAGTGAAAGAAGAGAGAAGAAAAAGTAATTGGAGGATGAAGCAACTCAGCATGTCGCTCCCGATCGAAATAAGAATTTCTCTATAATTTGGTATACTTCCTTACATTTCAGTGGTTTACTGTTTATATAGATTGTGAAAAAGAAAAAAAATCCTTTGTTGTTTTTCTTGTTTCAGATTACATTTGGTGCAGTTTGGAAACTAATGGTCGCACTCTCTCTTCCAATAAGAGGAAGTTTTTTATTGAATTGTTCTTTGTTTTCGTCAGTAGAATAGTTCTTGTTTTCATAGTTTCACTTTCATTCTTATTCTCCTCATAAAAAAAAGATATTCTGACCTAATCTTTAAGATTCCATGCTGAACCTGAGCTAATATCTAAGATGATTTAGTTTATTCATGGATGCCTCATATTAGAAAGGAACTGAACTGAGACTGTTTCACTAAAAAAATATGTCTTGAGAAAAAAATTACATTTCTTTCATGAAACCAATGTTTTCATTCGTGCTGAGGATAGAAAGTTTCAATGCAGGTTACGCAGCAAACCTTCATCCTCTGAATGAATCAAACTTTGCATATTTAGTTTTTATTTTTTATTTTTTTATAGAAAGATTTCATATGTTTCACATCTATTTTCAAAAAAACTGACTTGTACCAAAATTTGAACTCATAATCTTTGAGTTGGTGAGCAAATGCCTAATCATTCCTACTAGAGGAGCTTTGGACTTTGCATAGTTAGTTAAAGAGAGTCAGGATGCATTTTAGGATTTGAGGAGGATGTTAATAATGCTTGCTGGCAAGTAGTAGGTATCATTCATTATATCATGTCAATACAGAGCTCGTTCACAATTTGTCAAAAAAAAAAAAAAATTCAGAGTTCATTCATGTCTAGTTGAAATTTCGAACAAACACAAACACGCAAAAATAAAAGATACAAAAATAAATGTTAGTCACGAGGATCCCGAAGTGGACGAGAGAACATAGTAGGAGACCGGCTAACAAGCATATTGTATACCTCTGATGTGGTCGGCCTTTCTTCCCGACTTTGTTGCACACAAAGTAAACCGATATGGATGCATTTTGTTATTTGGTCGATGTACGCATCGGGCAATACTGCATCTTTTATCTCCAACAGTTCCTTCTTCTCCCAATGCTTCCATACCTATGAAAAGAACAACAATTCCTTCTATAAAGTATTGTGTAGCTAGCACCACCATTGTTTGCTCTTGTTTTAATTACTCGCACGGTTTTGTTTTTTTAGGAATACTCAATAGCAAAAAAACCAAAGAAAACAAAAGAGATAAAAAAAAGAACTTATACATATCTTTTTTGGAGGAATACTTGCACATATTTGGTCAAAATAGTTGAGTTTTTGTTATCACATTGTTCGTGAGAATGAGGCACATAAGAGGAACCCATTGGCAATTCTCTAAACTTACATCGCCGACGAGATTTGGTATACATCTTCGTCCCGTCACAATCTCTAGAAGTAAAACACCAAAACTGAACACGTCTGACTTTGCTGAGAAGGCCCTATCGAAACAATATTCTGGCGCTAAGTACCCACTGCAATATATTTCGAAGAATAGCATTAAAGATTGTTGGATTATTTCTTAGTGAATATTTTGGGCAGTTCAATTTGCAACAAAAAAAATCACATACCGATAGTGATTTTATGAGTTTGATCCTCATCAAAAAGTCTTGAGATGCCGAAATCGGAAATTTTCGGATTCATCTTTTTGTCAAGCAAAATATTACTGGCTTTTAGATCTCGATGGATAATTGTTTCCCCTGATTCAACATGAAGGTACACTAAACCACGGCAGATCCCTTGTATTATCTTGAAACGGGTCCTCCAGTCAAGCTCAGCACGCTTCAAAGAATCATTTTCTATGTAAAAGTAAAACTTCATCATAAGGTGAAATTAACAAGGAAGAAGATTTTTTTCTCTAGGATAAAACATGAAGTTGCCTCTTCTAGTAGTTTGAAAAAAAAAATGCATTATATGTTCTTGAAGTTGAGAAATTGAAATTTAGAAATCAAGACGCCAGATAAAAATATTAGATCTAGTGTGATTTTGTGAGTCTCTGATATGGTTCTTCATTAACTATAACAATCTTATGGAAAAACAATACATACCAAAAAGAAACATGTCAAGGCTTTTATTAGGCAGATACTCGTAGCATAGTAGTTTCTCGTTGTCTTTCAGACAGCAACCTAGGAGTTGCACTACATTTCTGTGCTTGAGCCCCCCAAGAGTCTTTACTTCATTCTCCAGCTCGGGACTTCCTTGTTTTGAATCACTCGACAATCTCTTCACTGCTATTTCTTGCCCATTTTGTAGTTTCCCCTAGATTTTTTTTTCATTCAATCGTATGAAAACATGACTAAACGAAGTAGTAAGAACAACACTTTCACCTAGTTAATTCATCATCTTAAGTTATTCATGCATTTTTAGAAAACAATTCAAGTACTTACTTTTGCACCAAATCACTCTTTAGTATTAATACATCTTAGAAAACCTACTAGTAGATTGATGCATTTGACTCATTTAACTTCTTTATGATATGGCATCAATCCATATGATATGATAGATATGAATGTTGACTTGACACACAAAAAACTCGAGTAAGGGAGAGATCCCGAATTCGAGCCCGGCTTGCCGGGGTTTTTTCTGAAAAAATACGTGGGGACGTATGAGCCATCTTCATTATTTTTGGCTAGTAGCAATTTCATAAAAATTGTAAGAATAATATCTTGTCATTTGTTATTATTTTTCTTTCTTATTTTCTAACTACTAATGGAGAATAACAATCAAGTGGCTATAAAAAAGTCGAAGAAACTACAAGGGATGGAAAGAGAAGAATTTGTGAATGAAATCATCCTTCTTTCTCAAATCAATCACAAGAACGTAGTGAGAATATTAGGTTGTTGTCTCGAGGTAAATGTCCCAATGTTAGTATATGAGTTCGTCCCGAATTCTTTCCAGCATTTTGGGGAAGGGAAGAGAGAAGTTGGTTAAGGCTCGACCGGAAAGAGCTAAGGTTCGTGTAATTGCCCGTGGTGGAAAAAATTTTGGTGACATATACCGGTACTTGACCGGAATTTGAGACGGTGAAAGAAGAGAAAAGAAAAAGAAATTGGAGGATCAAGCAGCCAAACATGATAATCATACCAAATAATTGAATGACTTAGAAAGTCTCTCCTCTATTCTATATCAGGTTTCAAATATAAAATGTTTCTTGTCTTTGTCTTTTTAAGAGACAAAATTTGTAGATAGCATTATTTATGTCAGTGAAAATCTAAAATATTTCTTGTTTCAATCAGCACGTCTGTTTCTCTTGTTTGAAACAAAAGGCCTGTTTGTTTGATGAGTTCGAATCCTCTGCTGACTTGAGCCACTTTGAATGTGCATGACTTATGTCAAATTAAAAATAAAAATGCTTAAAAAATGCTAGAACGGACAAGAGATTAGGAAGTTTGTACCTTTCCTTACATAATTTTAGTATTTATCGAAAGTAACATTCTTTAATCTTTGCTATATTATCGAAAGCCAATATTCAATAATTTTTATTTGTATAATAAGAAATTTCACCAATCATTCTCCAACCAACAATAATATGCAACTTCAAAAGGAAAGAGAATCGGTTGGTGAAATTCATAAAATATATATATTCTAAAATATGAGACTGGAGAGGCCTAATATTATACCAATTGGTCCAAATTGCTTTTGGGCCTATTTGGGCCTTCTGAGTTTTTCTGGAATCTGGATATTTGGGCTGAGACTAGACCTGGTCTTAGTATTCTAGACGAACTTGATCCAATTTATTCTACTTTTTTTCCTTATTAAATAATTGTCCCTCACAGTCCAGCACGCATATAGATTTTTCTTTTTTATTGACTTGAACAATGCAGATAGATTTTTCGACTGCCTTGTTTTCTTCCCATTGATTAAATCAAAACAAACTTGAGTAGTTTAAATAACCCATCATCCATCCCTTGTTAATTCACACAACCCAGCAATTTCTCACCATGATTTCTCCATTTCTCTCTTCAATCCTTCTTTCTTCCCTTCTAATTCTTTACACAAGTAACACCGTTGAATCTTCATCAGCCATCAGTTGCGCTCCACCTAACCAAGCCAACGGCTTTCCTTCTCAATCCAACGTAAACCAATTTCTCTCCTCTATTCCTTCAAACGCTTCGTCAAACAATGGCTTTTTCAACGAAACAATCGGTACCGGTACAGGCCAACTCTACGGCCTTGCCATGTGTTATTTCAACTCAAGCTCGACAGACTGCCAGACCTGCCTCACGAACGCATCGCAACAATTAACAAACACATCACAACAATCAAACTTTTGCGTTAATTCAACGGATGTATCCATCTTGAACTTAGAGGAAGAATCATGCATGATTCATTATGCAAATACAGACTTCTTTTCAGTAGCTTCCATTTCCTTTGCAACATGCTCACAAGATGGCAACGTGTCGAGTTCAGTCGACCCGAACCAAGCTGAGGTTTCAGTGATGAATTTAATGGCTGGACTCGAGTCGAACGCGAGTCAGTCTGCTCTAAGATATGCGACTGGACAGGCCAATTATACGAATAATAACCAAATCCTAACCATAGATGGGATGGTGCAGTGCACGAGAGACTTGTCAGCTGATGAGTGTAACAAGTGCATTAATTCCGTGCTTGATGTGTATATGCCAACTTGTACCAATTACACTACTGGTGCGACTATAATGACTGGAAGTTGTATAATAAAATTTGAAATTGATCTTTCAAATTAACTTTTGAAGGATATATATATGGCGGATTTACATACCATTTCAGTCTGCACGTCTGTGTAAATGTGTTTTTTACATGGCTGTGCATCTATTTTTCTCTTTAATATGTTGTATTTTTTCTTTAATGTATTGTATGTGTGTTCAATAATTTTATTATAAATAAAATTTTACTAATAAATTAATTTGAAAACATTAGTGTTTTTTATTCGTTAAAACTTTATATTAATGAATAAAAAATAACCCTTGAGACTTAGATATGAGGAAGGTTAATCTCCCTTCCACAGTGAGTAACAACAATGATATTCAGGAACATTGAAATAGAATAACTTGCAAATTCATGGAAATTCAGAACAATTACAAAATAATTAAGAATCTTAAATATATTTCAAAAGCCTCTCTTGGTACAAAATATAATGAATGACATTCAATTAATTAAACACAAAACAACACGACCCCTTAAAGATTTCAATGGAAAAATAAAATACAAACTTGGAAAATCACTCAAAATAATAGAACCTTGGAAGAAAATAGAGATCACTCCAATCATATGATAAAGCATTAATTGCTGAATAATCTCACCACAACTCACCTAGCATGAATCGATCGATGGTAAAACTCATCCAAAGTACCTTCAGTTGAAGAGGAGTATGAGCTTATCTCCTCAGAAATCGATTGTAAAGAAACCAGACAGTCACACAGGGACTGAACCAGATAACCACAGAAAAACATAACAACAGTGACTGCACAGTAACACGGCAGCACTAAACCAGCAGCGACCTTATAGTTATCAGCAGTGAAAATAATAGTGTAACAATAAGCTCACACTAGCCCAAGAAAAAACAATAATAGAAGAAAAAATGATTGAAAAATGGAACTTGAAAAATAAGATAAATTTCTTATTACAAGAGAAAGAAAGAGATACAAAATATTGTTGTTGTTGGAATAAATAAAATTTTACCCTTATTCCTCTATTTATAGGATAGTCATATCTAATATAAGGAAATAACCCAAAGAATTACTGTCCCAATTAACATCTATACATGGAAATACTAAACCTCATTGTCAAGAAATCTAAATTCATGGTAATACCAAACTTCCTTGTCAAAAAATCTTATTTCTAAGAAACATCTTTCCTAATTTGTTGGCTGCCTTCATAATATACAAATGCAACTTTATATTTTAACATCGATGACACTTGAGCACCCCATATGAATTTTCCGGATGGAAGAGGAGTTAGATTTGAAGGATGACCATGAAGCATGAAATTTACATCCGATATGCTCGGTCTTTGTCTCGGATTTTCTTGCACGCAAAGCAACCCGATATGGATGCATTTCGCTACTTCATTGAGACATTGTCAGGTAATGCTCGATCTTTCAGTTCTAGTACTTTCCTTTTTGTCCAATGTTGCCATACCTTTGTTTAACATGAACTGTTTTATGGATTTCATCAAGAAAAAGAAAAAGAAAATGGTTAATGCAATCGTCGGGACTTACATAACTAATGCAATCTGGATATCTGGGCTGAGACTAGACCTGGTCTTAGTATACGAACTTGATCCAATTTATTCTACTAGAAATTGGTCTAGTTTTCTCTTTTTTTTTCCTTAATAAATAATTGTCCCTCACAGCCAAGCATGCATATAGATTTTTCTTTTGTATTGACTTGAATAATGCAGATAGATTTTTCGATTGTCTTGTTTTGTTCCCATTGATTAAATCAGACAAACTTGAGTAGTATAAATAACCGATCATCCATCCCTTGTTAATTCACACAACCCAGCAATTTCTAACCATGATTTCTCCATCTCTCTTCAATCCTTCTTTCTTCCCTTCTCGTTCTTTACACAATTAATACCGTTGAATCTTCATGTGCCTTTTCTTACAGTTGCGATGCACCTAACCAAGCCGACGTCTTTCCTTCTCAATCCAACGTAAACCAATTTCTCTCCTCTATCCCCTCAAAAGCTTCATCAAACAATGGCTTTTACGACGAAACAGTTGGTACCGGTACAGACTAACTCTACGGCCTTGCCATGTGTTATTTCAACTCAAGCTCGACAGACTGCCAGACCTGCCTCACGAACGCATTGCAACAAGCATCACAACAATCATTTTGCGTTAATTCAACGGATGTATCCATCTTGAACTTAGAGGAAGAATCATGCATGATTCATTATGCAAATACAAACTTCTCTTCAGTAGCTTCCAATTCCTTTGAACCATTAACATGCTCACAAGATAGCAACATGTCGAGTTTAGTCGACCCAAACCAAGCTGAGGTTTCAGTGATGAATTTAATGGCTGGACTCGAGTCGAACGCGAGTCAGTCTGCTCTAAGATATGTGACTGGACAGGCCAATTATACGAATAATAACCAAATCCTAACCATAAATGGGATGGTGCAGTGCACGACAGACCTGCCAGCTGATGAGCTGTATTAATTCTGTGCTTGATGTGTATATGCCAAATTCTACCAATTACACTAGTGGTGCAACTATAATGACTGGAAGTTGTATAATAAAATTTGAATTCGATCTTTCAAATTAACTTTTGAAGGATATATATGTAGGATTTATATACCATTGCAGTCTGCACGTCTGTGTAAATGTATTTTTTACATGGCTGTGTGCATCTATTTTTTCTTTAATATGTTGTATTTTTTTCTTTAATGTATTGTATTTGTGTTGAATAATTTTGTTATAAATAAAATTTTACTAATAAATTAATTTTAAAACTTCAGTGTTTTTTATTCATTAAAACTTTGTATCAATGAATAAAATAATAAACCTTGAGACTTATAGATATAAGGAAGGTTAACCCCCCCCCCCCCCCCCCCCCCCCCCCCCCCACCCCACCCCTCTTCCTTCCACAGTGAGTAACAACAATGATCTTCAGAAACATTGAAATAGAATAACTTGCAAATTCATGGAAATGCAGAACAATTACAAAGTAATTTAGAATCTTAAATATATTTCAAAAGCCCCTCTAGATACAAAAAGACAATGAATGACAATCAATTAATTACACACAAAATAACACGACCCCTTGAAGATTTTAATGGAAAAATAAAATACAACCTTGGAAATCATTCAAAATAATAGAACCTTTGAAGAAATTAGAGATCACCCCAATCATATGATAAAATATTAATTGCGGAATAATCTCACCACAACTCACCTAGTGTGAATCGATCGATGAAAAAACTCATCCACAGTACCTTCCGTTGAAGAGGAGTACGAGCTCTCATCAGAAAGCGATGACACTTGAGCACCCCATATGAATTTTCCGGATGGAAGAGGAGTTAATTTTGAAGGATGACCATGAAGCATGAAATTTACATCCGATATGCTCGGTCTTTGTTCCGGATTCTCTTGCACGCAAAGCAACCCGATATGGATGCATTTCGCTACTTCATTGAGACACATGTCAGGTAATGCTCGATCTTTTAGTTCTAGTACTTTCCTTTTTGTCCAGTGTTGCCATACCTTCCATTAAAATGAACTTTTTAATGGATTTTATCAAGAAAAAGAAAGAAAAAACAGTCAATGCAATCGTCGGGACTTACATAACTAATGAGATTTGAGCTGCATTTTCGACCCGTCACGATCTCAAGAATAAGAACTCCAAAACTGAATACATCTGATTTAGCTGAGAAAGTGAGACGAAGTAGATATTCCGGTGCAATGTACCCACTGCATGTAAATTAATTAATAGACACTATAAATTAATGAGAATTGAATTAGAGAACGAAATAGTTATTTTACTTAGTTCAATGAAAATCCGTAAATAAAAAGTTTATACCGTGTGCCGGCAATATGAATGGTGGATATATGAGTCTGGTTCCCATCAAAAAGTCTTGCGACACCAAAGTCTGAAATTTTAGGGTTCATGTTTTCATCAAGCAAAATGTTACTAGCCTTGAGATCCCGATGAATAATGGTTGCCCCTGATTCGACATGAAGGTAAACTAAACCACGACAAATCCCCTCGATTATGTTGAACCGCATCTTCCAGTTAAACTCTCTGCGCCTCCTCAAATCATTTTCTGTGTAGTAAAATATGATAAAATTGTAAAGTTGTTCAGAAAAAAGATCAGTGGTTCATAATTATCAATATATATATGAGGGGAGAAAGTACCGAAAAGGATTTTGTCGAGACTACTGTTACGTAGATACTCATAGCAAAGTATACATTCATTTTTCTGTATACAACAACCAATTACTTTCACTAGGTTTCTGTGCTTAAGCCTCCCAAGAAGCTCTATTTCATTCCTAAGTTCCCCCATTCCTTGGTCCGAAGTAGCTGACAATCTTTTCACTGCTAATTCTTGTTTATTTTGTAGGGTACCCTAAAAACACAAAACTTTTTTTGTTTAACATGAATGGAAAACCTACTTTATAGGTGAATAGAATTATATAAGGAATCAAAAAATGTACGCAATACCTTGTAAACTACTCCAAAACCGCCCACACCAAGCTTATTTTCCTTTGAAAAATTGTCGGTGGCATCTCGCAGTGTGTTGAAATCAAATATAATGAGTTCTGTGCCTGGTTGAAAATTAGGCTCATTCGATTGTGCACTATTACTTTTGATAGAATGATTCCGTGTTTCATCAGTATCTAGTAGCAAGTAATTGTTTCATTTCTTATTTTTGATGAAAATAATTGAAGTGTTAAGTACTAGCTAGTTAATGTTGGGAATGTAATGAAATGGCTCTATATATACCTATTTTTCTTCTTTCCCTTCTAATCCATAAGAAAACACCAACTACCAAGAGTATGAGTGGAATTGTGCAGGCAGCCCCAATAATGGCATAAATAGTCGTCGATTTCGTTTTCCCTAAACCAAATTAAGCAAAATAATTAGATGTTCTAATCTATATACTACATCAAACATTTGGATTAATTTACCGATTCTCTTTTGACGATAAGCCTTAGTTTTTTTATTGAAAGGGAAACTTAAATAATAGATAGATAAAAAAACAAAATCTTGTTGTACTTTTTCTTAGTTTTAATGAAATCTTGGCACTCCCAATTTGCCTAGATACCACGGTCCCACCTCAAAAAAAAAAAAAAAAAAGAAGTTTTGTGCTTCGAAAATCTTCTCTTTTAACAATGGTTGACCTTTCGAGTATATATTTATTAATTCCAACTTTCATACCAAAAAAATCATTAAACCCAACCAAACAAAAGAAAAACTCAAAATGTGACCTTTGGGGTCAACAGGCTCTACAGGCGGCAATGACAACGGTGGTGGCGGTGCTGGAGCTGGTGGTGGTGCTGGTGGTGGAATCGGCCTGTAAAATGGTGTGGTTTCATATCTCAAATGACAACTGGGTCCAAATATCCGGCACCCTATACCGACTTTACAATAGTCAGGGATCCAACCTATGTCAATCCTAAGACACTTTTGGCACTGGAGAGCCGACAAATCTCTCGTGCACTCCACAAGCCCGTATACTTTCTTAAACATTGTGAAGTTAGCCTCACCTACTGCGACAAGTTTTGGTGAGCTGGCGACGTCCATGGCCAACTTGTCCATCAGATCACCAAGCACCTGTTGAATGTCGCGCAATCATATTGTATTATTTAAACCTATATTGCGTTATAATGAAACATGTACTTCTATATTTAGGAGATATTTTATTGAAAATGACTAATAAAGCACCTGCTTGTATGTCTCTGGGTTTGATGCGTTTACTGTGTTATACACGATAAATGTCGAGCTTGTGGATTCAACTGAGAAGAAGTTTTCATTTGAGTAGATGATAAAGCATTCCCAGTTCCACAGAGCAGCATTTGTGCTGTACGGGCACAACTTTGTGATATTCAGAGCCGCATCTGTGAGACAATTCATGCAGCTATCTGAATCAGTCTCATCATAATAGCACATACCAAGGCCGTAGACTTGGTTCGGGTATTTGCCTATGGTATCGTTGTAAAACCAATCGTTGTTCACCGTTTTTTCTGGAATGGACGAAAGAAATTTGTTGAGATTCGATTGGAAAGTGCTTCCGTCTGTGTAGTTGTTAGAGGTGGAACAGTATTTGTTAACTAGAGATGATGCCGCATAAGTCGAGGTGGTGAAAGAAGAAAGAAGAAGAAATGATTGGAGAATGAAAAAACTTAGCATCTCTCGAATAGGAATGCAATGCCAATCCTTTAGGGTTTGGGGTTTGATTTGTTTCTGTGTGAGACCTTCATTATGAAGAAGAATATATATATTTAGTTTGAAAAGGAAAAGTTCTTAATTTATGTACTATTTCATCAGAGACTAGATACGGTTTCAACTGTCAATTGAGCGATGAATGCATCACTAGGGCTGCGTTTGAAATTGAATCTTACAATTTAAGTACTCTTGGTTTCTAACAAAGAGGTCCTTTAGTCCTTTGAACCGTTGACATTTTAGGAGTTATCCATGTTTATAAAATCCAATAATTAAGTTGGTTTATACATACATGGGACTAATTTGAAAATGATGTGGGACTTCTTTGGCTGTTTCAAAGGGAGATCAAATAAATGTGACACCCAATTTCATAATATACTAGTCACAATCTTTAAGGGTTGGATTTGGTGGAGCATGTATAAACAATGAGGAAAAAGATATGCAAAATACTCTATTGCGGATAGAGAACTCTTTAGCTTCTTGACATAAAAAAATGTTCTGATGTTTCTACATGAAACCATTAGCCTGATTTGGTTTCTCCGTGCATGCAAGGTACCAAGAAAAGGATAAGGATATTTCATAATATATTATTGCATCCAAGTTGCCTAATTCGGTTTATACATACATTTAATATACAGTATTTTATGATGAACAAGCTGCTGATGTATTAAATCAGACAATAAAGACTATATAATATAGTTCAACAGCACAAACTAAGCACACAGATTAAACAAAACACACAGACAGTATTTATAAGAGCATAATAGCATCAGACGACAGTTCAACTAATAACCAAATCAGTCAAAAAAAACAAAACAATAAGAGTACTTAAACAACTGAACTCAACATATCACCAAAACAACCCAAAATTTAACCTTCACCTTACACAAGCTAGGAAACAAAACAAAACGGTAAATAAATAAACAAAAAAGTCCCTCTACCAAACATCACCATTACAGTGCCAAAACCAGCAAACAAAGAGTAAAAAGATAGAAACCTGCAAAAAAATAGTATAAAGGTGAATATACATTATAAATTATAAATAAATGAAAAAAAAAAAGAATACCTGATATTTATTTCTAACGCCTGTCGGTTTTGCCGCTGCCTCGTTTTCCGGAAAACAAATGCTTGGGCATCAAATTGACAATAACTCTATCCCCCTCTCCCTTCTTGGCCATCTTACTCCTCTTCCTCGTGCTCTTCTTCGCTATCCTCAACGCCGTCTTCTTCTGCTCCTTATCCCTATTAAACACAAAGCACCATAAAATATTAGACTTTCATTTTCTTAAAAAATTAGGGTTTGGTTTTTTTTAATTTGTTTAAATTAGGGTTTCATTTTATTAATTCTTTTTTTAAATTAAGGTTTGATTTTTTTCATTTTTTTTTAAATTGGGGTTTGATTTTAAAAAAAATTTAAAATTAGGGTTTCATTTTATTAATTTTTTTTTTAATTCTGGTTTGATTTTTTAATTTTTTTTTTAAATTAGTGTTTGATTTTTAAAATTAGGGTTTCATTTTATTAATTTTTTTTTAAATTAGGGTTTGATTTTTAAAATTAGGGTTTCATATTTTAATTTTTTAATTTTTTAAATTAGGGTTTCAATTTTTTAAAAAATCAGGGTTTGCTTTTTTTTATTTTTTTTTAAATTAGGGTTTCATTTCTTCAATTTTTTAATTTTTACAAAAATTAGGGTTTCATTTTTTTAATTTTTTTTCAAATTAGGTTTCATTTTTTTTATTTTTACCTGAACCCTTCTCCGGGCACGACTTCCTCTATCGGCGGCCTGGACCTGGACCTGGCCACACTCATACTCCTACTCCTCTTCATCCTCTTATTATTCCTTCCATCCTCTCCATTTCGGTCAATCTCCATTTCATCATCCTCTCCAGTTCTTGATCTCTCTCTCTTCCTCCCTCTCGATTTGCTCCTCAGCCTCTCCACCGCCTTTGTTGCATCCACTCCCAGATCCGCCAGCTGGCGGCCCATTCTGTTAGTAGTGAATTTGCGATCCTTGTCGTGCTTTCTTGGCACGATCGGTTTGCTTTCCGCCGTGGATTTCCTGATGCGGTGTTGTTGGATTAGGGCTTTCTTTCTCCTTCGGATCTCAGTCAGGGCTTCTCTCTCCTGAGGGTTGAGCTCGCTTCCGTCCATTTCAAAGTCTAAATCCTCGGTTTCTTCGCCCATTCGTAAGCCTTCTTCTCTCTCTAGCTCTTCTAACCGTTGCAAAATATCCGGATCGAGAAAATCGGCCACGTTATGGCCGTCTAATATTTCCGGAATTATATCTTCCTTCCACTCATCGTCGGCCAAAATGTAATGTTTCTTGAGAGAAGCGGAATAAACGCCCGCTCCGCCGTTTTCGTTCTCTAAATCTCTCTCTAGCTTCTTCTTCTCTCTCTCTCTCTCGCTTTCTCTCTCCTTGGCCTCCAAGACCGCTTGTGGGATGCAAGCCGGCCTCTCTTTACCGTCTCTCGGTTTAGGCATCGCCACATGAAACCTATTCAAAGTATCCTTCATTTTGTTAGAATTCATTTTCTTTTCAACCCTTTGATCCAAAAGCCTATCACAAGCCGTGTTTTTCACCGTTATTACTCCTTCATCCGTTAAAGTACTCATTTTAACCAAAACCTGATCCTCTTCATTTGATCCATTTCCAGTAGTTTTCATCGCTTCACTCTTCATCTCCTCGATAAGCTTCTTATCCTGGTCCGACAAACCGTCAATCGGCTGAAGATCGATCTTGTTACACACAACCATAAGCGGTTTATTCATAAACAAACTCTTGATACTATGAAACAAAGCCGCCTGTTGAGCTATACTATACCCACACGAACCACTCACATCCAAAAAGAACAAAACGGCAGCTCTCAAATGCGCTAAGGCAGTAATACTACACATCTCAATAATATTCCTATCCTCAAAAGGCCGGTCCAAAATACCAGGCGTATCAATCACCTGATACCTCAAATATTTATAATCCGTATGACCAACAAACAAACTCTTAGTAGTAAACGCATAAGGCTGAACATCCACATCAGCTCTCGTAACCTTATTCATAAAACTACTTTTTCCCACATTTGGGTACCCACAAATCAAAATCGTTCTAGTATTCGGATCAATACTCGGTAATCTCGCCATATGTTGCCTGATTTGTTCCAAATAAGCCAAACTCGGTCCGATCCGTTTAATAACCGTACACATTCTTCCTAAAGCCGCAACTTTCAAACACTTACACCTATACAAACTATCCCCATACTTCAAAAGCCTCACATAATCCTTACAAATTTTACCGATCAAATTCCTCGCCGTGTTAACCTGCCCCAACGCGAGCTTATAATGATCCTTGTTGTACAACACGTGCAATAAATCGGAGTAAAAAGGGTGGATTTCGTCTAAGCGGGGGAATTCTTCGATGATTAGGGTTAGTTTGTCGTGATAGTTCTGTTGAGTGTAACGGACTTTGCGCATGTAGAATTGTCTAAGGCGGGAAATTGAGTAGCCTTTGTGGACTACTGTGGGAGTTTGGCGTTGGGTTCTTGAGAGGATTATGTCGATCATGTCCTTGCCGGATGGCACGACCGTGATTTTCTTGAAGTTGTACTGCACCATCTTGACCTAAAAGATTGGGAAAGATGGGGAAAAGAAGGAAGATTTGAGTCAATTGAGAGTGCAAGTGGCAAAACAGATTAAAGAGAGACGATTTGATTTAAAAGGATGTTAAAAAGGAATAAAACTTGACCTAAAACGATGGGGAAAGGTGTTGAAAAGAAGAAAGAGTCGAATAAATTTGAGTAAAATCAGGGTGGAAATTGGGAAACAGATCAAAGTGAAAACAGTTTGATACTTAACTAAGAATTCAAAGATTGATTGATTGATTGATTGATTGAAGATGCATGGGTAAAATTACTGGAATTAATCAACTTTAGGACTAATCAGAATAATCAAAAATAGAATATGAGTTAAGAACAATGGAAAAGAGGGGGAAATGGACGAAATAAAAAGAAAGAGTAAATGTTTTGAATGACGATCAGTAACATTGATCTAGAGATTAAAGTACATGCAAGAACTTACAAACTGAAGCAAAATCAACTACAACGAACCAATAAACTTAATATTCAGTACCAAAAATCACTGAGTTAAGCAAACCAAATTCCACAAACAACCCACAAATCAAAAGAGAAGAACAACAAATTACCTTTCAAAAAGGAGCTGAAACGATGATGAAAGGCGGAGAGAAATCCGCCGCAAAAGAGAGAGTTTTGGAGGAGAAAGAGAGAACTAGGGTTTATGCCGCCGCTTTTATATTTAGTTATTAAGAGACACTGAGTGGGTTTAAACGGACTCGGATCTGGATCCGAAGCCCGTATACATTTCGGGTTCGGATTCGATACCCGGAACAGAGATGGGCCTTATAATAAAGTCCGGCCTGGATTATTTATAACTGGGCTGATTTTGATAATAAATTTCAAATTTGTGAATAAACTTGGAATTAATTAATTGATCAGCAATAGAAAAAATGATGTGATTAACCATGTAAATATTCTGCTTAATGAAGATACTATTACTAATTTTTGAGAATAGAATTACTAGTAAGTACATATTCTGTTAAATTGTTTATATCTTCTCATAGGGAATTATATGGAACTAAATTTTTAGATTTTTTAAGATTTTTTTTTCTCTCGTAATTTTTTTTAATAGTACAAATTACAATTCGAGTTCTCTATAAAATATAAATCTATTCTCAAATTAGCAAAACTGGTTCGTATTTATAAAAATATCTTCTTAAATTAGCGAAATTGGTTTGTATTTCTAAAAATCTGTTCTTAAATTAGCAAAATTTGTTGCCTGTTCCTTGTTAGTGCTACAATTTTTGCGGGTGTTACCAACTTATAATTAGGTGTTAATTGTACAATAGAGATCTAATCAGATATAGAATAAAGTTAATAAAAAAACATATATCATGTAATTTGTATAGTTCATATAAAATGACTCTATTTTTTATGCAGCCGCTACCAACAACTTATGATGAGGTGTTTAAAACGATTTTTAGCTACATAGACCATATTTTCGGGTTGAACAATGCTCAATATTTTTGAGATAATTCACTCGTTCCGAAATTTTTTACTTGAATGTTTTGACTTTCTCTGATATCTCATAAACAATCATTTATGAAAGCTTACTCAATTTTATGAGAAGTTTCAAGATTTGTATTCCTCTCATATTTTTTTTTGCTAATAGTACAAAATATGTGTTAATATCTCTTTTTTAGTATAAATTGAGATGGATTCAAATTTCAAAGATCTGTGCGTTTCAGATTGACTTTACTCATTAAAATTGAGAAGCTCAAGGAAATCACAATGTTGAAAATAAAGGTTCTGAAAGCATATAAAAAGGAAGAATGCCAATGGGACACCATATATTAATCAAGTTGTCATGCCTTTCGTATGAGTAAAATGATACTAGTCATGATTCCAAAATCGTATGATAGAACGCATTGTACATGAATCATTATGCAAAATACTGCGACTAATTGCAACAAAATTTGACATGTCACTTTTATGTAGAGATACAGAATGGGTTTTACACTTTTAAACGGGATTTAAATTTGCATCCGTAACCCGAATCGTAGTTCTTCTAGACGAAGCAATCACTCCGCCCTGAATCATTTATAACTGGGCTTACAGGGCTGATTTTGATAAGAAATTTGTGGATGAACTTGAAATTAATTGATCACCAATCAAGAAAATGTTGAAATTAACCATGATAGAAGATAGGGCAAAACTTTTATTGCTTTTGAGAAAAAAATCACTCATCATTAAATATTCTGTTAAAATGCTTTAGAATTTAAATTTCTTGATCTTTATCAAATATAAATATATTTTAAACCATAAATATATCTTGCACGGAGATGATTTATTGTGTAAAGTTTGACAGATTACTCGTATTCTTCCGCTCTCCTACAAGTATTCTTTATCGTGCAGATATTCTGCCATTGGCTCCTCATAATTAACTTAATCCCCATACAGATGGCATAAAAGGAAAAATAAATAAGGACGCATAATAATGAACTAAAGCGGAAAATGATTATGAAGCCCGAGTGTGATCTAACATCGTCTGGCCGTGCATAGAACAACTCTCAATATTTTTGACTTTCTCTAATATCTAATTAACAATCATTTGAAAAAAAAAACTCACTCAAATCTTTCACAAGTTTCAAGATATTTCTCTCATATTTTTTGTACATAGTACAAGATATAAGTTAATTTTTTTCCTGAATTTTTAGGCGAGTTGACTTTATTAATTAAAATTGAGAAGTTCAAGAATGTTGAATGTAGAAGTTCAACATTGATTAACTTGTCATGCTTTTTCATTTGATTAAAAATGGTATTACCATGATTCGAGAATCAAGCATGTGTGATACAGTGCACATTGTGCATGAATTATTATGCAAAATATTGTGACTAATTACAACAAAACTTGACATTGCACTTGTAGTGTAACATTTAAGTTAAATTTTGAGATATCAATTATTCCAATGTAAACATATTTCATGTGACCTCATTCGAATACATTTCAAACCAATACCATTGTCTAGATTTAAGATTTTACACAAATCAAGCATTCAAAATTCTTCTCAGTATAACATTAATTATACATCAAGATAGATCTAATTTTTTTAGTTTTCACTTTTGTCTTGAGAGCAATATGATTGTGACCTGCCCCAACCTTATATAGAGAACAATGACATACCCGATTGAAAATATAAAAAAATAGAAAACCAAATAAGACGTGAATTTTAAATATGCAAATGAAAATTAGGGATTGTTGCAAAATGCATTGGTAAGAACTTTATTTTAAATTAATTCCCAATATATTCTCATAACACTTTCAATAATGAATGAGTAACAAGGCAAATTAAATCAATTTATCTATATGTATATAAATCAAGATAAACACAACAATCTCATTAATTAAAAAACAGCTCATAACTAAATTAATTATAAACAATCTAAGGACGGAAATTTAAATTGCTTTAAAATACAAATTATTGAGATTCCTACTCTATCTCCTCTATTCTTCCCGTCACACACAACATCGATTTCTATCCAGTCTTTAGATCAACACAATTTGTATTTAACTCCTCTAAAAGAAAAAAGCACGCACGTATGCATAGCAGAATAAATCAGGCCAAAAGTATGAAACATTAGAGCCATCTAACACCATATAGTCGTAGATAGAACTAGTCTTAATATTTTTCAAGTAATTCACTTGTTACGAGAGTTTCTGCTTGAACACTTTTGACTTTCACTGATATCTCATAGATAATCATTTGAAAGAAGCTCAGACCCAATTGATTAAAATTGAGAAACTCAAGCAAATCACAATGTTGAAAATAGAAGTCTTGAGTATATAAAGGACCATCCATGCCAATTGTGCACTAAAATTAATTAGCTTGTCATGCTTTTCATTTGACTAAAATGGTATTACCATTGATTCCAAAATCAAGTTTTTATGACGCAATGCATTCTACATGAACCATTACGTGAAATATTGTGTACAAGTACAACAAAATTTGACAATTCACTTCAAGTATTGTAACATTTAAGCTATTAAAAAAATTATTGTAACATTTAAGAACTTTGACATATCCAATATTCCAATGTAAACACATTTTATACAGCCTGATTTTAAGACATCTCAGAAGTTAAATTTTGACTTTTGAGGCATCCCAATATTCTCAAAGTAAATATATTTCCTGTGGTCTCAATTGAATACATTTCAAAAGGTACCATTGTCTACATATTACAAAATCAAGTATTCAAAATACAACATCGAAAGGTCATTGTTCGTGTTCGAATATTCTACATAATCAAGTTTACAAAGTACAATAATATGTTGAATCGACTGCGTTTTACATTAATTATACATCATGATAGATCTACATTTCAGCTTTCACTCTTTCTTAGGAGGAATATGATTGCCACCTGTCGCAATCTTGTATAAATAGAACAACGACATAATCCCACTGAAAAATAAAATAAAACATAAAGCCAAATGAGACTTGAATTTTTAATTATGCAATTGAAAATTCGAGGATGCAATTAGGAATTACCTAACATAATTCAAAAAAAATTCCATTTTCTTTTGAAATAAATTTTTTTTTCATTATACAATATCTATTATGTTCAATTAGATTAGGGATTTATGACTAAATTAAAAAAAACTACTCAAAACTTCAAATTACTTTTTATTTAAGACAATGTCTATTATGTGCAATTAGAATAAGGATTTTATTACTAATTTATTTTATGAGACAAACCTAAGACCAGAAACAACGCCAGCTGGCATAATTTTGGAAGTTGCAAGATATCTTTGCCCCATCACATACGTTAATCCAATTGCACAAACTGTATAAAAAAACATAAATAATAAAAATAAATTAAGTGAACAAACTAACAACAAAGTGAGGACAAAATTTATGATTTTACTTCACAAAACACTTTCATAACATTTCGGTGAATGAATAAGGCAAACTGATTCAATTTATGTATATATATTCAAATCAAGACAAGTACAATTATATCATTAATTAAAAGAGTTTTTCACAATATATCAAAAACAATATAATGGCAGACTGTTTAATGCTCTCAACTTAAAAAATGTTGGTATTCTCATCCAAAAAATCTAATTTTGCAACATCAATGTCCATTGGTATTGGATTGTCAGAACAACACAATTTCTTTTCAGTTGGCATATAAAGAAAAACAGGTACAAACCCATAATGAAACAAATCAGGTAAATATTGTGGACCATTAGAGTCATCTAACATCTTGTGATCGTCAGTTGAACAACTCTTAGTATTTTTGAAATAATTCACTCGTTATGAGATATATCGATTGAATGCTTTTGAATTTCTCTGATATCTCATAGACAATCATTTGATAAAAAAAACTCACTCTAATTTTTCACTCATGAATTTTCTTTTGTAAATTGTATAGAATAAAAACTCAAGTTCTCTATCAACTGTGTATACACTATATGTTAACTTTTTTTAATATTAGAGCCGCACTCAGATGATTTTATTGATTAAGCAAATCATAAAGTTGAAAATAGAATTCTAACTTTCTAAGTATACGAAAGGAATCATACCAATTGTGCGCTATATATTGATTACTGAATTAACCTGTCATGCTTTTCATTTGATTAAAATGGTATAACCATGATTCAAAAAATCAATTCTATATGATACAGTGCATTGTACATGAATCATTAAGTAAAATATTGTGATTAATTACAAAAAAATTGGCATGTCACTTAACTGTTGTCACATTTAATTTAGTTTACATTTCAGATTCATTCAGTCATTGGAAAGCAGTCCATATTTTACGGTTACAAATATTTTTTTTATGAATATTCGTTTTAGTATTTTGATCCTAAATAACCACATTATTATTTACAACATGACATAAGCATTCAAAACCATTGGAAAAAAAATGTAAATAATATCAAAAACATTTTTGTTGATTGAACAATATTATCAAAAAGTTATTCAGATCTCAATTAAAAAAATATCACAGAAATTCAAAGAATAAAGTTTTTTAAGGTAAAGAATAAAATTGAAAGCAAAACGAGCCAAACCAACACAATTTTCCAACCCGATCTGATCAAACTATATGAAAGAATCATCTTCGAGCTATAAATCTACCAAACAATGTGCAAAACCCAACAATCAAAAACAACAAAAAATAACAAATCACCAAACATACCTGTTTCAATCCCAAAAGCCAAGAAATTGTTCCGCTTTTTATGAAACGCCTGGAGGCTGAGGTACCCGGCGAGGAGCAGCACCAGCCCGACTCCGCCGCCGCCCGCCAACGAAGTCACGCTCCCCTTCCTTAAATACCCCAACACGCCGCCGGCCATCACCGCCATTCCGTACGGGATCGTGAAGCAGAAATCGTGCATTTTCGTTTCTTCCTCTTCTTCTCCTTCTCTCCTCAATCTGCAGATCTGAATTTCGTCGAAATAGTCTTCGATTTTCGAACGAGCTTTTTCTTTTTTTAGTTCGTAGACAGTCAGAGGGGCATTTTCGGAAGGAAAAAAGGAATTGGGGAGTTGGTGGTTGCCACGTCAGACAAAGAATTGGATAAATTGGATATTTCCTCTACTCTCTACAAACATTTGATTAAAATCTGACTGTCATAATTAGTTACTTATGTATTAAAATTGAGAGTTCTTTCTTTATATGGGTTGATTTCTTTATATTTGTAAAGATAAAGTTATTTTTTAGCTTATAAAATTAATGTTTTCGCCATTTAGATTTGTGGTACCGTCGTTAATTTAATGGACGAAACTTGCATTCGTAATCCTGATTGGTAGTCTCGATTTTTTAAAAGAAAATTAAGTCTAAAAAAATGAAAAAGAAAGTTGCTACCTCCAATCCAATTGGCAAAAACACTAATTTTGCAAACTAAATATAGCAACTCTATTTTTACAAGTATTTCAAAAAAACAACCCCATATGTTATACTAATATAGGGAATCACTTTCCAGGTTCTATAAACCCAGAAACATAACCCCGTATTTTCCCAAAACCTGGAAAGTGATTCCCTATATTAGTATAAACATAAAACCCTACTCTGAACTCTCTCTTTCTTTACACACTGAGAGAGAAGCAAATGGGCAGCCATGGCGAGGTAACAAAGAGACCGATTTGCCTCAACTGCACCAAGCCGTTGAAGCTCTGTCTCTGCTCCCGATTTGACTCCCCTCCTCTCGATAATGCGATACACGTTACCGTTCTTCAGCATGACCATGAGATTAAGCACCCGCTGAACTCGACGCGTGTCGCTAAATTGGGGCTGAAGAATTTATCAGTGGTGGTTGTTTCGGATGTGAATTTGAATGCGAAGATTGTGGTTCGTCCGTTAGAGAATGGAGTTTCGGGTTTTGGGTTGTTGAAAGATTTGGGTGTTTATAGTGGTAATGGTGAGTTTGCTAATGGTGGTGAGGTTTCTGGTTTTAATGGTGAAATTTCTGAATCGAGAATTTGTTATTTTAATGGTGGCATTTCTGATGAGAAATTGGAGGTTTCTTCATTGAAAGGGAAAAGATTGGGTCTTGCACCAACCCATTTGAGAATCTCTAATGGAGATTGTTGTATGAAGAAAGAAAGAGCAGAGTTTGGTGATAATGAAGGAAATTCGAAACCCGGTAAAAGATTTTCCAATCCCGAACTGGATAATTCCAATGATTCCTGTTTGAAAAAATCAGAATTAAACTCCGATTCTGATAATTGTATAATTAAAAAGGAGATGGAAAAATACAGGGTAATATGCTCTAATTCAGAGCTGAACATCTATTTAGAGCGTACCGCAAAGCCCAATTTGGATTGGGTTTTAAACACTCCAATTGGTCGAAAGTTAGTTTCAAACGGATTTCAAGTCAAGAAAATTCACACCAAGAAAAAACCCAATTCAACCGAAATATACGAAACAGAAGAATATAACATAACAATCCCTCCAAATTCAGCATTACTATTCCCAAACGAGAAATCAACTAATATAAATTCAATCGATTTTGAGGTGAAAAATCTGATTGTTTTAGACGGTACGTGGGCAAAGGCTCAAAGAATGTATCATGAAAATCCGTGGCTTAAAATTCTGCCTCATTTGAAATTGGATTTGAAAAAGGAGAGTTTGTATAGTGAGGTGAGACACGAGCCAAAAGAGGGTTGTTTGTCTACAATTGAGAGTATAGTTTTTGCGATGAAAGAATTGGGAGAGGATTTGGAAGGTTTGGATTCAATTTTGGGGGTTTTTGAATCCATGATTTTGGATCAAAGGAGGTGCAAGGATGAGAGATTGTCTGTTTCTTCTCAGAATTGAATAGATCTACTGGATTTTATTTTTGGGATTTGTTTATTTCATTATTTTTCATTGTTTTGGATTCAAATTTTTTTGAGATGGAGGGTTAGTTTGGTTGGTATATACTGAATAGAATGATGGATTTTTGGTTGAAATATGAAGTTTCATTTGTTTTCTCTTTTTTTCTCTTTTTTTTTTCTATCTTTTCATTCTTATTGGTTTGTAACATACACAATGAAATTAGGATTCCTATCACTTAATTCTTGGTACCATGAAATATTGAATGCAACAGTATAACTCTCATAAGTTTCTAGATATTTTTGCCATATAACAGTTGTCAATCTATTTCCTCAAAAACACATATGTCAATGTCAATCTATTTCTTCAAAAACACATATATCAATCTAAGTACAGAACTGTAAAACATATAACTAGCATCTCTTCCAAAAAATATCCTGATTTTTCGGTTTGTGACTAAGTTATTAGATAAACCTATTTTTCTACTCTAGTTATATATACTTAGTGGGTAATAACTAGCATCTCTTTTAAAATCATTAAATAGAATGAAATACGGAATACAAGTGATTCCTGTTCAGTTTGGTGATACAACCGAAATGAGCTTTGAAAATGCATTTGTGGAAGTTAAATTACGTTATGAGTGCCGTAAACTCGTAGTATTGGTACAGCGAGATAATTTATATGTGGTCGGGGTTCGGGAATTGGTAAGAAATCAAAAAGAAAAAGATTGGATCATATTTAAAAATGATCAAGTTTTGAAGAAAAGATTTCCCAAAGCGCGTGTATTTACATTTACCGAGAGTTATTTGAGTATGCAGTTTGTGTCGAAATCATAGTTAAAAGTAAATTATTACCTGAAAGGAGTAGGGGAACTATTTTTTCTTGCCAATCAAATGTCATTGTGATATAACTTACCACAAAAGGATATATTTCTCTAAATTAATTATGCAAATGTTTTTGACTTTCTCTGGTGCCCCATAAACAAAAATTCGAGAGAACCCACTTTAATTTTTGTAATTACTTAATGTTTCTCTCTTATTTCCTATATATAGTGAAAATAAAATTTTTAATTTTCTATCAAACACGTATACAACATAACTTCTATTTCTGAACTAAAATCCAGACGGGACCTAAACACCCGCACTGTTTTATTCATCAAAACTGAGAAGTACAAGCAAACCAAAACCTTTACATGCCATATATTGATTATCTCGTCATGCTTTTCATTTGATTAAACTAACACTATCATGCTTTTCAAAATCAATTCCATATGACACAATGCAATGTACATGATTCGTCATGTAAAATATTGTGATTACATTACTCACAAAAAAGTTAGACATATTACTTAAAACTATTATCATATTAGTTTAATATTCATTACAACACATCGATACATTCCTCCGACAAAAGCACAAGTTCTTAAACACTACTCGTTACATTATCTTACCACTCCATATATACTCATTTAACAAAGTATCACAACTCCTAATATTCTAAAATCAAGGAGACATGAGAATTTTCCTCAATTCATGCGACGTCTCCTTAACGCAACCGTTACTAACCAAAGATGTGATCCAAAAATCATCAGAAACGACGGTCTGATCATCGTCGTTTCGATGCCAACTCCACCATGCATGACTCTCATTCACAATCTTCAATTCTCCGTGCCCAAAACTCGCCTCTCTAAACACCGACCAACTCGGCTTTGGATTGGAAAATCTACCAAAATAGAAATAAAAAAGTTAGAATGAAGTTATTTTTGGGTTTTTAAGAGGATAAGTGAAAAGTGGTACTTTCGAGCCAAGCCTTCTCGGTTTCCGCCGTCTCCGATGGTTATGTGCATGGTCCCACACGGATCCACTTTCTTATTATACACCCGTTTCTGAAATAACAGTATTATTGTATAGTTAAGTCATGGTAAGATTCTTAAATTAACCCAGAAAAAACATTGAAATTCTCAAACTAACTCATTCTCCAGCTTCATTCTCAAACTAACCCAAAACGGATTTTGAAAGCCCGTTATCTTTTGTTTTCAGAAAACAAATACCGGACTTGAAAGTTTGGTACTTTTTTTTTTGAAATTTCAGTACTTTTTTGCTTTCGAACTTTCAACATTTGGTACTTTCTTTAAAAAAAAAGACGTAATGGACTTTCAAAATCCATTTTGGGTAGGTTTGAGAATAAAGTTGGAGAAAGAAATTTCAAAATTTTCTCTAGTCAGCACAACAAACTTACCAAACAAACAAACAAAAACAAAACAAAATAACAAAATAACAAAACGTACGGATCGTTCTCAAACTAACCCAAAAATGGAATTCAAAGCAAAAAAAAGTACTGAAATGCCAAAGTTTGGGTTAGTTTACGAATAAAGTTGAAGAGAGTCTTACCTTCAATAAAAATCATTATTCACAAATCATAACCCTTGAATGTGAATAAATCACTATTAACAACCAAACCTACAATTAAAATGAAACTAAAAACAAACGTACGGATCGTTCGTAGGCATGGACATGGCCAGCCACAACCAGATCCACACGGTAAGCATAGAGCAGCTTCTCCATGCAGGTCATCATATTATCTCCATCCCCTTTGTGGGCCCAGTTGCTGTTGTACCACGGTGCATGCAACACCGCAAACAGCCAGGGCGTCTTCTCTCTATTCACTTTCGCCAAATCGCTCTGTTTAGGAAAATAGGAAATTAATAATCAGGAAATTTGCAAAAGAACCCTGATGGTTTTGGTATTTATGAGAAGACTTGTTAGCTCTAACTTTTAATTGAGAAAAAACTTCGAAATATTGAAACGATATATAAATAATGATGAATAATATTAATATGTAAACACATTTTGAAAATTATTTAAAAAAATAATAAAAATAAAAAATCAAACATTGTTTAAGAAAACAGCCATTGGATAATGCCTAATTTGCAAAAAACATTTAAGAAAATCTCTAGTACTAAAAATTGCAAAAAAAAAAAAAAAGGTTCATTCTTAAGAATTTTGAGATTTAGTCCCTGGGCAATAGATCATTTATTAAAACAAGAGATAAACGCATGGCCAGTCCACGTACTTTAATTGGATTGCAATTTAGTCCTTAAAAATAAAACTAAGATTAAATTAGATCCCTGACCTTTAGCCAAGCATATTGACCGGACTTTTCATCAAAATCAGTATATGATCCAAGCATAACAACATGAACCCCATGAGCCTCGAACGAGTAGTACAGGTTCGAGTCCGACCCGCTCTCCTCAAACGGCATCTTCCATCTATTATTATAAGCTTGAAATCCCTCCTCCAGAAAGATGATCTTTTCCTTCTCGTGGTTTCCTTCCGTAACCATCCACGGCCTTTTTAAAAGTATTTTTTTAATAAGGGAAATTTTCTAATAACCCCCTAACTTTTCTGAATATTAAAAAAAAGCCCTCACTTTTTGGATTTCTCAAAAAAAAAAAAAAATACTATGGTGTTAATAAACTTAGCCATTTATGGGGTTAATTATTTTTGAAAATTAAATTCACTTTTAGGTGTTTTTTTTTTTTTTTTTTGAGAAATCTAATAAGTTGGGTCTTTTTTTTGTAATATTCAGAAAAGTTAGGAGGTCATTTCAAAATTTCCCTAATACAAACTATACTTCCTAACTATACTATTTGAATGCATCTCCAATACCTTTCGCTAGCAAGAGGCTGAACCAAATCCCCAAAACTGTCCCACAATTTCTGCTGATAATCAGCGTAAGATAAATCTCCAGGCAAAATCAACAAATCATAATCACACTGTTTTATGTGATCAAGTGTTGAAACCGTCCAATCGGTTTGGCCCAAATCGCCCACAATCGCGAGGGAAATCGGGTACTGATTTGGGGGCGTTTTGAGCTGAAATTCGGGGTCTTGGTCGCTGAGTCTGTAGAAATAAGTCGTGTTTGGTGATAAAGGGCCTATTACCGTGTGGTGAATGGTTTTTGAAGAGTATAGTAAGTAAGAATATGAAGTGGTTTCGCCTTGAGAAGTTGAAGTGTAGGTACCGGAACTGGTACCGTATTGTACAGAGGAAGGAGAAGAAGAGGAATCCGTTATCCAAGTGATTCGCATGTGGTTTTCTCCTGCTAGTGAAATATGCACCTGAAGAAAATAATTTGTTGGGTTAGTCGAAAATCACAGAGAAATGGTGCAAAAAGAAAGGAATTGAACAATTAAACTCCAATGATTCGAAAATCGCAAGGAAATGGTACGAAAATAATTTGTTGGGTTGATCGAAAATCAGAGAAAAATAGCACAAAAATGAAGGAATTGATCAAATTAAACTCAAATAATTTGAAAATCGCAAGGAAATTGTACAAAAAGGAAGGAAATAATGAAAGAACTCACTTGTTGAGGGCCTGAAATGGTCTTCTTTGAATCCCATGGCCATGAAAAAGAGGAGCTCTTTCGAGCTTTGGGTCGTATATAATCTTCCCCATATAAAATCCTTCCATCCTTTCTTCCAATTACTGAATGATAAGAAGAGGAAAGGAAGAGTAAAAGGAGAAGATGAAGAAGAGAGAAATTCATTGTTGTGTTGTGTTTGCTTGTTTTTTCTTCCTCTTTCTCTTTCAGTTTCTTTCTAGTTCACTCTTCTATTACTGCTTACCAGACAAATTAATTCATTTCAGCCCTAGAAGTTTATTTATTCTAAATTACATACACATTGAAGATTTTTTTTTCATTATTATTTTCTTTTCTTGAACCGAGAGACTTTGTTATATATGTGATATATTGCGTTTGTCAGAAATTAAGCTCATAAATTCTTACTATACATATAAATATTTTAATTAACTATGCTACAAACTATTTGTCATTATTATTTTCTGTGGAGGGAAATTTTAAATATTGTGGCTCGAGAATGTTATTATAGCATTAAGTTCAAGTTATAACATTTGTAAATATATACCTCGGTTGTCAAATATGTACAGTGCGGTCTATTATGAAGGTAAAATAGGGAAAACATATTCATTTCTATGTTAGATTTATAATTAAATGAATTTAAGGGACATGAGTATAAACGACCAATATATAGATTAGATTAGTGGTGTTTGCCAGGTCGGCTGAGGATAATTTGACACTAGCACTGAACTATGTTGTGTGAGTTGGTTTGTTGTGTCACGAGACCATTTCAGACCATTTGTCATGTGTTCACATTTCCAAACAATACATATACAAATATTATCATTTCCCAAAAGATGGGATGCTACAATTTAAAATTCTCATTTGTTTCTATTTTGTGTTGTTTTGGGGAATGATTATTTTTTGGATGATTGGGCTTTTTAAAAACTTACGTTTATTAGTTTGCTATTCATTGAAATGCATTTTTAAAGTAGGCTTCAATGTCCAAACTAGGAAAAGCCCAATTCATTAAACTTCAAAAACACTTCCTTGCAGGCCAAGTATATTCTCTTCGGATGGAAAACCCGAACTATTTACTCCCATCTTTCTATTTTACAAGGTGCAACTAGGGTTACGAAAATATTTTGAAAATTCAATAGATTTGCTCAAATTGCTTCTTAACTTAGATTGTTGAATTGTCGTTTGTCTAATTCAGATTTCAGAATCACTGATTTGAATCCGTCGGTCGACTCCAATGGCTCTGGTGAGTTATTATGTTTATTTAGGGAATTTTTTTTTAAAGAGGAATTAATGTTTTCTTTCTTTTGTTGTTTTGGCTTTAAATAGCTGGTATATTTATCCTGTAGATTGTATGTTTTTCTTGTGAACCGAAATATGGTTTTAGTGTATGAATTAAGATGCCAATCATTGCAAGGTTTTGCTCGATTTTCTTTGTTTAGCATATTGAAAATTCATTTCGTCAAATCTTTGCCAAGATCAGAATGTTGACCATATAGATGCTTTTAGGATTTTGATTTTGCGGCTCACAAAACATTTGATTTTTCATATATTTTGCTGTACTAATATTGAGTCAGAACTATTTTTACAATCATATAAAGAGATTTGGTTCATTCAAATGCAGCTTTTGCGCAATGGACGGGGCAACAAAAATGCATACAAATCACTAATTGTAGCTGAATATTGTGGCGTGAAAATCGAGGATAAGAAATTACAACTGGGGGCTTTTAACGAAACTGATATATTTCTCAAAACTCGTGTATTTCAGGAGAGGAAGCATTTTGAAACGGTAATAATAAAATAAAAAATATATGATTTTTTTTAATTTATTTGTTTCTATGCTCGAAACGAAATAGTTTATGTGTATTTTTTTGTGTAGGTTCCAGTATTGGAGACTCCTGATGGCCCGCTAGTTGAGTGCCATGCAATTGTTAGATACAGTATATATTTTGCGCTTTTATTTTGAAATATACACACCATATTTTACATTTATTTTTTATATTTACGATTTGAGTTTAAATTTGCTTAAATGCTATTTGTTTTGATATGCAGTCGCTAATTTGAATGGTAACAACACTCTGTGTGGCTCCTCAGTTTTCGAATTTGTTAGTTTTTTATACACTCAAATCATTTCATATTTAGATTTTCTTCTCTTTACAAATATCAATTTTATTAATTAAATTCGGTTGAATTAATTTCAGGTCCAAATTGAGTAATGGATGGCCTTTGCCGCCAGGCTCGATCCATTCCTAGCAAGATGGGTCTACCCAAGGATTTATGATTCTTACAACGCTCATGTACTTTATTATTATTATTATTATTATTATTATTATTATTATTATTATTATTATTATTATTATTATTATTTTTTAATATTGATATTAATACTATTATTTTTAATGATTATAATTATTTTAGGATGAGGAAGTTGTCATTGGTTGTTTGAAGAAAGCTCTCGCCATCCTAAACAATCATCTCGCCACACGTACGTACATTGTCGGCAATGACATAACCTTAGCCGATATAGTAATGGCGTGTGATCTTCACTTCGGTTTCACCCGCATCATGATGAAACCCTTCACCTCGGAGTTCCCACACGTGGAACGATACTTCTGGAATCTCGTCGGCCAGCCGAACATCAAGAAAATCCTAGGAGAAGTCAAGCAAACCGATTCGCTGTTGTTGCCTCAGCAGCCGATAGGCAGTGGGATATATTTGGATCGAATTATGCTCGAGTCGGTACAGAAAAAGCAGGGGATAGAACATTTGGAGAAAGTGAATTGGGTGATTAAGGCCGAGAAGAAGGTGATTGGAATGCTTGAGGCTCAGAAGGAGAGTATGACTCAGATGATCGGGGGGCCACATGAGAGGGCGAAGCAGATGATTGAGGGTCAGAAGAAGGTGCTTCAAATACTTGAGTTTCAGAAGGAGTGTATGAATCAGGAGATTGAGGCCCAGAACCAGAAGCTGAATCAAATGGTTGGGGATGCCGACCGACTCTCGGTTGGAAGCTAAATGATTCATATAAGAAGGATATTTTGGTACTTTCATCATCTCTTCTCTTGGGTTCTTGAGATGATGGTGAGGGTGTTCTTTTGTTGGATTGGATCAGTGTGTGTTGTTGATTTGGTTATCCAGTAATTTTATTTGCTTATTTAAAAAATAAAAACATTTCCATGGATACATAGTACTATGTACAATACTACAAAAATAATGTCTTTAATATTTAATTATTTTCTTTTATCAAATGTACTAGTGGAACTAAAAGGATAACATCTAAAGACCTCAATAATCACCAAGCATTAAATAAAGATATGAAAATGAAACATCCACTTGTACCAAACACTGAAAAAAGAAAAGGAAAATTATATACAAAATCTCTCCAAATTGACCGAAATTACCTTTTTTATGACAGAACAATCAAAACTAAACTATATATAACTAGACCAGATTACTAAATCAATCTAGACCTGATTTAACCCTAATTTGAAATTTGAAAGTCTATTTATTTCAAATAACCTAACCATTAACAAGGCTAAAATAAATATTTTTTTGTTTCCCTAAAACAAAGATAAAAGTGATAATTTTGTTTCAAAGCATCAAACACACAGTACCATCTCTTGTTTCATCATCTTGTACCCCGGTAGATACCAAAAATAAAAAGAAAATACTCAAAAAGAACTTACAATATATTTCTTTTCTTTCTTTCTTTTGAAAAATAATGTAATATATAACCGCACGAAAAAGTGAGAAATTCTCACATTGTAACTTCTTGCACAACTTGCCGACCCACATGCATCGACAAATATTCCAAAATAAATAAATAAATAAATAAACAAATTAATTAATAAATGAACAAGTAAATAATAATAAATATCTGCCTAAAAACAAAAAAAATAAAAAAAATATAACATTAAATAAACCAAAAAAACATATGCATGAGCAAGACGGGTGAGTTTTGCATTTTTGTCCCTCAAAAAGCTATGAATTTCCACCTCGGTCCTCGGTTCTACAGGTCCAACAACACTTGAAACTTCGGCCACCAATTTATTTATCAAACTCGCTAAAGCCCCTTTGTGAAGAACGGATCCATTTTCTCCTCAGTGAAACCCGTAATTGCCCTTTTGAAAATTGAAACGTTTGAGGTGGCATGCTGTCACAAGACCATTTCAGACCATTTTTCACGTATTAACATTTCCAAAGAAATATACAATATTATCAATTTTGAAAAAAATTGAAAAATATCATTTTATTCTATTTTGTTTGTTTTTCGGATGATTAATTTTTGGATAATTCGGCTTTTTTAAAATCAAGTTTGTTAGTTTGATATCTTTTCAAATGCATTTTTAAAGCAGGCTTTAGTATCAAACTCATAAAAGCCCAATTCAGGAGAATTTATGTGACTTCAGATCATAAAATAAAAGATCGGACGGTGCAAAACATTTCCTTCCTAACCGAGTTTTATTCTCTTCGGACCAAAGAACAGAAAGGTGATTCACATTCTATTTACTCCCATCTTTCTGTTTTAGACGGTGCAATTAGGGTTTCGAAAATATTTTGAAAAATGCAATAGATTTGCTTCTATTGCTTCATAATTCAGATTGTTGAATTGTCGTTTGTTTAATTCAGATCTCAGAACAAGTGATTTGAATCCGTTTGGTCGACTCCAATGGCTCTCGTGAGTTATTATGTTTATTTAGGGATTTTTTTTTAAGAGGAAATGTTTTCTTTCATTTGCTGTTTTTCGCTTCAAATAGTTGGTATATTTATGATTTATTTGTATGTTTTTCTCATGAGCCGAATATTGTTTTAGTGTATGAATTTAGATTCCAATCATTACAAGGTTTTGTTCGGTTTTCTTTGTTTAGCATATTGAAAGGGGAGGTTCTGGGGCTGACACGTGTCCCAGGAGTATTGATACTGATTTCCAATTTGCACCCTACTATATTTTTATTCAATATTAGTACCCACTTTGAACCCAATAGTATCAATTCATATTTGATATTATGATGTTTTATTACTAATAAATTACTAATATAACATATTATGATATTGAATAAATTATAATAAAATAATATGAATCTCACTCTAAAAAGGATTTTTTTTCATAAACTCCTAAAATATTTTTATTACATGTTTGCATTTTTCCCCTATTAAATGAAATATTTAAAATCATTTTAATATTTAATCTTTGTCAAGATCTTGAATGTTGATCATATATAGATGCTTGTAGGATTTTGATTTGGGGGCTCACAAAAACAATTGATATTTCATATATTTGTTGTACAAATTAATATTGAGTCAACTATTTTTACAACCATATAAAGAGATGTGCTTCATTCAAATGCAGGTTTTGCGCAATGCAAATGGCAACAAAAATGCGTGCAAATCACTAATTACAGCTGAATATTGTGGCGTGAAGGTAGAGTATGAGAAGGAATTCCAAATGGGGGATTTTAACATTATAAGGTTAAGGTCAAATCCTAGTGAGTGGCACGAAACCCATTTATTTCTCAAAAACCATATCTTTCATGAGAAGAATCCCGTTGGAAATGTAAAAATAAAATAAAAAATATATGATTTAAATAATTTATTTCTTTTTATGCTAGAAATGAAATAATTTATGTGTATTTCTTTGTGTAGTTCCCAGTGTTGGAGACTCCTGATGGCCCACTAGTTGATAGCCATGCAATGGCTAGATATAGTATATATTTTGCACTTTTATTTTAAATATACAAACCATATTTTATATCATATATTTTTGGGTTTTATATTTAAATGATTATGTTTTGTTATGTAGTTGCTAAATTGAAGGGTGACAACACTCTGTGTAGCTCCTCAGCTTTCGAATCCGTAAGCTTTTTGTAGACTCAAATCATTTCATATATAGGTTTTCTTCTTTAGGAATATAAATAATATTAGTTAAACTCGGTTGAATTTCAGGTCCAAATTGAGCAATGGATGGGCTTTGCCGCCACGCAAATGGATCCTCTCCTAACAAGATGGATATATCAAAGGACGGGTGCTTTTCCTTACTTCCCTCTGGTACCTTTTAATATTATCAATCTTATTATAAATAATATTATTAATTTTTAATATTTTTATTATATATGTATATATTTTTTTATTTTAGCATGAGACATTTATCATTGCTGGTATGAAGAGTGCCCTTCACGTTCTAAACAATCATCTCGCCCCAAACTACTATTATTTACTTGGCGACCGCTTAACCCTAGCTGACATAGTAATGACGTGCGATCTTTACTTCGGTTTCACCCGCATCATGACCAAATACTTCACCTCCGAGTTCCCGCACGTGGAACGATACTTCTGGAATCTCGTCAGCCAGCCGAACTTCAAGAAAATCCTAGGAGAAGTCAAGCAAACCGATTCGTTGCTAATGTCCCAGGATTGGTCGGGAAATGATGTGAATCATAAGATTGGGGCCCAAAAGGAGTTGATTCATATGCTTGAGGACTATAAGGAGAATGTGAATCAGATGATTGGGCCACAAGAGAGGGTGAAGCAGATGCTTGAGGCTCAGAATAAGGTGATTCAAATGCTTGAGGAGCAGAAGGATAGTGTGAATAAGGAGCTTGAGGCCCAGAAGCAGCGGCTGAGTCAGATGATTGAGGATGCCGAGCCACCGTTGGATGCTAAACGATTAAAATTAGAAGGGAATTCTATGTTGGATGCTAAATGATTCGAATAAGAAGGGTATTTTAGTTTTTGGTACTTTCATCCTGCTTGTGTTTTGAGGTTGTTCTTATGTGAGTTTTGTGGGTGGTGGGTTGGAAATTGTGGAATTTGAACAATGCGTGTGTGGTTGATTTTTGGTTATCTAGTAATTTTGTTTATGTTTTAACAAACAAACAATTCAATAAATATAGACTACTATATAAAAATTTCATTATTTTATTTTCTTTTATAATTTCTACTCTGTAAACGTGAAGCCGAGAGTGCCGAACACCTACTACAAACGTGCTCATTTAGTGTACAATTCTGGCAACTAAACAACTAATTGGGGGTGAGTACTTGCGCTAGTTCGATCGCGAACTAATCCGAAATGAACAACCTTCCAATTCTTTGTGAACTTTGCAATCTAGCGTGATGGTGCAATAGAATTTTCCGAGATAAAAGCCAGAACCAAGTATTCGTTCTAATCTCAGCAACAAATGACTTGATCGTCAGCTTATGTCTGGTCTCAAATCCAATGTATCATGCCACTGACATAACCAAATAATATTTTGATTATTGCGGTGTATTTTAGAAACTTTGTAATGTGGTTATGTTGGTAATGCCGATCCTGTGCCATGGTCTTTTGCTTTCTCCATTTCATTTCATTTCATTTCATTTCATTTTCCTTATTTTATATTTTTGAAACTATTATTAATGATAATTTGTAGATGTGTACTTTGATTAATAGAATTACACGAGAGATGCTAACGCACTCTCTGTATTTTTTTTAAAAAAAATAATAAGTTTAAGTTATAACATTTGTAAATATATAAATTAGTGTTATAACATTTATATATTTACAAAAAAAATTCCTCAATTCATTCAATTTTTTTTTTTTGTAAATATATAAATTGATAGTCAAATATGTAGATGTTTATGTAATGATATTTACATTGTAAACAGCTTGATCTCACATATGATTAACATATTTATACTTTTTTTTTAATTGATTAACATATTATACTTGGTAAACTATTACTTAATTTCAACAATATGGGATCTATTATTAAGATAAAGTACTAAAGCGTAATTCATAAAGTAGTGAATCAAACACATTTTCCATACTTCTATTTTAAAATTTATAATTAAATGAATTTTACGGGGAATAAGTCTAAACGACCAATATATAGATTAGATTAGTGTCTGTCTGGTCGGTTGAGGATGAGGATAATTTGTCACCAGACCTTTTTTCAGGTATTAACATTTCCAAAAAGATATACAATATTATCAATCTCCAAAAAAAAATGAAACGATACAATTTTAAAATATCTATTTTCTTTGTTTGCGGTATGATTAATTTTTGGATGATTGGGCTATCAAGGAAAAAATAAGTTAATTAGTTTACTATCTTTTCAGTTGGATTTTTAAGTAGGCTTTATTTTTAATATGAAACTCATAAGAGATTTCAGATCTGAAAATAAAGATCAGACGGTGCAAAAATAATTACTTGCTAGCTAATTAAGTTATATCTGTTCGGCCCAAAACAAAATCTGAACTATCTTCGAATAAGAAGGTGATTCACATTATTTACTCCCATCTGTCCTATTTTAAACGGTGCAGTTAGGGTTTCGAAAAGATTTTGAAAATCCAATAGATTTGCTTATTATATTGCTTCTTAACTCAGATTGTTGAATTGTCCTTTGTTTAATTCAGATCTCTGAACGAGTGAATTCAATCCGTCGGTCGACACCAATGGCTCTCGTGAGTTATTATGTTTATTTAGGGAATTTTTTTTTGAAGAGGAATTGTTTTCTTTTATTTGTTGTTTTGGCTTTAAATATATAGCTGGTATATTTAGGGTTCACTTACTTGATTGGAGATCCTATCTCGTTTCTTGAATTAGGGTTTGCTATAATCCGCCATTGAATCTTTGATTTCTGTATCTCTTTTTCCCTGGTGATTTTTTATGTTTGTTAAGAGTGGATTTTTATCAATGATGGGAGGTAGCTGTGATGAGCAATGCTTCATTTTTTTGACAACCTCTTGTATGAGACTTTCTTTGATTTTGATCAAAGACCTTTGGTTGAGCAGATTAGCAACTCTCATGAGCCCCCTTTTCCTTTTCCTGTTTTAACAAAGATCTTAATCTTATTTTTTATTGTGCACATATTTTTTTTTAATCAATTATTTGGTTGAAATTGCTATGTTTACTCGATTCGGACTTGATATTTCAAAAAAAAAAATAGCTGATATAGTTATGATTTATTTGTTTGCTTTTTTTTTGAATAAAAATGCGGCACACTTATACGTTGTGCACGCAATGCTCCATTTATTCAAGTCAAGTTAGAACCGTATTTGTATGTTTTTCTTCTGAGCCGAAATATAGTTTTAGTGAATGAATTTAGATGTCATCAGTGCAAGGTTTTGTTCGATTCTCTTTGTTTAGCATAGTGAAATCCATTTCGTCAATTGTTTGTCAAGATCTGAATGCTGATCATGATATAGATGCTTCTAGGATTTTGATTTGGGGTCTCACAAAACAATTGATTTTAATTTCATATATTTTGATGTACCAATAATGAGTCAGAACTATTTTTACAATCATATTAAGAGATGTGTTTTATTCAAATGCAGCTTTTGCGCAATGGACAGGACAACAAAAATGCGTACAAATCACTAATTGTAGCTGAATATTGTGGCGTGAAGGTCGAGCATGAGAAGAAATTGCAAATGAGGGCTTCTGACTATTTTGGATTATTGTCAAATCAGCAGGAAACCGATTTATTTCTCAATAATCGTGTATTTCATGAGAGGAATCCCGTTGGAGATGTAAAAATAAAATAAAAACATATGATCTAATTAATTTATTTGTTTTTATGCTAGGAATCAAATTTATGTGTATTTTTTTTTGTGTAGGTTCCAGTACTGGAGACTCCTCATGGCCCGCTAGTTGAGAGCCATGCAATGACTAGATACAGTACATATTTTGCGCTATTATATTTGAAATATACACACCATTATTTTGCCATTATTTCTTATTTGAGTTAAAAATATTGAAATTTTGTTTGTTTGATACGCAGTTGCTCAATTGAATGGTGACAACACTCTGTGTGGCTCCTCAGTTTTTGAATCCGTAAACTTTTTATAAACTCTAATACATTTCATATATAGATTTTCTTCTTTACAAATATAGATTTTATTAAGTAAACTCGGTGGATATTTCAGGTCCAAATTGATCAATGGATGGCCTTTGCCGCCAAGGAAATTGATCCACTCCTAACAAGATGGATCTACCGAGGATTGGTGCTCGTCCTTACAAAGCTCATGTACTTCTTAATATTATTATTATTATTATTATTATTATTATTATTATTATTATTATTATTATTATTATTATTATTATTATTATTATTATTATTATTATTATTATTATTATTATTATTATTATTATTTTCTTAATATTAATATTAATATTAATATAATTAATAATTATAATTATAATTATTTTAGGCTGAGGAAGTAGTCATTGGCTGTTTGAAGAGAGCCCTCGCCATTATAAACACTCATCTCACCACACGCACATACTTAGTCGGCAACGACATAACCCTAGCCGACATAGTAATGGTGTGCGATCTTTACTTTGGTTTCACCTGCGTGATGATGAAATCCTTCACCTCCGAGTTCCCGCATGTGGAACGAAACTTCTGGAATCTCGTCGGCCTGCCGAACTTCAAGAAAATCCTAGGAGAAGTCAAGCAAACCGATTCGCTGTTGCTGCCTGAGCGGCCGAGTGGGGGTGAGATATATTTGGATCGGGCTTTGTTCAAGTCACAGAAAGAGCAGGGGATGGTTTTTGGGTTTGGGAATGTGGAAGAGGAGATTACGGCCGAGAAGTGGGAGATTGGAATGCTTGAGATCCAGAAGGAGAGTACGAATCAGATGATCGGAGGGCCGCAGGAGAGGGCGAAACGGATGATTGAGGGCCAAAAGCGGGTGCTAAGAATGCTCGAGTTGAAGAAGGAGTGTGTGAATGAGGAGATCGAGGCCGAGACGTGGAGGCTGAATCAGATGGTTGAGGCTGCCGAGCGAGCCTCCGTTGGAAACTAAATGATTCAAATAAGAAGGGTATTTTGGTACTTTCATCCTCGCTTGGGTTTTGAGGGTGTTCTCCAAATTGTGGAATTTGAACAATGTGTGTGGTTGGTTTGATTATCTAATGATTTTGTTTATTTTAAAAAAAAAATAAACATTTCAATAAATAGAACCTACTATATAAATACTTTAAGATGTTTAAGATTTGATTATCTTTTTTCTCTTTCAAATGTACTAGTACTAAAAACGATAACATCTAAAGACTTCAATATTCTTTCATCACAAAAAAGATTTCAATATTCACCAAGAATTTAAGCGAGATATGAAAATGAAACATCCACTAGTACCAAACACTAAAAAACAAAAAAAATATATACAAATTCTTTCCGAACTGACCAAACTAAATCTTTTTTGACAGAACAATCAACCCTAAACTAAATCAAACTAGACGTGATTTAACCCTAATTTGAAATTTGAAAGTCTATATATTTAAATCACCTAACCATTAACAAGACTAAAAAACATTTTTTGATTTCAGTAAAACAAAGAAAAAAGTGCTAATTTTTGTAGCAACAAAACACACCACCCTCTCTTTTCATCTTGTAGACCTGTGAATACCAAAAAATAAAAATAAAAATACTCAAAAAGAAATTACATTATAGATTTCTTTTTTTCTTTTGAAAAATAATGTAATATATAAATGCAAAAAAGAAGAGAAAATCTCACCTGGTAACTTCTTGCACAACTTGTCGACCCACATGCATCGACAAATATTCCTTCAAAAAAGAAATATTAAATAAATAAATGTCTTAAATAAACCAATAATATATAATTAACAAATAAATAAAGGGAAACTTGCACAGAAGCCCCTATTCGGATTGCAAAAATGCCCCTATATTATTTCAAAAATGCAAAAAAAAAACCTACTGTTAGTTACAAACTAACACCGTTAGTTTTCTACTATAATTATTTGAGAAAAAAAAATTAAACCTTAATTAATCTCTCTCCTAGAAATAAATTATTAAAAATCTTAAAATTTAATTAAAAAATGTTTAAACTTAAAAAAAATCTCCAAGGTAATTGTTTTTGCAATTTTGGCACGAACGTAGGAGTTTCTTTGCAATTTCCAATAATGCAGGGGCTTTTTTGCAATTTCAAGATAATTTAGGGGCTTTTAAGCAAATATCTATTAAAACACTACATACATGAGCAAGACGGGTGAGTTTTGCGCTTTGGTCCCTCAAAAAGTTATGCACTTCCACTTCGGTCCTCGGCTCGACCGGTCCAACCGCGCTTGAAACTTTTGCCACAAACTTATTTATCAAACTCGCGTAAATTTTGCCGCTTATGAACCCCTTTGTGAAAAACGGCTCCATTTTCTCCTCCGCAAAATCCGTTATTCCCCTTTTGAAAATCGAAACTGGTTCTGATTGTTTTTTGGGTGTGTTAGGGTTTGGAATTAGGGTTTGGTGGGGTTTTGGTTTGGGGATTTGGGGCTTTTTAGGGGTTTTTTGGACAGGATTTTCAAATCCTGGAGGTTTGGTTGGTAAATTTTCGAAACCTGGGGGTCTAATTGGACTTTTGGAAGAACTTGCATTATCCCAATTTGAGGAATTTAAGGCGTTATTTGCCCAATTTGAAGAATTTAGGGCGTTGTTGTTTGGCCGATTTGATGAATTGGAGAGATTATTTGCCCAATTTGATGAATTTGAAGTGTTTGTTGCCCAATTTGATAAACTTGGGGCGTTATAACACCCCAAATTTGATGAACTTGAGGCATTATTACATCCCCAATTCGATGAATTTTGTGCAGTATTTGCTCGATTTGATGAAATTGGAGCATTGTTACTTCCCCAATTTGAAGAATTTGGTACATTATTTCTCAAATTTGATGCATTTGGGGCAGTATTAGTTACCCAATTTGAAGAAATTGGTACATTATTTCCCAAATTTGACGCATTTGGGGCAGTATTACTACCCCAATTCGATGCATTTAATGCATTATTCGCTTGATTTAATGAATTTGAGACATTATTATTCGCCCAATTCGACTGATTTGGGGTATAAATTGACTTACTTTCTTCAAAATCAGAAGCCCAAGGATCATTCAACAATGGAGGTAAATCATCCTCTAATTGTGACGCATCGAAAACCGTGCCACTAGGGTTTACCTCTTCAAAACCAGGTGGTTTAGTTAGAATTTCATTTTCCACCGAACTTTCATATCCTGTCGGGCTTTTCACCTTCTCAACAGGATGAGCATTAAATGCACTTGGTTCACACGGACCGAGTCTATTTGAATCATTCCGTTTTATAACAGGTTGTTGAGGCAATTCTGAATCCATATCCCACGGATCATATAACAAAGGAGGCAAATCAGAAGGGTCTTTTTGCAAATCTTCATTTTCTGAGGGTTTGTTTTGCAATTTTCCATCTTCATGATTAAGTTGTGAAGAAGACTCACCCGTTTTTATGTTCACCATTTCATTCACATTTCCATTTGCACCTGGTTCATTTTTCACATCATCTCCAGTCTGATCTCCATTTGAAGGGTTTTGATTCTCTACAGCTCTTTCATTACCAGTAATCACATTATTATCATTATTACTGTTATTATTATTTTCATTGTTGTTGTTATTATTTTCATTATTATTAGTGTTATTATCGGTCCATTTGAAATCGGACCAATTAATATCTTTAATCGAGTTTTGCAACGCATTTATTGACCAATCGCGCCATTTCTGCCCTTCGTTCCATCCACTTTGTCCATTATTATCAGATGGTTTCTCATCATCTTTTCTCTCTCTAGAGTCTCTTCCCCTTCTTTGCCACTCAGAACTCCTCTCTCTCCTAAAATGTCAGTAGTTAATTAAAAATGCTAGTTATAATACGAAACTGAATAAAATCAACGTGAAATAAAATAAATGTATAATTAACGATATACCTGTCTCTCTCTCTACCTCTTGATCTGTCTCTCTCTGTACCTCTCGATCGTTCTTTCTCTCTACCTCTCGATCCGCTCCTTCTCCAGTTCTCTCTCTCCTCTCCAGTTCTTGATCCATTCAATAAAAACCTCAAATCGTCCTCTGCCAACTCAGGCGAGAATTTCGATCTATTATTATTATTACTATTACCATTATTATTATTATTATTATTATTATTATTATTATTATTATTATTATTATTATTATTATTATTATTATTATTATTATTATTATTCCATGCATCAGCACCGCTCTGACCGAGTTTCTCGCCCCATCCGTCAATCTCCTTATCGTTATAATTTCTTTTTATATCTTCAGCCGCCTTTGACCAAGGCGAGAGTCCACCCGGTAAGTCAGACTCATTCTCGGTCCACGACACACCTGGTCCACCAGTCTGGCCCCACCCGTCAGACTCCTCGGTCCATGACGCACCTGGTCCACCAGTCTGGCCCCATCCGTCGGACTCTTTCTTAGTCCATGACGAACCGGGTCCGTTTGATTTCTCTCTTGATTTGTTTCTGCAGAACGGACGTCTTCCTCTACCTCTGTTTCAGATTATCAGATAAGGTCCATTATGTTAGATATTTTTTGTTTTGTTTTTTGGGATTATTATTATTATTATTATTATTATTATTATTATTATTAGTTTTTTATTTGTATAAAAAGGAAAGAAAAATGAGTACCGATTTCTTCTGAAATGATTGTCTGGTGAAATACTACGACTGTCAATACTACGGCGATTTCTTTCACCCCTACACAATATTTTTTATAAAAAAATAATTAATAATTACAACATTATATGATTATAATAAAAAATAAATTACCACTAACTAAATTTTAACTAAACTCTGATCAAAATTGCATCAATCAATCATATCAAAAATTAATCTGAAAATAAGTACCGGTAATTATTACGGCCTCTAAAACCAGGACTCGGCGAGTTGCTAAAATCAGGTCTCCTTGAGCTTCTAGAAACTTCTCTTCCTCTAGAAGCTTCTCTACCTCTGCCTCTGTTTCCTCTGAAGCTTCTAGAACCTTCTCTGCCTCTGTTTCCTCTGAAGCTTCTAGAACCTTCTCTGTCACGCCACGGGCTTCTGCTTCTACCCCCGCCCCTATACTGCCTGAATTATAATAATTAACTAGAATTATAATTAAAAGAGGGAATTTCAGAATTTCATATTATTTAAAAAAAAAAAGAATTTCATATTTACCTTTTCAAAACTTCAAAATATCATATTTACCATTCTGAAAATGAAAATGTCAAATTTACGCTTCCAAAATCTAGTATATATCATATTTATTTACCCGTCTAAAAATGCAAATATCGAATGTAAGGATAAATTTGATATTTGTATTTTTTAGAGGCATATATTAAACATGAAATATTTCGAGTATTTGAAGGGTAAATTTGGCATTTGATTTTTAGAAGCCTAAATATGACATTTTGATGGAATGAAAAAAATGGCCTAAATATGACATTTTGATGGAATGAAAAAAATGGCATTCTGATGTTTCGAAAACTCAAATATGAAATTCCCCAAAACTGAAATACTGATCAAAGTATAGCAACTAAAATTTCACAACACTTCACAAATATTTACAAAAATGTCCCTGAAAATCGAGAATATTTACCTTCTAGGAAGAGGCGAATTAGAAGGGCTCCTCGTCCTAACTCTGCTTCTATCAAAGTTCCTTCTGATTGGTGAACCTCTCATGAACCGGGTCCTTGGTGGACTATTTGGTGAACCTCCTCTTGTGGACCGGGTCCTTGGCGGACTCTTGTTAGTTTTGGACTGGGTCCACTCGCCATTGTCAGATTGTTCCGGTTGATTTGCAGCCAGGGTTTCCCATGGATCAGACATGCTCCTGTTGATTAATCAAGAATGTAATTGCATTAACGAAATGCTATTTAAGTTGGAAATTTTGATTGTTTGAGAGGTTTTGAGGTTTGATTATGAGTAATGTAGTGTATATTGTAGGTTTGATGCAAGAGATTGGAAATATTTGAAGGATTTTTGTGTAATTTCGTTCAAAAATGTGCAAATATTCTCTCTGGATTCTCGTTATGTTCATTCATTGGAGAGATAGCTTGATTTTACGAAGTATGTGAAAAACCCTAACGACTAAAGTGATAATATTTGTGCGAAATTAGGAATTTCGTGCGTTTGAGAAACGAATACGCTAAATCTACAGAGAAAATCAACTAAGAGACAGAAAAATTGCATGAAACACCATGAAACCTAGAAATTCTGAAAGAAAACCCGAAAATGAACAAGGATAAACATACATTTACCCTTATCTAAAGCACAGCATATTTTTCGGAAATTCAATCAGTAATTTTTCAAATAGAGAAGAATTTGAACGATTTTTTTTTTCAAAAATCACCACAAAGAACTGCTTATAGACAACATTTTTATCAAAAAATCGCTTCATGAAAACACCTTCTCAAAATCAAAAATCAGCAACGTCTAACCCCCGATTTTTCGCACAAATGCAAAAAATAGAACGAAAATTCAAGAAAACGAAACCATTTAACTTCTCAAAACATACAGCTAGACTAAATCGAGATAGAAAACAATGCATTCTATTCAGAAAATAGAGAAAAAAAACGAAGAAGAGAGAAATTAACCTCAAATCCTATTTTCCTCTTTCGCTGCTTAAAACATGAAGAAGAAGAAGAAGATGATCTTTCTATTTTAAGCATCACAGAGAAAATCGGAGGGCTGATGAACCCCCCTGTATTATTAGAAAGACCCGGTCCACTGAAGATTCAAATACAAGAATATTGCACGTCAGGTAATGTGATGACGTGGTGCTTAATGAGCGGAGGATTTATAGTGGACCGGACATACGTCCTGTATTATTAGAAAGACCCGGTTCACTGTAGATTGAAATACAAGAATTTTACACGTCAGGAAACGTGATGACATGGTGCTTAATGAGTGGAGGGTTTATGGTGAACCGAATGTACGGGATGATTTCACGGAAATGAGTCTGGAGCGGGATATAAGCCTATATGACCCTGTAGCCTAAAACAGGAAACCTATTGATGAGTGATTGTTTTATTTTTCGTGTAGAACCCTGGGAGTTTTATAATTCTATCTCACATTATTTTTTTTTAATGTGCATTGTTCTTTTATTTTGGACTTCTGAGTCGGTATAATAATAATCTTCGAAATTTTTGTTAATGAATAAAGAGTAAGAGTTGACTAAAATGTTCACTTTATCTTTTCTATAAAATATGAAATTTTTTTTTTTTTTACAAAAAAAATATTCTCTTTTTCTCTTTTTCACTTTTATCTCTATATTGATGAATGATATGAAAATCATCACTTCATAATAATTTTATTTTAGAATTTAATTGTTATCTGCTAATGATAAAACAAAAAATTTACAAAAACTAATGATGATTGTGTTTTATTCAGATGATAAGCAAAAGATAAAGTCATAATAAATATTTTTAGCATTTTTGTTCGTCGTGTGCTAATGACAGAATAAATTTAAAAAACATAATGAATGACAAATATATTGACTTATTCGAGAATGAGATATAAATATCGACAAACGCTTAATGAGAAAACTGCTTGTAAACATCCACATTTTAATCTCGAAATATCCGTAAAAGATACTTAAGGTCTCAACTAACCAAAAAAAATCAGATCACAATGCATATATCTTCAATATTTTTTTCTAATAAAATTTCATCATGTATAATAACTTACATTCTTCAAAATCATCTTGCTCAAGCCCCACTAGTACACAAATATAACATGACAAAAAGACTCCTTCAAAACACCAATATACAATCCATCATAAATTTCAGAAAAATAACACGATTGATCACATCAACAATATTGAGAAATCAAGGGACAGAAACAGACCTGTTATATTATATTGCCTATAATAGGCAAAGCTTCGGGCCGTATTAATCAGCATCATTTTATTTATTCGAAATTTGTCTCCATTAAAATCGTGGCATGGAATAGATGAGAGAGAGTCTGTTCACGCAGCGTCCTTTTTATAGGCACAGAGAGGATGAAAATAGTAATTCCCTTCATGCACCCCGTCTATGTGTTATTCTCAGAGAATCGATTTAAATGTCAGTCATATGGCTTAGGTGAACCGAGTTTAGGTGATTTTTCTGCACACAGCGTCCTTTTTTAGGCACAGAGAGAATGAAAATTGTAATTTTCTTCATACACGGAGTCTGTGTGTTAATGCGAGAAGATGTTAAGTGTCAGTGAAATGGTCTACGTCAACCATGTTTAGCTAAGATTTTTAACACAGCGTCCTTTTTTAGGCACAGAGAATGAAAATAGAAATTCCCTTCATACACCCAGTCCATGTGTTAATAAGACGAGAGTATGTTGAACGTCAGTGAAATGGTTCACGTCAACCATGTTTAGGTAAGTTGTTTTGTATCAACGGCGGGGAAATGGCTTCAGAGACATGACCAATGAAAGGGCGACACGTGTTAGAGAGTTTTGTTTTAGTTCTCCAGTTATAAATACTGGAGGTATACAGTGGCTATTGTATTTTGTACCATACACTTTTACTGTATTTGGTTGGAACAATTGTGTCATATTGAAATATTAAATCTCTATTTATTGGTAGATCCAGCTGTAGAAGAAGTTATTGAATTTACTGGATTAAATTAGATCAAATATTACATAAAAATAGGGGATATAAAATATTAGATTAAGTTAGTGGATAAAAGATGATTTGAATTATAAATCATGAGGTTAAATTGCATTTATGCAATTTAATTTTGATTTGATTTGAGCTAGTTAAAAAATAAATAAAATAATAGTTCGGCCTATGATAATAAAGCCTAAACTGGTAGACTCGGTCCATAAAGCCCATTTTTTTTTTTTTAACATGAATGTGGTTCACAATTTTCTTGTGAAATAAAAGAAGAAAAAAAAAGAAAGAAAAAAGGGAAAAAATGTTGGAAACTTGATCTACAAAGAGAGAATATAATCCACAAATATAATCTAAAAGAGATACTGACAAAACCACACATAAACCTTATTTTAATACTTTTAATACTAATTTACTTAAAGAGATGATGTATTTCAATTGCTTGTTTCTGTTTCACTATTTGAGAGAAGGGGTTGTTTTTTGTCGTCCCACTTGTTTAATCTCTTTCTTGCTTCTTCCACCTGCAATATAAAATTTTAAATTTTGATTTTATAAATAAAATGAAAATGTACTTAGTTATATTTTTGGAAGTTAATCACTAGAAAATAAATGAAATTATGTACCTCTTTATTCCAATCAGTCCTAAACGTAACCCAACATAAGATGACAGTTTGCATAAACGTCCCTCCAAGCATACCACCCCAAATACCCTGTACAATAATATTAATTCAAATTGTATAAATGTTTCAATTTCTATTTAGTGTTCTACATAAGGCTGTAATCTCATCAGTATAAATAATCCAAATAATTAATTATATATATTTCATTACTTTAGCTCCAAGATTGAATTTGAAGCCTAAAAGAACACCGAGCGGAACTCCTACTCCGTAATAACACCCCACATTTACATACGCTACAAAAGTTTGCCACCCACATCCAACCGCCACGCCTATTATATATAAAAAAATAAATTAAAATTATATAATTCATATTTTAACAAAATTATATCAAAATTTTGATATAAAATTTTGCCTGAAAGAACGGGTTGGATTCCATTAAGTATTAATGTAGTGGCGAGTAATGGACTCATGTCAGCAACGGCACGTGAAACTGCTTCACCTTCGGTAAAAATGTAGCTAATATAATTGCGACATAATATAAGAATAATCGCTAATGTGACGGAAATTATGAACGAAACAAGTGTCACTATCACGACGGAAAATTCTGCCGCCTTCGCGTGGCCGGCTCCTAGTTCATTTCCAACTCTCACACTAAATGAAAAATTAACAAAAAATGTTGAAATTTCATATTATTGTTTCAAATTGTTATTTTATTTTTTATTCTTTTCTGTCAAATGTGGTAATATAGTGATCTCTATATGGAACAAATTCTTGCGGTGACTGTGAAACATGTCATGATATGATCATGACTGACAGCCACTTAATATTAGAATATATGCTTATCAACTTCTTAATTATAAATTTTTATTCTCCAAAGTCAAGATTCTTAGTTTAGTTGTACTGAACCGATACTATTTGTCTAACTTATAAAAAATACAATATATCAAAGTTTACCTGGCTGCAGCATTTAATCCAACAGAGATCATAAACACAAATCCAGAAAGTGTTAAACTGCAACAATATAATACATAAAACATAAAACAAGTATATTTAAGTATCATATTGGTTATATGACATGATTCAACTGCTTAATAAAGAATAGTTCGATCATCAAATCTAATTACTAAGATCATGAGCAAAGTATGTGTGGAAACATGTTCAATTAAATAACTTTTCCAAATATTAGATAAATTTCTTACCAACATTCCATCAAAAAATAAAATTCTTACCAAACAGTGAGAGAATCCAACGCTACTTGCGGATCGTCAAGCAAACCAGTTATGAGAATCAAAATCTGAAAATACCACGACTCTAAACAAAGCATTACGGCAGAAGAGATAGACAATTTAAAAAAATTCGGCAAGCCCGTAAAGGCCTGCCAGCTAAACCCGGTCCATGTAACCCGGCACTTCGAGCTAGTCACAATGTACAAAAACTGCGCCCCAACTATGAACCACCAGATCAGACTCAGAACCAACGAGGCGCCAAACAAACCGAGTCCAAGTTTATAAACTACGAGCCAACTTGCAAATAAATGGATTGGCACCATAATGGCCGAAATATACGCGCTTGGTGCAACTATACTTTGAGATTGTAAGAATTTTTGTATCGGAAAGTTGGCTGCATATGCGAAGATCTGAGGGATCAAACCGAACACGAATTTTGATGCGGCTGAAGCGATGTCTGGTGATTCTCCTAAGAGGATTAGAATCGGTTTTGAGAAGGCGTAAAGAATTGTCAGTGGAATTCCAGTAGCCATTAAGAGAACTGTGGATCTTTGGAGGTAGACTCCGAGCATTTCGTATTTTTGAGCCCCGTATGCTTGGCCGCATAGTGTTTCTACTGCACTCCCCATACCTAACTATAGAAGGAAAATTTTTGGTTCTATGTGAATAAAAATGTATCTAGTTATAAATAATTTATTTTCAGTTTGTAGAAAAAGTCATTTTTTATTTTCTTATTTAAATTAATATGATATGGCGATATTTTCAAGAATAAATCAATTTTGATTCTCATATCTTTACACTAGTGAACAAACGATGTAACAAATAAAAAAGACGGTTTGACATTGTTGGCCATCAGATCACAGTACCAAATACAATAATTGTGTAGTAAAATCTTGGGAAATTCTTCAAAAACCCCCTATCTTTTCTGGAATTTATCAAAAACCCCCTAACTTTTCAAATTCTTCAAAAATCCCCTATAAAGTGGATTGAATTTTTTTTTTTACCCCCTATGGGGTTAGCTTTAACTTTTCCATCCATTAAAATTTTAAATGGACCAAAATGCCCTCATAATTATTTTCATATTTAATTTTGTTATTAAAAATACAAAATAAAAAATAATATTTTACATAAGTAAATGAGAATTAAAATATGAAAAAAAAATTATAAAAAAAAAAGAAAAAAAATATTTTTACGGTAAAGTAAATTATAACTTTATAGAATAATAAAAAATATTTTTTTGTAATATAATATTAGTGGATGTAATCAGAAATTAAGAGAGGTATTTTGCTCAAGAAAAATAATAATGAACTTATTATTAAGAAAAATAATAATATATAATTAATATGATAATATCATATACTGTTGATTATATTCTTTAATAAAAAAATGCATGAATATTTGCATCAATAATTAGTAAAAAAACTAATACATAGTATATTATCTATTTGTTAAGTATAGATTAATTTGTGTTAATTATATAGTAGTTAATTTAATTAATATAAAAGGGTAATATAGTCATTTTAAAAAATATAACCTCATAATGGATGGAAAGTTGAATGTAGGGGACTAAAAAAAAATTCAATTGGCTTTATAGAGAATTTTTGAGGGAATCTAAAAAGTGAGGGGGTTTTGATAATATTGAGAAAAGTTAGGGGGTTTTTGAAGAATTTCCCTAAAATCTTCCTAGACAAGAAAATTTAAAATATAGTTGACCCTGACCCACATCACTAATTTATTTGCAAGGTACCTGCCCTTTTTAATTTCCTTTATTTTTCCCTGAGATTTTGTCACATATACACCTATGATTTGTTGCAAATTATATCAAAATCTATCTCTAAACTTCTAAATTCGATTTTTTTCAATTGCTCAAGACAACCGCAAAAAAGAACCAATCAAGTTGATCAAGACAAAACCATCCAGGTCTCTTGTACATATCCTTATCTTCACTATTCATTTCCCTTTTTTCTCTCTTCCTTATACTTTTCATAAACAGGAACAAATTACAAAACAAATACATACCATTAGACCATATGCAAAAACTTGGATGCCATTATTTCCGAGCGAAGAGGCGGCCAACTCTAAGTTTCCAAGATGACCGGAGAAAATCTGAGTGGAAATGGAAAGAGTGTTATTTAATGCATACACCACTATGGCCGGTCCGGCAATCGGTACGAGCAGTTGAAGCTCTATTAACACTGCCATTGTGGCACGACGAGCCCATGATGTGTCAGTGGTGGTTAGTACAGATTCGAGCTGGCGACTTAGTTCCGTCCCGCCGGTCATGGAAAGATAGATCAGAGAGAGAGAGAGAGAGAGAGAGGGGCTGGCACCACAAGTCTTATGAGATGAGAGTATCTAACTTTAATAGTTGTAGAGGTCTTTTTTTTTTTTTTTTGTTGGTGGACAACTTTTTTTGTTCAAGGGTTGATTAAATTTAATATTTAGAAGAGGTTGGGTGAATTTATAATTTAAAAATAAATTATGTATACCATTGGAAATGGACCTTTTCCACAAGATAGGCTTCCTGTCTCACAGTTGAAATGACATTTAAAAATGAGAGCTCATAAATCACGAGATTACTGTAGCGACTCTGTAGCGATAGTATATAAAAATTGAAAACAGTATATGTAAACATATGAACTGAAAATAAACAGTATATAAAAATTCATTCTATAAAACATTATATATTTAAAAAAAATGAAAACAGTATATACAAACATATAAACTGAAAACAAATAGTATATAAACAAACATATAAACTGAAAACAAATAGTATATAAAAATTCATTCGGTGAACAATATATATTTAAAAAAAAATAAAAATGGTATATAGCAACGGTATATAATTTCAAGAGAAATTTACAAATAACCCCCTATCTTTTCAAAATTTACAAAAAATCTCCTGTCATAAATGTTTTCTTTACAAATACCCCCCTCCATCCACTTTTCCATCCATTTAATACTTAATTTTTCAAAAATGACCAAAATACCCTCAACTAAAAGAAATTAAATAAAAATTAAATTAAATAAACATAAAATAAATAAAAATATAACAAAATAATTATTTAAAAAATAAAATTAATTAAATAGAAATAAAATTAATTAAAATAAATAAAATTTAAAGAATAAAATTAAAAATAAAAATAATTAAAGAATAAAATAAAAAATAAAAAATAAAAAATAAAAAACAAAAAATTATTAAAAAAAATATTCAATAAAAATTAATTAAAATAATGAAATAAACAAAATAAAATAAGTAAAAAGCTAGAAATAATAAAATAAAAATACAAATACAAATAATTAAATAGAAAATAAAAAATTAAATAATATTAAATAATAATTATTATTATTGACACACGAAACTCTCATTATTAGTGGTGGAACTTTATAAAGACCGGAGGTGCATGTGGCATGCCCCCACCCCAAGATTTTGACAGAAAAGTATATATTAATAGTGCTTCGGTAATTATTTTTTTCCGAAATACATGTATTTCTATGTATTTGTCCCCGACCCCCAATCCAATTTTTTTTCTACAGTGTTAATTAGTATAAAGATAATTTTTTTCCCCCCTAATAAACAGAGGCAAGATCAGTCCTGCTCATTATTGACACAAAAAATCCTTTTTTATATTAAATAAATTTTTTTGTCTCAATAATTTTAATTTTTATTATTATTAAAATTATTTTTTATTTTTATTTTTTTATTAATTTATTTAATTTAATTATTTTTACTTTTTAAATCTTTTATCTTTTTAATTATTTTTATTTATTTTATGTTTATTTAAATTTTTTTTTTTTTATTTACTTTCTTTTGTTTATTTAAGTTTATTTATTAATTTAATTTATTTAATACAGGTGAGGGTATTTTGGTCATTTTTAAAAAATTAACCATTAAATGAGATGGAAAAGTGGATGGAGGGGGATATTTGTAAAGAAAACATTTCTGACAGGGGTTTTTTTGTAAATTTTGAAAAGGTAGGGGATTATTTATAATATTCAGAAAAGATAGGGGGTTATTTGTAAATTTTTCTAATTTTAATCTGTCGCTACAGGGTCGCTACAGTATCCCCGGCGTGATTTCCAATTTCCCTTTAAAAATAGGGCGGGTTTCTTTTGTATGACTAAGAAAATTTCATAGCTTTTGCTCTTAAAATATAATCTAATTATTAATGGATAACTAATTTGTCGGCTTCTTGGCATTTGCCATGTTGCTTGCAAATGAGTTGGCTTAGTTAAGATCAATGGAAACTTATCAAAATACATATCTTGTTTAAATGATTTTTTATTCATGCACGCCGCCATGTAATTTTCTTTAGAAAATATCAGAGTTTTAATATGTATCTTTTTTTGATAATATATAGAAAACATATTTATAAGTTCCATTTAGAAGTACTTCAAAATATACATAAGTAATTAGTATGCTTATTACGCCCCAAAAAAATATGCTTATTAATTTCATCATGCAGCTGCCAATGATGCCTGATCTAATGATAAAGTTCATTGCATTTGGATCAAGATGTTGTTAATTCTAAGTCGTCATTAGTATTTCTCTTTGTTTAATTAATTACACATTTATGTCTTTATTGACACATCTGATTCTTGTTTAATTAAGTATGTAACAACTGTTGTCTTCAATATTTTTCTGTCGTGTAGTAGTAATAGACTTACTTATAATCATACGTATGTTGGTTATAATTTTGAAAACTAATTAAATAAATGAATTAATAAATAAATAAATATTGTAATGTGATTAAAATCTAGATATAACTAATGTGTCATTGACTCGTGACAAATTAACATATTTATAAACATGTTTAACCATATTAGGCATAGACATCATAAACTAAAACATTTCTCTTAAAGTTTGCCAATTATTAAATTAGCAATAACTAATACTAAAGCGTTAAAATTTGTATTATGATAATAAAGATACGATGTTGAAAAAGCAATAGCTTCTAGCTATCAACAATTGGAATCCATGTTTGGAATTCATGTTTGGCCTCTTCCTCTCACAAAAATATTTCTGTGGAATTTTATACCATGTATACAAGAAGCCTTGACAGTGATAATCAGAATCTTGCTTTAATAATTGACCTAGAATAAATGATTGTTCATGATTCTCGTTTTTTTAGATTTTTATAATTTACATAGTATTACTTTTGCAATTTATAAATTATCATTGGGTACTTTTGTAGGTAAAAACTTTAAAAGTATATATTTGTAGTGTTAAGAATATAGTTTTGATACTCTTATCTTGATAAAAAAGACTTCTGCTGGACTAAAATTTGGGCTATGGCCTTTCGATAAAACATATATTTGTAGTATTAATGCATCTGTCCTCTCCTTGGCTCAGGGCGAAAAATTGTCCGACCTATTTTGTACTATGTACTGTGACAGTGAAATCAGAATCTACTTTAATCATGCATCAGTGTCATAATTTTCAAAATATTATTTTGTGCATAAGCAAAGTATAAAAATGGTTTTCGTTGTTAGCATATCGTTTTAATTTTTTTTTCAGATTTTAATGAGAAATGGACTGAGATTTTGGGCTTTTTGGGTCGAGAAGGAAAACATTCAATCCGTAAAATCCAAGAATTTATCCAACTGTTCTGTTCACATAAACAAAATTTCATTCATTTACTTGTACTGTTAAAATAAAATTAACCGGCCAACTTTTTTACAAAAGTGACCACAATTCACAATTCAAAAACTTGTAAAGATTACATTTACACCAAAAACCAACCAAGAGACTCTGTTTCACTCATCTCTGTTTCCCTTTTCTCAACTCAAAACAAAACAAAGAAAGAACACATATTGATTCAAGCTTTGCGAATAACAGACATCATGGCTTTTCTAACTCTGGAAATGGTTTTCGTGCAGGAATTAGACCTCATCAATCTGACAAGCGACGGCGATTGATGACGTGTCTCAGCCTTGTCTAAGGTCTTGTAGATCAGAAACTGAGCTCTCCTGTGCTTTCTCTCATCTGGATCTTCCTTCTCCACTCTTGAGTACGAGTAACTTCTCCTCATCATATCCATCTCTCTCTCTCTCAAGTCTCACTAACTCTCTCTCAATTGCTTTTAGTCTTTTGAGTGGAAGATGGATGAATGAGGAGGAATAAGAAGCTCTGATATATATACTAATTAATGGCGTGCAATATGATATATAATGATTTACATTATATATGATTTACACGTGCATGGAATTAATTTTCATTTATTTAAGATTAGGTAAAGCAAGGAAGACCAAGAAGAAGCAGCTTTTTTTTGTTTCTTCTTGGCTGCACAATAATTATCAGTCTTCTGAAAAATAATTATCAGTCAGAGAAAACGGCTCTCGAGTCACTGCCATGTGGGCCCACTCAATTCTTCGGTCAATAAGAGAAGAAATTATTATATGCCTTATGGTTTCTCTCTATGACTTGTGGGGCCCCAACTAATTTTAAGAAAGTTTTATTGTATAAATGGAGACCACGATTCAAGTAATTTTTAAATAGACATGGTTCAGCAACCTTTTGTGAGCCAAACTTTCTTCGATTCTTTGCGCCTCGCGTCTCTCTCTCTCTCTCTCTTTCTCTATCTATCAATTCCCACGTTTTCTTTTTCTTTTCTTCTCTCTGTTGGGGGGATTTCTCCAGCTCGAGTGAACGATTTTTCGCCGAGAATTGCAGTTTCAATTCGCTGTTTGAGCTCATGAGGTTTGTAATTGCTTCTTCTTTGTTGGTTTGTGGATTCTTAAAGATCTTGATTTAGGTATGGTTAGTTGTTTCAGTTCAATCGTGTCTGTCGTTTTGTTTCAAAGAGCTTGATTCTGGTACCAATTGATTGGGAATAAGTGAAATTGAGAGTAATCGTCCTAATTTGATCAGTAATTGAATTTTTTTTCCCGAATTTTAGGTCCTAATTTGGTACCAATTCATAGAGACAGTGCCATGCTAATCTTACTCCACCTGATTAATAGAATACTTAAACCCAATTTCAGTTCTTGATTATCCCCTCTTTTTCTTTTCAGAAATAAATCATTCAAAATAACAACTTGTGAAATTTCATGGAAATCAACAATCAAAGGCTCGACAAGCCGACCAAACCCAAACCCAAACCCAAACCCAAACCCGAAATCAACAAGCCGACGAAATCCAAACCCTAATTCTAACCCTAAACCTAAATCTAAACCTCTCACTACAAAACCCAAAAAGAAAAAGGACTATATAAGCCAATTACCAGACCACATCCTTCACATAATCCTCTCCTTTCTCTCTCTAAAACAGATGGCGACACGTGTGGGCCTCAATGCTAAAATTCGACTTTTACGAGGACCAATTCGCAAAAATGGGCCAAAATAAATTCGTCACGATTGCGAGCTCAGCAATTCCATACCGCCGAAAAGAAGATTTTCAAAATTTCAAAACTTTTTTAATTGGGGATTCAAGTTCAAATCTTGCCAAAAGCTCTATATGGATCGAATTAACCGTAAAGAATGAAGTTAAAAATCTTCATGTAATAATTAAGCTAAATAAAGAGGGCGGAAAAGTAATTTTACCAAGATCGGTTTTGACTTGTGAGTCTTTGAAAGAATTATGTTTGTTTTGCACCCAAATTTGATGAATTATTACATCCCCAATTTGACGAATTTGGTACATAATTTCCCAAATTTGACGCATTTGGGGCAGCATTACATCCCCAATTCGATGAATTTGTCCCATTATTTGCCTGATTTAATGAACTTTTCCCCCAATTTGACTGATTTGGGGCATTAATCGACTAATTCTCCTCAAAATCAGAAGCCCAAGGATTGTTCAACAATGGAGGAAAATCATCCTCTGTTTGTGACGCATCGAAAACCGTGCTGCTAGGGTTTAAGCCGTTATTAGCGTTTACCTCTTCAAAACCAGGTGGCTTAATCGGCATTTCATTTTCCACCGAACTTTCATATCCAGTCGGACTTTTCACCTTTTCAACCGGAGCAGCATTAAATGCACGTGGTTCACACGGACCAAGTCTATTTGAATTTTTATTCTGTTTTATGACAGCTTGTTGTTGTGGTAATGCTGAGTATCCCATGGATCGAATAATAAAGGAGGCAAATCAGCAGGCTCAGTTTGTGAATCTTCATTTTCTGAGGGTTTGTTTTGCAATTTTCCATTTTCATGATTAAGTTGTGAAGAAGACTCACCCATTTTTGCATTCGACATTTCATTCAACTGGTTCATGGTTCACATCATCTTCAGTTTCATCTCCATTTGAAGGCGAGAGCCTACTAAAAATTTTCATTAATAATAATAAAAAACGGTTACATGATTCTTGCCAAATTACATTTGATGCAATTCAAAGTCTACATTTAAAAGTAAAAAATAGAAAGAAAGACTCATGTCCTAAATATCTATCTTCATTTTCACAATGAACCTTAAACTATTCGGAGGATTGTCATTACGGCCGAGCTCTTGTCGCGGTCGACTTCTTGCCGTAATGGTTGTTGCCGACCTACACAAAACTCGTACCGCTGCAGAAATAACAATCACAATAGATCGGTGCTAGGTTTTTTGAAAGAACCGTCGACCTCTTCTACCAAATACGCTTCAAAACCCTTCCCGAATCTGATCGAAATCGGTGCTAAACGACCTCCCCGCGCCGCCCGAAACTACATGCAATTATGCCTCGAAAAGACCTGTTATTAGCGAAATTTGCATATCGGACCCTTATTCAGATAGAAAATTATTTTTTGTTCTACTGTCCGAATTCGGCCAAATGGAGAGAGAACATAATTATCAACCTTTTCTTCAAATCTCTTCACACGTGAGGGGTAGGAAAAGATAGGTTATTATTATTTTGCATGTCTTGAGGAGATAGAAAAAAGAATGAGCCAAGCATAGCGCCCGTAGTTGAAGAAATCTTTAAATTACCTCGGGTTGGTCAGAAACAGCTAATGTTTTTTTCTCTAACTCCAACTTTGAACGCTTGGATCTCTCTGAGTTTTTATTCAATTGCCGGATTTATTTTTGTAGAATCTTCGCATTGTTGTCGACTAAAAAATGTTCTTAGCGAAATTTGCATATTGGACCGTTATTCAGATAGAAAATCATTTTTTTGTTGTACGGTCCAGATTCGGCCAAGTGGAGAGAGAACATAATTATCAACTTTTTCTTCAAATCTCTTCACACGTGAGGGGTAGGAAATGATAGGTTATTATTATTTTGCATTTCTTGAGGAGATAGAAAAAAGAATGAGCCAAGAATAGCGGCCGTAGTTGAAGAAATCTTTAAATTACCTTGGGTTGGTCAGAAACAGCTAATGTTTTTTTCTCTGACTCCGACTTTGAACGCTTGGATCTCTCTCAGTTTTTATTCAATTGCCAGATTTCTTTTTGTAGAATCTTCGCATTGTTGTCGACTAAAATATTTTCAGCCGCCTTTGACCATGGTGATAATCCACCCGGCTCGGCTCGTCAGAATCATTCTTGGTCCATCACGCACCAAGTCCGCCACTGGTCCCACCCGACAGAATCCTTCTTGGTTCATGATGCACCGGTTCTGTCGTGGTCAGTGTTCCAGGAAGAGTTCTGGCCCCAGCCCATAGATTTCTTCTCGGTCCATGACGCACCGGGTCCATTTGATTTCTCTATCTAATATGTCATTTTGTATTATGTTATTGAATGATATGACAAATATTAATCATTATAAATTATTAATATTATTATAATATAATATTAGTACAATATGATATAATATAAATCATCTAATATCAATAACATGATAATATGTTAATATCATTTAATATACATATTGTGGTCAATATACAATTTCATATTTAATTAAAAAAATAAAAAATATTGAAATAATGCTATCTAATATGTCAATTTGTATTATATTATAAAATGATATAACAAACATAAATCATTATAAATTAATAATATTATTATAATAAAATATTAGTATAATATGATATAATATTGACAATATGGTAATATTATTTATTAATAATATTGTGGTTAATATACGATATCATAGTTATTTAAAAAAATAGAAAATATTGAAATAATGTTATCTAATATGTCATTTTGTATTATGTTATCAAATGATATAACAAACATAATTCATTATAACTTAATAATATTATTATAATATAATATTAGTACATTTTTTCTAATATAATGGTCTAATATTAATAATATGATAATATTATTAATTAGAAATATTGTGGTCAATATACAATACTATAGTTATTTAAAAAATAGCCCTTAAAGCACAAAACATGTATTAAATGAAATCATAAATTATATTTGAATGAAAAAATATATGATTTATATAAAATAAAATAATATGTTACTAAAATAAATTATATATAGAGAACTAACTTTAATTTTTATAGTTAAAAATAATATAACTTTTAGAGACTAAAAATGAATATCAAAAGTGAGATGAATTTTAAAAATATTGTCAAAAATAAAGGGTGTTTCAATAACTTTCAAAATAATGTCAAAATTGAATCAAGTGAGTTATCAACTTTTATTTATATATGAAAACATATAAGATAATTTTTAAATATTGAAAGGATTTAAAATATTTTATTTTACAGGGATTAAAATGGAAACATGTAATGAAAATATTTGAGGGTTCATGAAAATGATCATTTTTTAGAGTGTGGCTAATATTATTTTATTAGAGGGTAAATTTCACCGTAGATCACTCAACTTTCTTAAAATGACCAAATAGGTCACCTAACTTTCAATTATCCCTAGTAGTTCACTCAACTTTTGATTTGTCCAAATTAGGTCACCCGGTTAATTTTCCATCTATTTATTAACGGAATTGACACGTGTATGACACATCATCGCTGATTTATGCAGTCCACGTCATCACCGACTTATAACTCAAATAATCCTCTCAAATATACCAAAATCACAGGAGGTCATCCAACTTTATAATTATTTCACTTCAAGTCACTCAACTTTGAAAATTTATCACCAAAAGTCACTCAACTTTAAAAATATATCACGAGAGGTCACTCAACTTTAAAAATATATCATAAGAAGTCACTCAACTTTACAAATATATCACAATGGGTCACTCAACTTTAAAAATATGTCACCAAATGTCACTACCTTTAATTATATGTTAAATTTTAATTTGTTGAGACGATTATAGTTCATGTGAGACTTATTTTTTTTCTTTAAATATTAATTACATGATTTTAGCAAAAATGAGATAGTTATAAAATATCATTTTTATAAAATACAGAACAATATTTTTCTAAAAATACTTTACAAAAATATTTTATATCATTTTTAAAAAATTATAAAATCATTTAGAATTTTTTTTTTAGAAAAGAATATTTTTTTAAGGAAATATTTTCATTTTTAAAAAAATTACATTTCAAAAATTATTTTATAAGAGAATATTTTCTTTAAAAATGAAAGTATTTTATAAAATACTTTTATTAAAAGTATTTGTTTATAAAAAAAATTGAAACATAATTTTTTTAAAAATGAAAACTATTTTTTTGAAAAAATATTCTTTTCTGAAAATATTTTTAGGAAAAATGTTTTTCTGCTTATTTTAGATTTTTTTAAAATGATATAATTTTTTTATAATTTTTTAGTAATTTTTTATTTCATAAAAATGATATTTTATAACTATTTTTTTTTTGCTAAATTTAAAGAAAAATAAGTCTCACATGAACTATAATCGTGTCAACAAATTAAACCAACATATAATTAAAGGTAGTGACATTTGTTGACATATTTTTAAAGTTGAGTGACCCATTGTGATATATTTGTAAAGTTGAGTGACCTCTTATGATATATTTTTAAAGTTGAGTGGCCTTCCGTGATATATTTTTAAAGTTGAGTGACCTTCCATGATATATTTTTAAAGTTGAGTGACCTTTGGTGATAAAATTTCAAAGTTGAGTGACCTACAGTGAAATAATTATAAAGTTGGATGACTTCCTGTAATTTTGGTATACTTGAGATGATTATTTGAGTTAAAAGTCAGTGATGACGTGGACTGATTAAATCAGCGATGACGTGTCATACACGTATCAATTCCGGCAATAAATGGATCGAAAATTAACCGGGTGACCTAATTTGGACAAATCAAAAGTTGAGTGACCTATTGGGGACAATTGAAAGTTGAGTGACCTATTGGGGACAATTGAAAGTTGGGTGACCTACGCTGAAATTTACCCTTTATTATAATTTATCCAATATCGTAATATGTGATATTATTAATTATTACTAATAAAATATCATAATATCAAATATTAATTGATACTATTTACTGTAAATTATTACTCCTTAAAATAACTTAATAAATTAAAGAAATTCTTAAATATATAGAACTAATTAATGGTGCTTAAATTGGGAACTATTATCATATAAAAGTACATAATGGGGTACAAACTGGAGCCATATAATAAATCCACAGGACATGTCAAATTCGGTCCAAATTATAAGCTTTATATATTAGAAAGAATTATAAATGTTAACTAGTTTTCATATGTGCAAAGCACGTGTTTATCGTTCATTTATTATATAATTATGAGAATTATAGAATTATGACAAAAATTGAATATTTAAATAAATAAAAAATGCAAATTTACACAGAAAAGTAAAGTTACATGTATCACACTAGCTTTAACTTATTTAGCAAATGCATCCCAATCTTCCTTTAAAATGAAATCGAGCACAGGTTACAAGCTCAACCCGCAGAAAGAGCATAAAAATAATTATTAGATCTATAAATAAAATATATGGAACTACAATCTGAGAAAGCAGAAGTCAATTGGCCATAAAAAATTCAATAAAAGGACAGATAAAACCCGCTCAAAGATTGAATTTATCAAATGTACATACAACACAAATAATATAATAAATTATGACAACTCAAAAGTCAGATGTATCCAAGTTGATAAAATACAACATAAATAAATAACTAGGACAAAATAATTTATGATAAAATGCGTCAAGGCCCTTCAAAGTTACAGAGTAATTGTGTATCCCTGCGGGAAAAAAACGAACAAGTTTTAGTCAACGGAATGACAACATAATAAAAAAAACTTTTATTGTTTTCTATTTTCTGTTATTTATTTGTACCTTCACAGCCTTGAGCAATTCCTTGGCAGCACCATCATTCTTAAAGTGGTCTCTTATTGGCTAAAAAACAAAATGAATATATACACATATCTAATTAAGCCTATTTAAATGAATAACCATAATTAAATTTTACCCAAAACAATAAAAATAAAAAATAGAAGAGAAACAGGTTACCTGTAAGATTTTATTAATGGCTTTAGAAAGAGATGGTTTAAAGTCACAAGGATGCAAATGCCCACTCAAATAATCAGCAATTAATTCTTCAATTGTTGTATAAACCCTACATTTAATATATAAATAGACCATTACATAACTAATCCAAGAGACTAAATATAAAAGCAAAAATGTTACAAAACATGACCATGACCGAAAAGATATACAGTGCAAATATTATTTCTTTAATTAACTTTACTCGGTTGTAATATTTGCACTATAGACCATGTTAGGCCGGCGATTATGCTTTCTTTGGTTATGCAGTGTAGCATTTTTTATATAAAAATAAGAAATCAATAAGAAAAAAAATAGAAAAAAAAAATATAACTAACTTGTTGCCTCCGTATTGCTCTTCTCTAGAAACTTCAAAAGAACCAAATCAAGGAAATACAATGTATTTTATATACTCTATACAAGGATTTCCTTCTACTATTTTAGGAGGGCAATATGCTCTCTTTATCTTCACATTCACGTGCGCCTTTAAAACAAAAAAAAGTATATAAATTTTTTCAAGTAAATAAAATAATTGCATTTTAAATTTGTTGGGAAACAAATTAAAATTAAAATTAAATAATTTCATTATAAATTTAAACAAAAAAGGCCCTGTAAAAAAGAAACCCTACATTATTGGAATTGTAAAAGAGCCCATGCATGCCAAAATTGCAAAAGAGCTCCGATCATTACTTAAGAAGTTAACGCTGTTAGCTTTTATAGTTTAATTATTTAAAAAATATTTCTTAAAGATTAATTAACAATTCTTACAATTTATTGCTAATGGAAGTTTTTTTTTTTTTGCAATTCTGAATAATTAATGGGCTCGATTGCAATTTCAGCATAACTATTTCTGAAACTTCCCTATTTTGCTTTAGATAAGATGAGTAATTTAGGTTACATAAATACCTCATCATCTTCCATGAAGATTAAAGAAGTCGGATTACTCTTCGACATTTTCTCTTATCTTAGTTGCAATCCCGGTAGCATGTCTACAAATAATAATAATAATAATAATAATAATAATAATAATAATAATAATAATAATAATAATAATAATAATAAATTAAAAATATGGGGATTAAGAAATATACAGTGTGAGAGAATAATGGGTTTATATTTCGTTTTAATATCATCGAAATTTTCTCTCGCCAAAACATTCACCTTCCTTTGATCCATTCCCGGTTGGCATATATCGCCCTAATAAATTGCGTAAAGAAAAAAATATTCAAATACTTATAAAAAATAGCCAAACCATATTAAAAATACGGATTATCAAAAATAGAATGAAAAAAGAAAAATTACCTTGAGGAAAAATATATCAGTAGATTGCATACAAAGATTAAGAATCTGAGAAGCAGCTACATCACCTTGCTTACTCCTTCCCATTGTTTGACTGCATCTGCACAAAATACAAAAAAAAGTTATGCTAGATAATACAATAATGGGAAATTTTCCTTCAATAATTTTATTTACAATAGAAGGGTACTTTTGAAATTTTGACTCTCTAAATGGTATACAACAAAATTCCCATCAACAAGCAAAGGTGATAATTCTAGGCAGAGTATTCTTCCTCACGATATCCATAACAGGAGGACAATACTCCCCGGCCCTGCCATTAATCTCACCCGACAACCACAAGAACTCCACATTTTGCAAATCCATCCCTACAGCTTATAAGTAATTTCCGATCGTGCGGATTTGCTTAAATATCCGCCCATTTTGTTGTTCAGCTGCACTAACCAGATTTCAACCCTGCAGCCCGTTGATGCCATCCCGCTGGTGTCAGCATGGGATCGTCTGACGAGATTAATGGATATTTCAAGGAAGAATACTCTGCCTAGAATATAGGGACCTTTTTGAAAAAAATCTTAAAGCTGATAATTTTAGGGAATAGTAATATTTAAAGGTTTTTATTACAAATAATAAGAGTAGAAACTAACAGCGTTGGCATATAACCAACAATAGGGGCTTCCAATATTCACCCGTGACAATATTACCGATGCTTCTAGGCAAAGTATTCCTCCTCAAAATGTCCATCATAAGCACCCAATATTCATCAGGCCTCTTCTTCTCGTCAGAAGACCACACAAACTCCACATTTTGCTGATCCATCCCTAAAACTCTCCAAATCTCGATTAGATACTCTCCAATCTTGTGGATTTTCGTTAAATCCCCGCCCATTTCGTTGTTCAGCTGGGCGAACCCGTCCGCAATCCAGATCCTGACTTTGCAGCCCGCTGAGGTTAGTTTGTTCACGTTTATGGTTTTCATGACCCCCTGAAATAATTAAAATTGAAAAAATTGTCAGATGGTTGATTATCTTGTTTATTCTCATATGTTAGTACTATGAGATTAATAAATACACACTATTATGTTAGTACTATTGAAAAAAGCTGCTAACTAATATACCTGAGCGATGTGCATTCTTCTGGAAGGGTCAAAATGGTCGTACAAGATAGGATTAGGTTTCTTCGTGAGCAAGTTCCGTAGTTCTTCTTCTTGCATGCATTCTTCACCCATATTTCGGACCAGATGAAACTTCTCGTGTCATTCTGTACGGTTGAGTTTAGAGATCAATTAATTGGGATTTATTTCGATTCAGCTATGTTTCTGTACATGAAGAAAGAATACAAGGAGATAAGTGAGGTTTGTTGTTTACCGTGTGGAAGGATAGGGAGAGGGAGAAGCGGAATCCCCTAAAGCAACGATTCTTCTCCCCTTTTGAGCCGATTCTTCTGTTTGCTTGAGATTCTTTTGCAATTCTTTTAGAAGCATTTTGTTCACCTTCTTTAGTTTTGCAATTTCGGCCTTTGATGCCGTATCTAGGTTTTCGAGGGCGATTTTGAGAGAAGCGATCTCATTTTGAGCCTGAGTTAGGGATGGAGAGGGAGAGAGAGATGCGACGGAAACCGATAAATCGGCGGTGGAGACCGGCTCAGATTTCTCATCTGCCATAGTTAAAAGTTAGAAGCAAGGGTAGGGTGTACTCATTTGTTCATTTGGTCCGAAACCTAATCTATATATATATACACTATGTTAAAACGCGGAATGCACCGACTATTCGTTGCCACGTAGCCATTCGATAACATTTGGATGCACTTGTTCTTGAAGATTATTAGCTAACTTGACCGGTGCATATGGTCCACTCCCCTCATACAACATTTTGAACATGTAGTAATATACTAATATGTGATATAATTATATAATGACTATATTATACTAAATTGATTGTTTAAAATATTAATTTGTGAAATACAAATATATCTATACTATATATAATATATTTACGTAGTTATTATATTGATCAATATTACAATTAAGCAAATTAAATTACATAACTGTATGTCAATATACTTTAGCAATTAGTTTTTTCTACCTATATGTGGTTCATATATTCAACATACTACAAGGACATGTAGTTCCATTTGGGAGGTAAACAGTAAACTAGATGATCAAGCTATTTAAATATATTATGTTACGTGGATACTCCAATAAATGAGAAATATCATGAGAGTACGAGTATCTGATACGGATACAGCTGTGATACATCTCCAATATGTATCGGATACTGTTACACCCCGGTTCCATTTCAACATGATGTGTAGCGGTCATATCCTTAACTTATATTAAGGATATACGACACTAAAATAATATTAAAGCCGCGGAAAATTACATGGAAGAAATATAAATCAAGTATCTAAAAATATTTATTACATTTATTCTTATATTTATTTTTTTCGATACTATGACGACGCTCTAGGATGCTCTCGAATAACTAAATCTGAAATTTGAGGAAAGGGAAAAATTATGTGAGCATGAAACTCAGTAAGGATATGTTTCACATACATGAAAAATAATATTAGTTTTACTAAATAAATATTTAAGTAAATCCTAAAAAATATAAATATATTAAAAAAATTCTTTTATATTGAGATATCGACTTTCTCATTTGAACTTATCACGCACATGCACACACATATTAGATCGTGCCTTATGACTTCGAGTATGCCACAAGTTTTTCCGACCTCGTTATTGGATAATTCGGCGGCTCTAAATTTCACCTACTAAGTGTGGCCTATATCATCTTTCATAAATCAGCGATCTTGACTTCCACCTACCAATGACGGTTGTATATACTTTAACTAATTTCACTTTTTCACATCTCATTCTATATCTCATAAAATCATTCTCAAAATATTTTATCTAATCCATAAAATATTTTATATTTTCTCAAAATATTATATATTATCCTTGTAATATCTATTTTCATAAATAATAAAATATTTGTTATGAACAATATAAGCTCAAATAAAAATATAATTTTTATTATTAATATCAAAATAATTTAAAAATTGTAAACATATTTGAGAACATAAATTCTTACTTGAAATAAATGCGACATATTTGAACCGACCATTCTGATATTTCTGAGTTTTACTCATCTATTGAAATACTCCAACCTCTTGTTAGAAATTTGGATAGTTTGTTTGTTTGTTTGGAGGGATTAGAGAGGGAGAGAGTTGGGAGTAATATCAGAAAGTAAAAACAAATTTTGTGTTTTGTGAGAGAGAGAAACGAAACAAAGAGAGAAGGAAAGGACTAAACAATTAATGAGACTAGGTAATACCCGTGCTACGCTGCGTATTTTCATAGTAGATATAATTTTTGGAAGAATATATATTTTGACAATGAGTAATAATACGAGTAAAAACATGAAATTAAAAGCAATACTATTTATAATATTAAATAGGAATGATTAATTGCTCAGCAAAAATTGATAATATAAAGTATTTCTAATTTTAGATTACACACCATAACACTATCTAAACTACTAAAGTTTATAACATTACAGATCATGATATAATGTACTTAACTCAATACGATTACATGCCATAACATGGTATAAAGTTTTGATAGTACAAATCTTTAAACATGACTCCTTCACAAAATACATGGTTACACATAGCAGCTATTATATAATATATAATGGTAGTTAAAATGCATGAGAAAGTAGGTAGCAACATCGGTACAATCTTATAGTTATATAAGAAGTAATTTTTAGCTTGTCTGACGAAGAGAATGCTGTTCAATCGTCGATATCATCACTGAAAAATATTTAAAATCTAATTAAAATATAAAAAAGTTCATTTTCTTATTCATAATATATCGGTCAATATTATTCTAGTACCTCGAGTCCTTCTTGTTTTAACCAATAACTAATTTGTTTCTCTCTTCTAAACCATAGACTTTATTCTCAAATAAAGAATTCGGCACCTGAAGATCAATGGCAATAGATGAAAAATTGAAGTGAAATCTCCTTTTCTAAAGGGTAGCTTTGTGAATTTCAACTGAGAAGAGTGGACTTTAAAGTATGTGAAATTACGTGGATACACATCAAGTACTCAAGCTCCTGATCCTACACAGCCATTGTCAGAAGGACTCACTGCGCTTTCAGGAACTGGACCCTCGAGTAGTCAAAATATTCCAGGGACGTAACTTGACTGTATTATTTAAGGGACAAAAAAAAAATTATTTCTATTGATTAATATTTAACAAAAATTATTAGAGGGTCAACTACATATAAATACATATATTTAAAAAATTTCTTCTATAAAATACTATTAATATATACTAGTCTTTTAAAATTTTGAAAGATATGGATCTTTTCAATTTCTATTAAACTTCATTCACTGATAGGAAAAACAACTAGAGTCAGAGAATAGGACTCTTGAGTCACTGACACATGGGCCATATCTCAATAATTTGTTCAACTGGTCAATATAAGAAGAAGAGCTCATATACATGATCCCCGTCAAATTCCCCACTTGTCCCCCTTTCACTGTCAAACGAATCCCGTTTGACATCTTTTTAATTTAATAAAATCAAAAAGACATGTGGGTGCCGTTTGATAGTGTTATCTTTGTATGTTAGGGAAGATTTTTAGAGGGGCCATATAAACTTTTCCTAAGAAGAAACTATTTCATGTCTTATTCTCCTCTCACTGACTTTATTTTCTGGTCAATAAAAGAAGAAATATTATATGCCTATTAATTTAAAGAAGTTTTTATGTAATAATGAAATGGACTTGGTTCATATTAGTCTCTTGTGAGCCGAACTTCCTTCGATTCTATGCGCCTCGCATCTCTCTCTCTATGCTCTATCTATCTATTCCCGCGTTTTCTTTTATTTGCTCTTTTTGGGGTAATTTCTCCAACTCGAGAATTGGAGTCTCGATTCGCTGTTTGAGCTCCTGTGCTTCTTCTTTATTGTTGGTTTTTTTGGATTCTTTCAGATCTTCATCTAGGTATGGTTCGTACTTAGTAGGTTCTGTCATAGCTCTAGTCAGCTAGATTCTGGTATAATTGATTGGAAATGAGTGAAATAGACACTAAAGGTTCTATCTTGATAAACAATTGCACTTTTAGTCCCGGATTTTTTTTCCCAATTGTTTCAATTTGGTTCCTTTCTTAAGTGGTCGTCCAGTTCATAGTGACTATGTTATATTACTCTTACTCCGCATGATTAATACAAAACTTCAATCCAATTTCAGTTCTTGATTTTTCCATCCTTTTCTTTTCAGAAATAAATCATCAACATGACAACTCGTGAGATTTCAAAGAAATCAACAATCAAAGGCTCGACAAGCCGACCAAACCCAAACCCTAAAATAACAAGCCGACGAAATCCAAACCCTAATTCTAACCCTAAACCTAAATCTAAACCTCTCACTACAAAACCCAGAAAGAAAAAGGACTATATAAGCCAATTACCAGACCATATCCTTCACATAATTCTCTCCTTTCTCTCTCTAAAACAGAGAGCTCGCACGACCATTTTATCTCACAGATGGCGAAATGTGTGGGCCTCAATGCTAAAATTTGACTTTTACAAGGACCAATTCGCAAAAATGGGCCAAAATAAATTCATCACAATTGCCAATTCTGCGATTCCGTACCGCCCAAAAGAAGATTTTCAAAATTTCAAAACTTTTTTAATTGGTGATTCAAGTTCAAATCTCGCCAAAAGTTCTAGATGGATCAATTTTGCCGTAAAGAATGAAGTTAAAACTCTCTATATAATAATTAAGTTAAATAAAGAGGGCGGAAATGTAATTTTACCAAGATCGGTTTTGACTTGTGAGTCTTTGAAAGAATTATGTCTGTTTTGTTACCCAAATGTGAAAATAATTACGCCGCGTTTTATAAATATGAATGGATTGAAAAGTTTGAGTCTACAAAGAATGGAAATAAATTCGGTTTTTTTGGGGAAAATAATTTTGGGCTGTTTGAATCTTCAGAATTTGAATTTGCATTTTTGCGAGTTATCTTTTTCTGGAATTTCTTCAAAGAGTTTGAGAAATTTAGTGATGGAAAATTGTTGGATTAAAATAAAAGGCGGTAATAATAATAACAATAATAAATTTTTTATTTGCGCTCCAAATCTTTTATTTTTGCAATTCAATCAAGAGCTGAGAGATTTATTACGCCTTGAAAAGATTGAGAAAATGGTACTTTTTGGGCTTATTTGTAAATTTAATTGATATTTCTAATATTGTATATATATTGTAATAGTTGTATTTTTTATGTGTATCAGTTTAAGCTAGAAATACCGAATTTAAAACATTTAACACTTGGAGGAAGTTGGATCTCCAGCTATTCAAATGCCGTTCCGTTTTTTCTCAAAAATTCTCCTAAGTTAGAAAAACTTACATTATTATGCGAGCAGGTATTATTATTTATTTTTAATGAAATTCCGTATTTAATTAATTTTTTTTTAATTTAATTTTTTTTTTTTTCTATCTCTAGGGTTTTAGGAGTCTGGTTGAAAACGTATTAGAGTTGAATGATTTATCATTCAATTGTGCGGATTTGAAATTGGTTGAGATTGTTTGCAATCGGTCGAATGAAAGCATAGAGAAAATAAGGAATATTTTGGAGCAAAATGGAATATTGGATGCGGAATTAAACATGGATGGTTCTTATAATGAAGGGGATTTATTAAAGGAGCTTTATGATGTTTGGGTTTGGATTAACGATCAATTAGTTGATAAGACGCGTGTTCATAGGAATTTTGTTGTATGAGAGAGAGTTAATGACAATGATTTGATTTACCTTTCTATGAGTAACACGTTTACAACTTTATATAAAGTCATGTTGATGTTGTATTATGAAAAAGGGAAATTCTTTTTTGACACAATATAGTCGCTATGAAAAAAGAACTTACTTTCATGTTTGGTACAATGTCGTTAGTTTTTGAGAATTAACTAGTAAAATAAAGGTAATATGAGTATCTATCTATGGCACAGTAATGTTATATGAATATGCATATTGCATGATGAGAGTTATTCTTATTTAAACTCTACACCTACTTGATAGAAATAGGAGATCAAAATAAATAAAAAGGAAAATAAAAGGTTATCTCAGCCTATAAATAAGAGATGATAATTGAAGAATAAAAGCTAATTTATTTATTAGCTTGATGTTTTAATACATTTCACAAGGATATATATTCTTGTGATATATTAATCAAAATTCTAAATAATTCGAACCCTACAATAACTCAAAACACTTGAAAATTTTGAAACACTCATGAAACTTGATTAATTTAGAATAGGCTTCTTTTTGTCATTCCATGTGTTCAATCTCTTTGATGCTTCCTCCACCTACAATTTCCAAAATTATAATTATTTTCCTTCATTTTAATATTAACTATAGTTTAAAAGATAAATTTGACATATTTCTCAAGAAGGAAGAGAAAATTATTTATACCTCTTTGACCCAATTTGTCCGTACAGTGACCCAAATGAGAATGATAGTCTGCATGAGAGTTCCTCCAATCATTCCTGACCAAATTCCCTACAAAATACCAAATTATCCAAACTTAAGTAAATATATAACTACAAAAGTAGTACAGAAGTTAAAATTTCCAAATAAATCCATGAATTTTTTTAATTTCAAAATAATTTATGGTAATTTATACGTACCGCAGCGCCCAAATTGAAGTAAAAACCAAGGAGACAACCGAGTGGAATACCAACGAAATAATAGCAACCAATATTGACATATGCAACAAATGCTTGCCACCCACAACCAACAGCCACCCCTAAAAATCATGAACAAGTAAAAAGAATTATTTATCACTACCATGATTTATAGAATAAAATGTTATTTTAATTGGTTGGACATACTTTTTTTTTGAGGAAATTTGAAGAGGACTTAAATGTCCCCCTTCCAAATAAAAATTTCACTAAAATAAGCGTTTACTTTTTTTTTTCTATGAATTTACAAGTAAAGAAAAACAAGAAAAAAATGAAGAAAAATAACAAAGAAAGAACTGCCAAGACTCTTGGTTGGACATACTTGACGATTGATTACGAAATGTAGCTATTATACGTGCTCATCAAAGTAATGATTATTTTACTAATTATGTAGCTACATACTATTTTTCTAAATATGTTTCTTTTTTTTTTAATTAGACACAAAAAAATCAACCATATACGGCCTAGCTAGCTATAAAGGATCAAATTATTAGGCCATAAAGTTCTTTGATGCCTTAAAAAAAGGAAAGGTATATTTGTCCTCCCAACGTCCCCTTCACCACTGGTAAACGAGACTCATTTACCATCTTTTTCATTAATTAAATTTAAAAAATGTGAGCCCCGTTTACCAGTGATGAATGAAGCATTGGAGGGGATGGTAAACGAGAGATGTGTATATGAACTTTTTCATGTTACTTGTCCTTTCCTAATGAAGTCTAACTACTTTTGTTTTATCTAACATCAATTCAAAAAATTTCTACAAACTTAGTTCTATTGTGACATGTTTTGTGTTGTTATCTGTGAAACCATTCTTTAACATCTTGTATATACTTAACATGTATCTCAAATTTTATATATTGTATAGAAATACATATAATTTTGATAATAAAAGCCTACGATTAATAAGTAAATACTTATTATTTACACGTATAATAATTTATACCTGATAGGACGGGTTGGATACCATTAAGAATAAGCGTAGCAGCAAGCAAAGGAGTCATGCTTGCCACCGCACGAGAAACCTCTTCTCCCTCAGTGAAAATATAGCTGAGATAATCTCGAAAGAATAATATAAGAATCGATATTAGGCCTGCTATGATGAAAGAAACTGTTGTCACAACCGCGACCGAAAAAGAAGCTGTCTTGGGGTTTCCTGCACCAAGCTCATTACTCACTCTAACACTGCATTCATAGACAAAAAAAATATTAGATATTGTTATGACTGAAAAATACTTTGTTTATGCGATAACGCTAAAGAAGATATATTACCTTGCGGCGGCATTAAATCCAACTGAAATCATGAAGACCCATCCAGATATTGTCATGCTACATTAAAAATAAAAAATATTAGAAACAAACATGATTATTGTTTAAAAATTGTGTCTAAGGGGCACCAAAAATCATTTTATTAACACAATACAATAAGAATGAGATCTTACCAAACTGAAAGTGAATCAAGAGCCAATTCGGGATTTGGTAACAACCCTGCAATGAGCACCAATATCTGGAAATACCAAGTCTCAAGACATAACATCACTGCAGAAGCTGTAGACAACTTCAAAAAGGCTGGTAGATCCGAAAAAGCCTCCATAGAAAACCCAGTCCACGTGAGACGACATCTCGGACTCCAAACTATATAAGCAAACTGAGCCAGAACCGTGATCCACCAGCTCAGACTCAGTACGAGTGAAGCTCCTAATAAACCCCAACCCCACTTATAAATCACCAAGTAGCTCATTATCAGATGCACTACAATCGTAGCAGAAGAGATATACGCGCTTGGCGCCATGATACTTTGTGCTTGCATAAACTTTTGAATCGGAAAGTTAATTGCGTATGCAAAGATCTGAGGAATCAATCCGTATACAAATACTGCAGCAGCACTGGCAATTTCAGGTGATTCGCCCAAGAGGATCAGTAATGGTTTGGAAAATGCATACAATACTGCTAATGGTATGCCTGTCGCCGTTAAAAGAATAGCCGATCTTTGAAGATAAATACCAAGCATGCCGTATTTATGAGCGCCGTACGCTTGGCCACACAAGGTCTCCACAGCACTTCCCATACCCAACTGTCAATTTTTTTAAATAAATTAAATTCAGTTTATTAAAATACAAAATTAGAAAATAACTCGTCATAAAAAATATCTTTTTAATTTTTTCCTCAATTGGTCCAAATGGTGATGGGCCATTCATGGAAAAAAGTCTAGAAAATAATAATTGATAATAATAACGAGTCAAATACGACGCCTGAATTAATGCCCTAAAACCTAATTAATCAATAGAAAATTCTCCAGTCGTATTCAAGGAGAACTCAACATAAAATTGGATTCTTCGGTTCTTCGGTTCTCAATGAAACATGTCCATGGACAAATTCACTTATGGAGAAGATATAGATACCTTGTTCTTTTCCTTTTTGGTTGCTTTGTTAGATGCTACAATTTCCAATTCAAAGCCTTTAAAAGCTCCCTACTCATCTCCAGTCAGTTTCAAACTGGACACATCCATTTCATTATTCATAAACCTCAACAAGTTTCTTTCTACCAGTGCTCTCAAATTTCAGTATAACAAAGTGTTTTTTTGCAGTAATATATATAAAAACGCCATTAATGAATGAAAAAAATACCATGAGACCATAAGCAAAGACTTGAATCCCCGTGTTTCCGAGAGAAGCCGCCGCCAGCTCAAGAGTACCAAGATGGCCGGAGAAAATCTGAGTAGACATGGACATGATGTAGTTTATCATGTAGACCAGCACGGCCGGCGCCGCCAGGTTGACCAGCAGCTTCATCTCCATAACACCGGCCAGCCAGTTCCGGCGAAGCCAGGGGAGTGACGTGTCATTCAAGACGCTTTCTATAGCTCCGTTGGTTCCTCCATGAGCGTTTTGAGGCTGAGAGGAAGAGATGAGAGGTGAGTGGAGGGTTTTTGGAGAGTCTTGTGAAGAACCCATTTGAGAGGATGAGTTTGGTTTTGGTTTGATGGGTTCTTGTGAAGGTGAGGGAGATGAAAGGCTATTTGTACTAGTATTCTAGTACTCTTTTTTTCAAGTTTGGTTTCTCTTATTTATATAGTGGTAGGTAGGGGAGGTATTTGGTTTGATAATTATGATTTATTTATTTATTTGCTTATTGGTGTGTGATTTTGGAGCGTTTATTTTGAAGTGTGATAATTAGTAGAATTAGTAGAGAGTTTTAACTGGTTGGTTAGATATTAGTAGTTCTTGTTTGAATTTTCCTCCACTCATAATTTGACAATCTGACTAACACATGCTTAAATTATTGTTTGGAAGCTTCCATATACCCTTATCTTGGATCCACTTTCGATTATTTTAAACATTTAATTTGGATCTCAAATTGTAATATTTTATTATGAGCCACGAACATACTTTTGTACGATAATATTTGTAGTTTTATTTATTTTTTTCCTCACTAGTAACTTTCAACCAAGTTTTACAGAAATCACATGTAGCTCTGTCCCATAACCATAAATTATGTTTCAGTACCAAAAAAATGCAGATCCTTGTGTTGTCAATAAAATTTCCAAACAGCTTTTAATTGCAATTTCAGATATATGCATGAATCATATGCTGCCACGTAATTATTGCTAGTTAATTTTAGACCTAGTATATTTTCAATCAATCGTCTTTCTCAAGTAGCTAGGGGCAGCCTTTTGTCCTTCCTTTTTATTTGTCCTACCATTTGTTTGATATTTTGTTTTTGTTATCTTCCTACACCTAATTTTTCATATACAAACAATAAATCATTTATTTAATCTATCCTCACATTTTACTATTTCCTAGTGCAAACTGCAAACTATTCTAGATTATGTTTTTTTTCTTCTAATTCTTCCTAATGACATATTTTCTTTTGTGATTGAATGGAGATGGCTGAAAGTTCCAATTTCATTCCAACTAAAATACAGTCACATCAGTCTTATAAACGTTAAAGAAATTAAATGTTTAATTTAGTTGAACTATCAACATTAGACGTTGAAAGTACTTAAATATCAAAGGGAAAACATGCAAAAACAACAAGATTATTAAAGGCCAATAATATCACATGTTCCTATACAATCAGGCAACTTAATAATAATCAGCCCAAATGCCCAATATTCAAAATTCAAGGCCTGTATATGAGAAAAATTGTAAAACACATTTTAACATACGTTGGGCCAAAAAGCCTATATTCAAAACTGAAAGCCCGTGTATGAGAAAAATCTTAAAATTCTCTCAAACAAAATGAAATCTCCACAGTTAAATTAAATCGAACAAAATCTTTGGAAATATTTTATTTTATTGAATAGATAAAAATAATATGATAATTAAATACATGTAAGAGAGACATTAATGAAAAATTGGGTCTCCAAGTTTTTAAGAGAGTGATTGTGTGCGAAAAATCTTAAACTTCCCTCAAACAAAATAAATCTTCACAGTCAAATTAAACCAAACAAAATCTTTGGAAATATTATTTTTTTTTGGATAAGAAGAAATGTTATGAGAATTAAAAGCATGTAAGAGAGACATTAATGAAAAAATGGGTCTCAAAGTTTTGAGTGGTTGTGTCCAATAACCTCCATCAATTAATTCCCCCTCTTCCTTTCTTTAATGCCTCCTTTATCTCCCCCTGCTATCCTTCCCGATTCTAAAACTCTCTAATTCTAATCATCTCATTTTAATTTTATGGACTTTTTCTTTTCAAATAGCTATAAAAAAAGTTTTAGTTGAGAAAATAACGCTCGACCAATTTTATTTGTAGAAATAATACTTTCGCTCAGCTACTAGACGAAACCAAATGAATTTCGCCCAACCATTTGGTAAGTGCGGATTTTTATTTTTTCAGTATGTTCAGCTGTTATTAGTGCTTAAACATCTATTAATTAAAATTAAATATCATTTTCATACAGTTACCAAGCGAAAGTGCTATTTTATATGTATGTAATAAATTTGGCGAAGAACTATTTGAAAAAAAGTCCATTTAATGAATGATCTGTTAGTTTACTATTTAGATGATTGATTTGATTTTGGACCGTTAATAACTGTCAGTTATTAATTGTGTAAGTTTAAAATGGAGGGAATAACAGAGGACAAGGACCTTGTTCTTTCTCCACTTCACTTGAATCACACTGCGCACTGCAATACAGCTTCAAAATCTCTTCGAATCAAAAGAGAGGAACGAAAGGGGAAATCGAAAGAGAAAGGAGACAAATGGGGCTTGGCGTACTGCTCCTCTTTCTTCTCTTATGTAAGTAGATTTTTTGGGTTTTGTTAGTTTTTTGTGTTTTGAGGGTGATTTTGTTTTTTGTTTTTGTTTTTGGGACTGATCAAATGATATTTTGTTGGTTTTTGGTGGAAATAGAAATGATTGTTTTGGCATTTTTGGTTAATTTTGATTTTAGAGAAGTTGGTTTAGGAATTTTAATGGTTATTTATTGGGAGTTTTGAGCCGAGAGAAAATTTTCTCATTTTGCTTGATTTGTTTGGATTTTTTAAAGTTTTTGTTCTATCTCACTGATTCGTATACTTGCGATCTCAACAAGGGCGAAATTTGGGATTATTTGAGCTTATTTCACATCAATTTTCGCAAAAGATTAAAACTTTTTTCAGATTCCACTGTTCTTTCGTTTTCATTTCGTGCACTTTCTAGAGTGTTCAGTTACAACACCAATCTAATTTCTACATTTTCCAATTATTTAACAAAAAATGCAGCCAACACTACTACAATGGAGAACAAACGTTCAATCTCTTAATTTCCAAAATTCACGCAGCAATTTCCAAAAAACGGACATCACCACTTCAAATTCAAATCAAATCTCACTTACTAATTAATCAATTAATCACCTTTGACTTTCATCATTACAAATTTCCTATAACCGAACTTCTATAACCATTATTTCCATCCATTTCTTTTTGCTTAAGGTATATCTCTTTCAATCGGAGATGAAAACCCGAGTCCGTTGATACCGCAAATCCCCCCAAACGGGTCGCCCGTTCCGTTATTCGACCCGTCTCTCGCTCCCTCTCCCGTCTCTCCCTTCTTCAACATCAGCTCCGGCCCCAAACTATCAGGTGAATCAATATACCTTTTCTCCCCTCAATATACCGTTTTATTATTTCGTTATTTAATTTTCTTACCAGGTCAGTGCATGTTGAATTTCACCTCAATTTCATACGTAATTAAACGTGACACTGGAAGTCCTGAACAAACATGATAAATTTAAATCGAACAACTTAATAAGATAATATGATAAATTTAACATTTTTAATTTTTAATTTTTTTTTTGCCAGGTAAATGCACGTTACAACATATTAAATAAAGTCCCCATCAATATACTTTTTCTTCCCTCAATATACCATTTTATCAATCCATAACTTCATTTTAACATTTTTAATTTTTTTAATTTTTTATATTTTTAATTAATTTTAAATTTTTTTTAAATCAAACAACAACTTCATAAGATAATATGACAAATTTAACATTTTTTAGTTAATTTTTTTTTTTTGCCAGGTAAATGTACATAACAACATATTAAATAAAGTCCCCATCAATATACCTTTTTCTTCCCTGAATATACCCTTTATTTCCTCAATATACCGTTTTCTTAATCCACTATTTGTTCATTTTTTAGGTAAATGCACGTTGAACTTCAGCTCGGTAGACCCCCTAATAACGACAACAGCAACGGACTGCCTGGACTCGTTCGCGCCTTACTTAGCCAACGTGATCTGCTGCCCCCAGCTGGACGCCATCCTCTCCATTCTAATCGGCCAATCCAGCCTCCAGTCCGGCGGGAATCTCTCCCTGGACCCGGCTCACGCGGACCACTGCCTCTCCGACCTCCAGCTCCTCCTCTCCAGCAGAGGCTCCCAAAAGAATCTCAAGGGGATCTGCGATCTCAGCTCGGGGAATTTGACTGGAGGAGAATGTGCCGTGCGGAATGCTGACCAACTGGAGAGGCTTGTGGATGGGGAAAAGGTAAGGATGTTGTTATACTGAAGTTAATATCAGGAAATTTGCAAAAAAGCCCTTACATTGTGCATAAATTGCAAAAACAACCCTCCATTGTTATTTAGAAAATAATTGTGAACTGATTAAACTGCTGAAACTAACGGTGTTAGCTTCAACTTCAATCTAACGGTAGTTTTTTTTTTTTTTTTTTTTTGCAATTTAGGCATAATGCAGGGGCGTTTTTGCAATTTTGGTCATGTTGTAATGTCAAAACATATTAATAAATAAAAAGAGAACATGCATTGTTTTGATTGTAACGTTTTCTTCTATCAGGTGCTGGAGGCGTGCAGGAGGGTTGACTCGGTCAACGAGTGTTGTAGCAGGGTTTGTCAGAACGAGATTGAGAAGGCAGCTATGACGATTAGTGGGGGAAATGATAGCGGGTTGGCGGGCTGTAGAAAGGTGGTGGTGAGGTGGATAAGCGGGAGGTTGGAACCCGGACCCGCTAAGAAGATGTTGAGACAGATTTCGAATTGTAACGTCAATGGAGGTAGTTTAATATTTAATTCATTCATTCTACGTTTTTAAAGTATTTATTTTGCGTTTGCCACTGTAGAATGTCAGAATGAGAAATGGCATGGATGATACCCCTACGACACATGAGGAACGTCACTGATACTCTTCTAAATTTTGGTGCCAAAAATGCCTGAATTACCTCTTACCATTATTTATTCATTTATGTAAAAAGATAATAAAACAGGAGCTGTTTCATCATATAATAAAACGTGATATTGCCTATATTTTGTAGGGGTATCCGTGATATTTCTCATCTCTTAGGGGCATCCGTGATATTTTGTAACATGAAATTGTATATTTATTTACGTACAGGGACTATTTCTAACATGAAATAATAACCGATCTCTATTTGTAACATTTTGTCTTTCCAGTATGTCCGTTGGTGTTCCCAGACACACAGAAGGTCGCGCAGCACTGCGCGCACCCGATCCGCAACACCAGCAAATGCTGCACCGAGCTGGACGCGTACGTGGCGGTGCTGGCCAAGCAGAGCTTCATCACGAATTTACAAGCGCTGGATTGCGCCGCGATTTTAGCGGTGAAATTGCAGGGGAGGAATGTGACCGAGAACGTGTATGGGGTGTGTGGTGTCTCGCTCAAGGACTTCTCTATCCAAGGTTAGTTTTTGGTTTGTTAAAGCGATATTTGACTTGACCTTTAATTTTTTTTTTTGTATTACATGTAGATTTTTCGTCCTTTCATTTTGTTGAGCTCTTTATTATACGTAGATTTTTCGTACGTACAAGCAAATAAAATTTTAACTTTGCTAATGCTTCGAGTATTCCAAAAATCAGGAATTTTTTAATAAATATAATAAATACATTTGTTCTTATAAAAAAAATATCATTCTTCTAATAATTTGTAACATTAATGTTATTCCATCTTTCGCATGTTGGCGCCTGACGCTTTGAATCTAACAAACTCCAGTGGGAACTCAAGGTACGCTTTTCCCAAATTCAACTCCCAAAACAAACAAACAACAAGCAAACAAAACAATAAACAATTAAAATAATAAAATAATTAATAAATAGTGATGTGTTATTTTGATCTATAATATAGAGTCGGGGTGTTTGTTGCCGAGCATGCCGTCGGACGTGACGTTGGACCCGGTGAGCGGCGTGAGCTTCACATGCGATTTGAATGATAATATCGCCGCTCCGTGGGCCACTTCCCTCCTCTCCTCCTCCGCCTCCTCTTCCTGCTCCAACAAATCATGTACTCTTAACTTCTATCTCCCTCCCATTTTGTTTATTATTTTATTTATGGGACCTGATAGAACACGACGGTATTGTAGCACTACTGTTCACCACGGATCCAATAACAGTATATATAATTTATTTTCTAATAACAATGTATACATAAAAAGTGAAAACAGTATATAAATGTAAAAAAAATAAAAAATACACAAAGAATAAGCAACAATATATAAAATGGTAAAACAGTATATAAAATGAGAAAAACAATATATAAAATGGAAAAACAGTATATCTACAGTGCCGTCATGTTTGCACATTTCCCTTTATTTATTAGTTTGTTTGGGAAATTGGCATAAAGAAGGTCATGCGTTGTGGTTAATTTGCGAAAAGGCCCCTCTGTTATTGGAAATTGCAAAAAAGGTTTATTTTGGAAGTTTCTAAAGAATGGAGGGGCTTTTTTGGAATTTCTGGTCAGTGTGGGGTTTTTTATTGCGAAAGAAAATTTTTCGATTTATTGTTACGTAGTTTGATTTAAGCGTTGCATGTTATATGATTAAATGTGAAGTTTGTTAATAAAATGAGTTTTTTTTTTCTTTTTGTAGCGGTTAATTTGCCTGCTTTGCCAGCTGCCACATCAATGCTGAACGGTATGTTTTGGAACAAATTATAATGCACACATTTTAATATTATAATATTTTTGTAATATTTTCATCATAATATTTTTGTAAATAACAGGTGTCGGTAAAACAACTAGCAAGATTTCGTTTCTTGCTTCTTTATTTTTGATGGTTCTTCAAGTATTATTACAAGCCTAAGCTTTGGATATATGATTGTAACAATTTTGTGGACCGACTCGTCCGAGAAAGAGAGAGAGAGAGAGGTTGCAATAGAGTGATAATTTATTTTATTTGTGAGGTGTGAACTAAACCCTAATTTGAGAGATGCGTGTGTGTCGATTGAGTTAGATAGATTTAGGGTTTGATTGTATTTATTTGCTGCTTGAAGATCTGTTGTATTGTGTCGTTGTATTTTTGTAAGCTATGTAATAATTTTATGCCCTTGTATAGAGAAAAAATGTTCTTGGATGAACAATTTTCTTGGTTGAAACTATTTTTTATTCATCTATTTTATTCATATACAACCTTATAAAATTCCACATAATTTCCATTGTTTGTCCATGATTTTATTATATGTACAATAATTTAGTTTCATCGTACTAAAGGTGTTAAATATGTGCATACATGCATATATTTTTCATTTCCATGCATACAAATTTAAATATTGCCCATGGATCTTACAAGATGACATTATTATATTTTTTTCACAAATTTAAATATTGCCCATGTGATTTTGCAAAAATACAAAATCAATGACATTATTATATTTTTTCACAAAAATAAAAATGGTGACCATATTTAATAGATGCATGAAAGGGGCAGAGTCATGTGATAAAACAGTTGTGCATCTGTTTCATGTGAATGTTCTCTCTCTTTTAATGCCAGATATACACATAGAGATCCATTTATTCCCCATTGTTTCCATTTACTTCAACCTCTTATTTATCTCTAATCAATAGAGGTTTAAATGCCAAAATGACAATAGTTTTTAACTGTTTTAATTCAGACTTCATTAATGTATTAACTATTCTGAATATTTGTGAAGAACAACGACCATGAATTTATGATTCTATGAACAACAACCTTCCTGTTGGATTTACTACTGACACCCGTGTGTTCTGTATTCTGTTGCCCTCCATTTCTGAAAATAATCATAATCCTCAAGTAACCTCACTGAAATATTTGATATTAATTTTATCATATTGTCCAGAGTTGCAACAAATGGAGAGGAGTTAGATCTCATCTTAGTAATTAATTTAACAATTTAATTTCAAGGACTTTTTTGCTTCCTCAATCCCTGATGTTATAACAAAAATTACGGGCTTCTTAATTTTGTCCCTATAATTAATTTAAAACAAATCTCATTCATTGTTCTTCCATAATTCATTTTACCTAACATAATCTACTGACTACTGTGTATATTTCAAAACATATCAGCACATAATCTCACCTAATTACCCACACCATTAAAACAAAAACAAAAAAAAGGTTTTACCCACACTATTTATGACGTCACTACACACCAACTCCTCTAGAATAATATTCGTAGAATCCCTCACCTCATAGTTAATTCTCTGAATAACATTGTACATGAAAGTAAATCTTATTACCCAGTACTGTATAGTCTGATTTAGTCAAACTCTTTTATTTCCCTTCTCTCTTTCTTTTCGTTCGATTATTATTGCAAATAAGGAAATGCCAAACAAATCGCGCCATTATTCCACTCAATATACCATTTTATTACTGCTGCTGCAATGAACCCTATCAACTCGCGTTCCCGCCTCCTCCGCCGCCGCCGGGGCTCCCGCCGTCGCCGGGGTTACGAGGACGGAGGGAAGAGTCACGAGGATGAACCGGTTGTGGGTGGTGATGTGTCGGCGAGGAGACTGGCGGCCGCGCTGTGGAGAATGCAGCACGAGTATGAGTCCGATTTGTTCGAGGTGAGTTGTTGATTGTTGAGATCTGTTTGATTGGTTTGTTTTTTTCACTGTTTATTTTTGAGGAATTTATTCGGTTTGTGATTTTGAGTGTGTAAATGGTGACACAAGTTTGATTGGTAGTTTGTGAGGGTTTTCTGAAGTAATGCACTTGTTAATTGTCGTGAAATTAAAGGATTGCAACTGTTTTTTGAGAACATTGTGTGAAAATTTGTGTGATTTGTTTGAAAATCTGTGAAAATTTGACGGCTTTATACTACTTTACAAAAATTCAAAAGAGTTGTGGCATTTTTGTCAATTAGTTTTGCTGATACGAAATAAATTTGAAGTTTTTCTTCCTAATTTTGCCAAAATTGTATTGTTAGATAAACTTTTTCTCTTGGCAGTTATTCAAGCTGGGTCAATTTGGAGATTCTGTTTTTATTTTTCCAAAAGAGTGTACTTTTTTCTAGGTTATAATTTGGAAAAAGCTTCACAGTACAAAAAGGCACCTGAAAAGTTTTTTTTCTCTTTAAAATGGACATTATATTATGGATTTATTGGTCAAATGTAAAACTAAATTTTGTAGAAATGACTTAGTCGATTGAATAGATATGATAGTAATTGGTGATAAATAAATAGTAATTAATAATTATATTTTTTGCTTTCTTTCATGAGGTTTGCATGGATCTATACCTAATTTTGCTTCTATTTAATGCAGTCACTTTCAATATAAAAGAAGTCCATTTATAGCGATATATATACTTAATTTTCCCAAAAATATTTAATGTCTTTATATACTTATTTAAATTTTTTTTTCAGATTAATTCTGATGGACCGTCCGTAAATAATATTTCAAAAATCCAAAATGAAATCTTCTTCAAGGTAATTTTCCATTCTTATTGCATTAAATGATCACATATAAATTTTATTTACATATTTTCTTAACTAATATAAATACATTTACATATTTCATTTTACAGTTAGAAGCTTGTGCAAAATTACCGAATACCGACATAGAAAAGATAACCAAATGGGACACTCATTATTCTTCTCCCCTAAATTTTACAAACAAGCCCTCCAAATTCTCCAAAATTACAAACAAGTCCCTCCAAAACTCTCCTCTCAAAAAGCACAATGAATTGTACCACAAAATCGACTCGATCAAACAAAACCTCAATCTAGAGAGAGAAACCCGTCTCAAAACCCAAAAAATAAACTCCAAATTAATCACCGAACTAAAAGAGGCGCAAAAATCCGTCAAAAAATACCTCAAATCCTACGAAAAAGAAAGAAAAGCTCGCGAGCAAATGGAAGAAATTTGCGACGATTTATCGAAACAAATCGAGCGGGAAAAGGACGAAATAGAAACCCTAAAAATCGACTCGTTGAGAATTAGGGATGAATTGGAAGAAGAAAGAAGGATGCTTCAAATGGCCGAAGTTTGGAGAGAAGAAAGAGTCCAAATGAAATTAATCGACGCGAAATTAACCCTAGAAAATAAATATTCTGAACTAAATTATTTAAAAAATAAAATCGAAGCGTTTATTAGAAGTCATAATGGTGATGTGGCGTCGGTTAGGAAGGCCCAAACCCTAATTAGGGCTACAAGAGAGAGCTTAAATGGTCATATTAATAATAATAATGATGAAAATAGGGTTAGGGTTTTGGAAGGTTCTAATGAGTTGTGTGAGTCTTCACAAGGAAGTGTTAAATCAGTAAATGGTGTGTTTAAAGAAAATAATTGGGGCGAAAATAAAAATAGTAATTATTATAAAAACGAGGGTGAAAATGAGATTTCGGAGGTTTGTTCCAGCGTTACGAAACAATCTAGAAATAATAATAATAATAATAATAATAATAATAATAATAATAATAATAATAATAATAATAATAATAATAATAATAATAATAATAATAATAAAGGGTCAGGTAGTGGTAATATTAGTAAGATTTGGGGTAATAATGGAAATGAGAAAAGAGCAGGGACTGATTTGCAAAAGAAGAAGAGAAGGAGCGGTTTGAGAGGCAAAATTGTTGGGGTGAAAAAAGATGTTTTCAATGGTGGGATAATTGGACAGAATAACGGTTTTGTTTTTTGAATTTTGTAAATATTATTTAGTAATGTTGCAATCTAGATTGGATAAAATATCGTTGATGTTTTTAATTATTGTAGTTGTTAGTTTTAGTACTTGTTGATTTTGTAAAATAAATTTTATTTTCAGGCAAATGATTTGTGAGCGTTTTTGTTTATTAACATTATTGGGTACGAGCCCAAATTAAATTGAGTAATATCATGACCCAATTTTGAAATAATAAAACTTTAAGGTGATAAAAGGCCCATTGTTCAATTATACCAAGTCCAAATTTAAAATTATTATATGTTTATTCTATTGTCAAAAAGAAAATTATTATATTAGAAAGAGGAACATGATTAATCTGGCTCTAATAGTTTATGTTTTGATTAGTCTTGTAAGATCTATATGAACTGTTGAAGAATAATTTGCTACAACTTGACATGCAACATGTTGTAACGTGGTTCCTTAATTAATAACAAAATTAACTAAAGACAGCTAATACGAATGTCACTGATTATAAATAGAGCATTTTTTAACCATCTTATAATATTTGGGCCCTAGTTAAGAGAGAGAGAGATTAAAATCCCCCCCCCCCCTCCCCCCCCCAAAATTCTAGCATCCAAGGGAGTCCCCAAAAAAGGTCACGTCATCCTCTTTTGGGGACCGTTGGATGGGGTGATGTGGTTCGATATGGACCGTTTGATCGTTTAGAATTTCTGATATTTTATGGCGGTTTCTGTGTAGTTAGATGGTGTCAGAATATGATTGGTCGAAATTCGGTGTTCTATCCTGATTTAGTGTGAAATGTCAAATCAAATATAATTAATTATTTTGAAAACTAAACTGTGTAACTTATGTGTTGTGAGTTATAATATCAATAACCACCGAATACTCGCTACACATAATTCATTCCTAAATAATAATAAAAAAAAATTTTAAAATAATTATTTATCAAAAAAAAAATGGGCCCACATGTCACTCTCTTTCTCTCTCTCCCTCAAATAAAAAAAAATAATGATTTCCAAAATAAAAAAAGGTGGGGCCCTTTTTCTCTCTCTCTCAAATAATTAAAAAAATAAATAAATAAATCATTTTCCAAAAAAATACATGTGGGTTCCATGTGTCTTTCTCTCTCAGGTAATTTTTTCCCAACATTTTATTTCAAAATATGATTTTTTTAGTAGCTCATTTTTTTGTGAAAAAATGAAAAATAGAACAAAGATGATGAGATCTTTCATTCAGGATCTCAATTGTTATACTTTCGAACGCACCATTATGTTTTCTCATAATGACTTTCAATATCTCGTGTCTTCAATCGACTGGAATGAATATCACAATGTCAGATGACATTATAACTCATTCCTAAATAAAAATAAAAAAAATAATAATTTATCAAAAAAAAATGCGGGTCTCATGTGTCACTCCTTTTATCTCTCCCTCAAGTAAATAAAAAAAATAGATTAATAATTTTCAAAAAAAAAAACGTGGGTCCTCTCTTTCTCTCTCCCTAAATAATTAAAAAAAAGAAAATAAATAAATCATTTTTCAAAAAAAAAGAATGTGGGCTCCATGTGTGTGACTCTCTCTAAGGTAATTTTTTCCTAACGTTTTCTTTCAAAATATGATTTTTCAATAGCTCAATTTTAAAAAAAAATGAAAAATATAACAAGGATGATGAAATCTTTCATTCAAGACCCCAATTGTTATACTTTTGAACGCACCATTATGTTTTCTTATAATGACTATTAAAAATAATTTATATAGATTCTTTATGATTATTAATTCATAAGATAAATTTAATGTGTTAATTATTAAATAATAAAAATGATAAAAATCGCAGCGGAGGGCGGAAATTCTTCTAGTATAATCAAAACTAACAATAAAATCGGTCATTTTCATGGGCCACTTTGATAAATTTCAAAATTTAATTATTTTGAAAGAATAGAACACTTTCAAAATAGAACAGGTTTATGTATTTAATATGTGAATAATTTGTAAGAAGATCCTTTGGCGGTGGTAGGGACCCGCAGATGAGAATGGAATCTATATTATATCTAATCTAGTGGTTGTAAGGGACTCTCTTCAATTTATGCAACAAATTTGTTTCTATCTAGTTTTCTTTTTTTTCTTCATTTTTGTTTTTGTATTCTGTTGCTATATTTTAATAGTATGGAATCTTTTATCTTATGATTTTCTGGAAACTATTGCTTGCATATAAGATAAAAATATAAGACTATACACTATATATACTCTTATTTCTGTGAGATGTATTTCAGAGTTGAATCATGCAATGAACAATTATTTTTTTTAGACTAAAATAGATTTTCATGTATATACTTAATTGTATATATTAATTTTTTAATATTAGAAAGCTGAAAGACATGTTAAAATATTATAAATTAATAAATAAATTCTTGTACAAATATTATAAAGATATCAAGTAGAACTAGTAACCGTTAGTAACCGAATAAAGGAAATATGGAAAATAAGAGCAACTAGACTAAATGAACTCTACGTCAAAGATGGAAAATCAAAACAGTATATATAGCATCAAAATCTATACCAAATAAGTAATATAATCATATATATATTATTACATACTTCAAAATTTAAGGGGTTGCTACCCCTTAAGTTTTAGTATGACTCGTCACTGAAAATAGCTTTTCTCCATGTATCTTCTTGCTAAACCAAAATTTTGACTTGACCACACTTCAAATGTAATTGAAATTTTTTCCGATACTAATAAGCATGGTATATAAGGTATTATAAATTAAGAAAAAATATTGATAATTAAAAAGAAATATTGATAAATTAAAGCTATTTCTAAACTACATTGATACAAAATGCTACAAAGACAAGGAGCATATAACATCACAAAAATGTCCTCACAGTATGGAACGGGGGTCCCACTTCCTCAAATAGTTTAATGTATTTGATTGGTAGCACAAGAATAAAGGGTATCAATCAGACGATGCTGATGTAGATATGAGGACCTACTTATAAATTTGTCTGGCTATATTTTCTCAAAAAAATTAAAAATTACTCTTTGGAAAAAAAACATGATATTGATTCTTTTTTTATTTTTTTGTTAGAACATTATATTGATTCATAACTCCACATTTTTTTTTAAATTCCTTAAATTTGATAATTCTTATAGTTCTCAAATTTTTTGTAGTTAGAGACATGATAATTAGAAAGAAATTATAAAATATTTTTTTAAAAGGATAAATTTCAAAATCTGAACTTTCTAATATAATTGATTGAAAATATGAACTAACACATGTTTAATAATTAACAATTGAATGCAATGTTGTCTGTATTGTTATGCAATTGTTTAATTAAAAGTTATTTTGGACGTTCAAAAGACCAAATATGAAATAATAACAAAATAAAGCTATTGTTCAATTGAAGACTAAATTGGTACTAATTTCATTCATTGCAAACTTCTCACTAAAATCCAATAATTTCATTCAAATACATGTAAATACTATAAAAAGATGTCATTACAGACTTAATTGTTGGAAAACTTTTCAATGACCTACATGTGAGGTAACTCTCAGTTCTTGGATTATTTGGGTTAGTCATTTCAATTTTAAAGTAATTTGTATTCATATCCTTCCTAAAATAGATATTATGTTTTTTGAAGTAACTACAAATCTCTTTTATCGTGGATATTTGTTTTGGCCGTGAGTTTTATAACTAGTAATTATAGTCAAATTTGAGTGTAAATCGTAATATCTAGAGATGTACATAATTTTGTAGGATAATAATTATTTTATAGTTATTTACCGAAAAATTGTTCTTAGAAAAATGTATTTCCTGTACAAATATTTAAGAAATACTTTTTTGGGGGAAAGTGCTCCATATTTTGACAAATATATCGTGATTTCTTTTATTTTTTGCTCTGCACTTCCATGTAGTGTCGGAAAAATTAGAATGTATAAGACCAAATACTAGTAGAATGATGACTTATGAACATTGTGCTGGGTAAGCAAGATGTAAGTTTAGCAAATCAGTTGATGATACAAAACAATTCAAGGAATGTGAGTTGGTCTAATCAGAATAGCATTATTTATCTCTATTTTGGCCTCTTCATTTATTAGTGGTCCTTGGTGTTTTTCTATTCAAGTAGGGTAATTAATAATTATGCCTAATTTTGTTGGTTGATTCCTCGAAGTCCAAACATTCATTATTTACCTATGTGACATGGATAAATACCAAAATTTTAAAGTTTAAATTACATTGTCAACATATAATGTTTTTTTGAGGAAATTGTTCACACATAATGAAAGTACATTCCGTGGCTTTAATCTTCATTGGTAGTCAGAAAAAAGATAATAGTGATTGTTGATCCTTACATTTCATCTAATAGTTAGAAGTTTAATAGAAGTGGAAATAGCATAATATTTACAAGGATGTTTAGTTAGGATAAGTTCTACTTATTTATTTTGTGACAGATTTTATTAGGGACTGCCGGGTCTCATCTGCTCCTTCATCAAGAAAGGTTTATGCTAGTGGGATGAGTAATTAGAGACATAGCATTATATATTGTGACATTACTTCATATTTTATATGTTTTGTCATTTTGGACTCCTCATTTTCATTTACTTTTTGAAAAATATGACTTCACATTTATCGAATTGAGAGATGCATGTCACAAGACCTGAATGATGTCCGATCGCTCGGTTGTCGGAGGTTTGAAATAATGAAATGATGTAGTTTCTAATCTATGTTACCTTCATGTATTGGTAGTTGCAAGACAAATCTTTTCAAGGATGGAGATTGGTACAAAACTTATATGAATGGCAAAGAAAGAAAGAAAAAAAAAAAGACAATAATAGTGATAGAGAAAAGGAAATAGGAATGGACTTGGAGGGGCGACAATGAAAGGAGTAATCATTTTATTTATTTTGGATTATTTTGTTTTGGGTAAATAAATTGATCATAATAAAATGACAAGTGAAAGTGGGTCAGTGGAGAAATGGAGCTTGTAAGCCATTCATGGTGCCCTTTATTTCTTATTTGTCAGTCTTCCTGATAGGGTTTAACTAACCTATCTTTAACTCTCTTAAGCCTTTTTCTGAGAAAAATGTTTTTTCATATTTAATGACTGAAGCACTTAGTTGTATAAAATATTACAATATTTTTCAAAATATTTGATTCTACTTTATGCTCTTACATTTATTTATTTTAGATTTAATCACATTTTAAAATCCTTGAGCTATGTTATGTTTATAATATGATAAAAAAATATTCAATTTATGTTGTCTTTGCCGGTCATCATTATAACACGAGACATGAAAGTTGTAGTTTATTTGAAATGATTAGCTATAGATTTATAAAATAATTGAGGATGTATTTGATTTGTTTAATTCATGCATGGATAAATTGTTTTACTCATTTGGTCTTGGAATTATTAGTTGCATAATTATTAACCTAATTATCAAAACGAAGGGGTCCCTTAAATTTGGTGGGTATTCCATTCCTTTATAAAATGGAAATATTAGCATAACACAACTCATGCCTCAATAAGAAAACAATATAATCATTCAATAAAAAGGCCTCATGAATGATTCGATTACCTTTTTCTTCATTTAAAAACTAACAAACCAATAATTTTTTTCATAAAAATAAAAAAAAAGTATAAAAGAATAAACAATATATATTTTCAGGACAAAGTAGGTCCCACTTTGCTCCACAAAATGCCACGTAATCACGTGGGTTTCGGGTCCCACAATTTCGGGTCGGATCCTTATCGGTCAAACACACGTCTGGTGGGATCCACTTTGTGTCTTGTTCATCATGTCTCAGCAAGAAAATAAAGAAAGAAAAACTGTGGTGCAGATTATTTTAGTTTTATTTTTTATATTATTTACTGTGTGAAGCACACTCGTGAGGTCTAGAAATTTGAACCATATTTTATTTAAAAAAAAATGCAATAAAGTTTGGAGGTAAAACATGTGTTTATAATGGAGAGGTGGAACATTTGAAGTCTTTTTTTATTTCCAGAATGTGGAGTAAAGTTTGGAGGTAGAACATGTGTTGGTAATGGAAAACATTTGATCAAGTCTTATTTTTAATTATTTGTTGCTATAAGATAGAAATTTCAATCTTCTTTTAAATAAAAGTTGTATATTATAGTGTTAAATGCACTATCATTAGACCAAAACAAAGCATCCAGTGTTCTGTTTATTTTTTAATATATTTTACATTTACTAGATGAAGTGTAGTGAAAGAAGGGCAGAAGTGGGAGCTGTGTAACAACAGTTCACACAAGATTCTTTTGTGAATAAAATAAAAATGGAGATTCAATCATGCAAAGGAATCACAAAAGAATGCAAAATCTTGCTTGTCTCTAATTTGTTACCACAAAAAGGTTCACTTTTTTCTTTAAGCAGAATAATCTTTGTATCAAATTATTTTAATGATATTTAATTTGTATGCTGCTACTGAATTGAATTATTATGTATAATTATTTTTATACTTTTTTATTAACAAATAAATTAGATACTGAAAAACTTAGCCAGTTCATTATTTTGATTGTTAAAAGTACTCAAAATTTCTTGTGATCAAATGAAATCATTATGCACAATTGGATGATTTTTACTTAATTTAATTTTAGTATTTATCTTTGAGTGTAATTTAGTTGATCTTTATGTTTTCTGTTTTATTTTTGGAAAATTGTACAAAATGCTAGTAAGGGTCAAAGACCTTACTACCTCAAAAAAAAAAAATTATTGTTACACTAATATTCCAAACATGCAATTTTGCATTTGTTAATAGTTAATCATTATCCAATAAGCTCAAAAAAATAATGTATTTAGTCATTAACCTAATAAATGAATTTTGAAATACAATCATGCGCTAACTTTGGGAACTCACAACATTTATTTTATACAAATCTCCATTGCTCCCCCTATAAATACAACACTCACACTCCACCCTGGCCACTTATGCTCTCTCTCTCTCTCTCTCTCTCTCTCTCTCTCTCTACCTCATCAGCATCTTGCTTCAATGGGAAAAGGAAGAAAATACAGCTCAGATCGCCTCCTTACCACGTCTGCATCGTCTGGTCAACTGACCGGTTCACTCGACCTGCCGGACCTTGAAGAATCCGATGTATGGTCAACCCTAGAACCAGACCACGAACCAATCACAGGCCGCAACATGGGTGGTCTTTCGCGGACCTTCAACTCCTCTTATTCCACGACCAATCCCAATCGACCAACGGGAAGACGACATGTGTCCTCAGTTGCCTCTTCTGCACCGGTCAATGTACCAGACTGGTCTGCTCTGATTCGGGTCGGATCAAATCAATCAGGTCACAAACCCGTTTATTATGGACAGATGGAGCGAGATGATGATGATGGTGAGTGGGTCCCACCTCATCAGTGGGCCCAAACAAGAAGTGGGTCCGGTTCGAGAGCTTCGGTTTTTGAAGGAGTCGGTCGAACCTTGAAAGGGAGGGACATGAGTCGGGTTAGAGATGCGGTTTGGAGCCAGACTGGGTTTGATGGTTGAACCGGACTGAATCGATTTGGTAGACCTGAATCGATCTGGATTCATTCGATGTTTTTGTTGGTCTTCCTTTTGTTTATTTTCGTTTAGATTGGCTTCGTTTCTCTTGTTGAATTAAATCGAACCGAACTAGATTGAATCCATTAGTTGTTTTATTGGCCTTTTTTGTTTACTTGGGTAGATTTTATTGTTTACCACTTGTATTCTCCTTTCTTTGAAAATCAAGAAAAATGAAGGGAAGAAGATGTTTTGGATTTTTGAAGCTCATAATTTCATTTTTTTTCTTGATCTTGCATTTGACTTGGGAGATGATGAAAAAGCCGCAAATTTTTTTTACCTGCGGTCAAATGTTTGTTTAATATTTGCATGAGTGGAAGAGAATATTCCATCTGAAATTGGTCACTTGATCCTTTTTTTAATTTAAAAATTCAAGCTCTAAAAAGGAAAAAAGAATAATGGTGATAATAGAAAATGAAACCAAACAAAACCCACTACGAGGAGACGTAAGAAGGATCTTATGTGTCTTGCGTCTTGACATTTAGAACTCTTCATATGGTGTGCTGTGGTTCTATAAATGGTTAAGTGATTGATTAGTTTAACATATGATTGAAGATTATTGGTTTAATTATTATTGATCCAAATGACGTAAAAATATCAATATTTTCAAATATTAATAATTATGTTATTTTTTTATTTCAAAACAAATTATCATTCTTTTTTTTTTTTGAACGGACAAATTATCATTCTACATCATCATCTGTATCTATATGAATAGAAAAATCGAAACGAGATTTCTTTTTATTTGTTTTTATCAATACAACAAAAAATTTAGTTGTTAAATAAACTATTATTATTTTTAAACTCAAACCTAGTAGTTGAGAGAATTGCTAAATATCAATCGTATTATATGAGTTTGTCGTGATTCGAATTGAAATATCTCCTGAAGTTCAAAGAGTATCTACTTTATGGGATTAATCCGTCCCATCTGTATAAAAAAAAAGTGTCTACTGCTAGAGGTAGCAAACTTTGTCAATTAAAATTATATATATTGATGAATATGATAACTGCTATTATCATTTTTGTTTTAAATAAAATTTTACAAAATTGTCTATGTAATTCATTTCTTTAATGTTTACTCGGATATTATATTTAACTAAAGAGAAATTAGCGCCACACTAATATTTATAGTAATAAGAAAGAAAGAGTTAATGAATCATTCTGTAAAGATAACTATTGAATCAGAAATTTATCCAACGAAGTTGAAGTTGCATAGGATCAAAGATCCCTATGATGAGGAAGAGATAGAATAAAGTTGGGTACAATAATTGGTGGGTCCAATTAACGGTGAGCGAAGCATTGAATCAAGGGTTTTGGAATTTTTAGGAGTCGCTTTGATTCACACAAAAAGACAGAGAACTTAAGAAGAAGGGTTCAATCAATTTAATTGGGAATTGATATTTACAGGAGCAAATTTGAATTTGATCAGTACATACATTAAAATCTTAAATAACAAGTTTACCCTTTATAATAAATGAATAAATTATAATTCTCTTTACTTCATAATTAATGCAGTATTTAAAATACAGAAAATTTCTATTTTTTTCATTACATGAATAGAAATTTGTATCTAGAAAGATACACATACATTTTTTAATAGCTATTATTAATTAAAAAGAAAAACAATATATTTTTATTATTTCATACCGTATGATAAAAAAAATTCATATTTGTAGTAGGTTTTTTGTATTTCGAATTTAGATTCCCTTATTTTCATATTATGCTCTTAAATATTTAATTTTCTAATATATCTTTCCAATGAACTGTTAAATAATTTATGTCCAATTCATCTATGTACTAATTTATTTTCTTTGCTAATTATTATTATTATTATTATTATTATTATTATTATTATTATTATTGTTATTATATATTATTTATTTTAATTCTTTCATGACATAAAAATAATATTTTAATATTTAATCACACAATTATATTTACAACATGAAAGAAGTAAAATAATATATGAAGATATAATCGTAAAATATTATGATATTTAATCAAAGTCTGAAACAATATCAAAGTATTTTATCTACATCCACAAACAATACTATAGCATTATAGTTATAATATAGTATCAATAAAATAAAATATGCAGAGTAAAAAAAATATTTGAAGATGATTATTGTATTCATCATTTTGCTCAGATGGGTGCTTGTTTGTAGGAAATTAATACATGCAGTTAATATTAAACTGTTGTAAATTAGCCTAAAATGAGACATAAACGATGCATTTATTTGAAGGGTAAAATAGGCTTTTTATGTATCTTAGACATGTCTTAATTAATTTTTTTCCCTGGCAATATCAATTCCCATTTAATTGGGTGTCTTCTTTGATTAACACAAAAAGACACACAACTTAAGAAGAAGGGTTTAATCAATTTAATTGGGTGTGTGAGTGAGTGAGTTTGGTTCACACATTAAAACACAAAAATTAACAAGAAGGGTTTACTCAATTTAATTGGGTGAGTTAGTGAGTTTGTAAGTGAGTTTGATTCACACAAAAAGACAACCTAATAAGATGGGTTCGTTCAATTTAATTGGGTGAGTGTGTGAGTGAGTGAGGTGAGGCCATGTCTATCAGAGAAAAGGACCATTTGCTACAGCAGTCATCACCTTTTTCAGGAAAGAGACGTTTTACTTTGGCACCAAGCTATCAATTATTTCCATGATTTCTTTCTATCTTGCATTTTTCTTATTGATTAATTCAACAAGACAAATCATATTCATTATAGGGAGATATCTCCAGTGCTTGTGAAAAATGGAGAGGAAATCAGTGATCAAACAAAACTAAGTGATGCACAGTAAACATGTACAGGAAAAATCTTATAAGGGGTCTTTTAATCTTAACATATATCAATCATGTCACATATAATATGCATATGCATGGGATTGGGGCGTGGGGGGTCATTTTAGCTAAGTTTCAAATAATATGTACTATATGGAGTTTAGAGACCACATTCTCATGTCTTGTGACTGTCATCATAACTTGTTTTGTCGGCCATATTTCATAACTTACATGTGACATGATATGTAATGTTGCATTTTTACTATGTTCCAAGTACATGAATACATGATACATCTTGTTAACATGTAACTATTTTAGGCCCAGATATTTTTTTGATACTTTTTTACTTCCGTTTATTTTGAAGAAACAAAGGTCCAGCCCAAAACCAACATTTTTTTTGTTTTGAATAAGAAAAATATTCACTGGACCGAAAAAACTAAAATCTAAATATTCATTTGAATAGAACACACTGAATAAAAGAAAATCAATACAGCTCAACTTGTTAAAAACTAAAGAATCATTTTCATGACATTTCATTACAATTCATTTCCTTCATAACCTCATTTCAAATTTACTTTTTTTTTATTTACGATTTAAATCAAACAACAATGCAAAATACATCTTCCATCGCTCAGTGCCCTAACTTTCTAATTTCTCGTAAATTCTACTTTACGATCTAAATCTAACAACAATACATGATATATCGTCCTTGCTGTTTCGATTCACGGCTTCTGCTGTCAGTTGTCGTGCTGCTTCTTGTGAATCCTTATTCTTTCGAACAGTAACTGCTTAATCTTCTTTTTTAATATTGTCTTTTTGTGTTTAATCTTCTTTCGCTCAGTGCTTAATCTTCTTGCGAATCCTTAATTTTTCAAAGAGGATTAAGTGTTCACGGTTCAACAATACATGATATATCTCATCTGCCTCTTCACCACCTTCCAAATACCATCACTCGTGAGAATAATTACTTGGGTGTGTGAGTTAGTAATTTCTTCAGCACAAATATCAGGTTAAGATCGTATGTGAGATTTAAGGCTCTTATATATCTCCAAAAGCTCCAGAGACGGCTAATTGGCCTTTTACTCGTGGCACATCTCCTGACAAGTTAAACACAAAACCACCTCGTGATTCAATAAACTCTCTTTCAGTGTTTGGCATATGGTCAACGGTCAACTGAATGACTGAACCGTCTTTCGCCAGCACAGCACGCGAGTCCCCCACATTTGCGACCCACAATTTCCTTTCGTTCATGAATAGTATAGCAGTGACAGCTGTTAAGCCGCCACAACCCAAAACCAAACTTTGCGATAAGATCGTGTTGTCAGTTTTTTCGTATACTCTTGTGATTGCGCTTTGTGGGTTCGTGCAAAAATCTTCCTCGTTGATGATATTGATAAGAGATGATTTTTGCAAATATGAAGGGACTTCGTCGCCAAAATGGCCGTCAAAAATGGCGAAAAGTTCCAATTTCTCGCCTGCATAGGAATGAATTTCGTCACGTGAAAGTCCTCTTGGATGGTTAGATTTCCATTTTATGAGGCAAAATCCGTATTTTACTTTCAGATTCCTATGCGAGCTTTTGCCTTTTCCAGCTTTGGTTGTTGAATTTGAACTTGCACTTGAATCGTTGTTGTATGTGTGATTCAATCTTCCGAATCTGAAGCAACAAATTCTCGACATTTAATAACAAAATCGAAAAGAATTTTCTCAAATCGGACATCTATATATTATTATATTATATGACCAATCATCAAACTTCTTGACAGAAAACTCTTCAAATTTCTCCGAATCACAACTCAATCTAAGTTTTCTCTCGAAAAGCAGACCATTTCGAAATTGGCCAATGGAGCTCTTAAATAACAAAACCAGAAAAAGGTCAACTAAACAAAACCTAAAATCAGGGTTTGTTGATCTGGCAAACAGTTACAAACTAGTAACCACCTTTTTTGCACAAATCCAAGAAGAAATGGTCGTAGAGCAGGTTGTATCAGCCAAAATACAGGGGTAGCATTTTTTTAGAGCAATAAATATTGTATACTTAATTAAACAAATTAAAATGTGATAATGAAAACTTGAACTCACATTTTGGTTTACATACAATGGAATCAAAATCTTGGAAAGGGGGAAAATTAAATAAAATTGAAAAGGCAAAACATGATTTAAGAGATTTTTTTTCTTTTTTATTGTTATACAATCATTAAATTTTGAATTATTTACGGTCATGCAAAAAATATTTATCAGATTAAATATGATGAAAAGTTGTTGTGTACTAGGTATAATCCCTTCAAACTGAGATCTTGTGTAAACCAATCAATAGGTTTTGATTTTTTTTTATTTGAAGTTATGATACCTAATTGGTTGAGAAATGCAGTCGAAATTTGGCATTTCATTAGGTCCTAATAAACCATATGCACACACTATCCACATGGAAAATGTTATCAAATTCTATCACCATTCATTAGGTCCTAAAGCTTAACCAAGCAATTTTTCATTGTTGTTACTGTTATTTTTAAAGAGGAGCTTCCTTTAATTCCTTTTGTAGGCATTCCAACTTATATGGAATATATATTATATTGGGGCTATATGATCTGGTACCACCAAAGTCTATATCAAAACTATATGAATCAAATCAAACTGTAAAAACAGAATCGTACCTTAGTACATGCTCACGTACCGAATTAGAAGAAGACAAAACCTTAATTGTAAACAGAGTCTTGCAAATGCTTAATGAACGTCAATTAGAATTTCCTTATTTTCTTTATCTTTTATGTGAAAAGACGTAATTTTTCACCTCTATATAAAAATATAAAGAAGTTCAAAATTAATTAATAATAAATAATCAACATTTAAAATTTAATACCAAAATATGTAAATGAAATTAAACACATACTTGATATTTAATATTAATAAAATTTTAAATTTGGTTTTGTTATTCTCAGTTTAATGATTTTTAAAACAATTACGAGTTACTAATAATATTTTGAATATCATGAATTAGTTCAGATAAATCGGAAGTTCAAGAAAGATTATCTTGGAGTCCTCATCAAGACGGACGCGACGCCTTCTGTTCAAAGAAGCCGGGGGTCCTGGGGCTGGAGTTTTAGTTTGGAACTCTTTGTATTTTTGTTTGATTTTTTGGACCAAAACATAAAAATGGACCAAAGAGACAAAGATGGGCCGAATCAGCCTGAAATTTATTAACACGTCTTCAGTATTTGGGTCATAACTCACGCACCATAGATCCTATGAAGGCGTATGATACGGCATTGCAAAGATAACAGAGCAAGCTACAACTTTCCTTCTTACGAAATTTTAAATTCAGCTTCTAAGTCGGTCAGAAATGGAGATCTTTACAACAGACAAAATATGAATATATTTGATAGCTGAATATTTGGCAATTATAGTGAATTTGGCCAACGAATTTTCAAGACAAAATTCAGAAAATCTCTCCTGTATTCAAGAGAAATTTACTCAATAATCCTTAGTGAGATTAGAGAAAATTAGTGAGTATTTGTTGGTTTGTTTGATTGAAAGAAATCATTGTTTGTTTGTCTCAACGAAGCGTTTAGAGTTTGTAAAGCGATTGTTGATTCGAGTCTTGTAAAACGCTATTTGGATTAGTGGATCAAGGAACCAAAGAGGCACATATCCGGAGAATAGGAACTCGTGAACGTGACAAGAGTTACTAGTGAGAACGGACGCTTCCAGCATATGCAACCGTCTCGCCGAATTTCGTCAATAACTTTGGTGTTTCGGTACTATCGTCTTTTTTTCTTTATTTAGTTATCGTTATTTCTATTATTATTTGAATTAATACAATCATCCGGTAAAATCAAAAAACAATAAAAAAATTATAAAACCTAAAATATAAAAACTGCACTTCCGGACGAATTGGCCTGTTCACTCTACGCCTCTCTATCTGTCACACACACGCTCAGCCCCTCTCTCTCTCACTGCTCTTACTCCCTCTCTTACTTGTACGCTATTAACAACAGAGAAGTCAGCTCTCGCTTTCTGTTGAGGACGATCTTGTCCGGGCGAGTCAAGGACTAAGCAGCAACAAGGTAGAGGAGGAGCCTTGCTACTGCTTTTCAGAACATTGCTTGAAAGTGAAAGGAGATCCTCCTCTCCTCTTCTTATTCAGGAAAGGAAACGCCCTCATTCTATTTCGTAAAATCATGTGTAAATTCCGGGAATATAAATCACGCCTTCAACTGTTCGACGAAATGCAAATGTAAGGTTTGTTTTATTCCCAATTCTCAAATCTTCTACAAAATTATCACCATGGCCTTCTCCAATTCAATCGAGATATGTGTCAAGTTATTTTTTTCTTTTATTTAAACCTTTTTTTGAGAACATGCTTTCATTATTTCTTTCTTCGGAAAGAACTTTGACTGCCTAATTAACCCTACAATATTGTGATGAAATTCATGGTGCTCCAATTTTTTTCACTAAGAAATAACTAATTAATGTTAAAACTACAATTCATAATTTCTCAATGTTTAGTTTTTACTAAAATATTTGAATTGCTAGAATAAGAATTTATATTTTATTGCAAGATTTTTTGAGTAAATTTGTTGAATTATATGGGTTTTTTTGGATAAATGAATTATATGGGATTTTGGATTTTCTGTTATCATTTTCAACTCAGATTACAGGTTATCAGATTTGGGGAAAATTTTGCATTATATGAATTTTCAGTTTCTTTAGCAAGGACTAGAGCATGAATGCTAATAACTTGGAAAATTTTGCATTATATGTTAAGTCCTGAAGATAAATTTTAAATATTCTCTTTATATTTAAATTTTGAATAGCAAATTATTTTTTGGTATTTTTTAGATGTTTCTTTACTGTACCATGAAAGGGTTCTACCAATAGAAATTATGAGATTGGATTTGCAGTCTGAGAGGCTGAGAAAGGAGGATGCTTCCACTGCAACTGATTTGCAAAATTAAGCACTTGAAGAACTAAAGATTAATTGAAGCTAAACCGGGCCTTAATTCTACAATTGAGGTTTTATTAGAGGTAAATAGTAGTGGGTGATATTACAAGTGTTGCGATGCCTATTCACTAGCTTCAAATTTGCAATGCCTGTTCACTAGCTTCATATATGCACTAGCTTCAAATAAGCAGAGGCAAATGAGAGTTTGCTCTTGTTGTGGCTTTGATGCCGTAAAAATTGAAAAAGATATTTCAAATATTTAATGAATTGAGTTAATTACAGTTAGTTAGTACAGTGGGAAATAAGATTTGTGAATCTCTATTTATTGAAGATGTAAGCATGGATAACTAAAAATGCGAATAATGAAGCAGCATTTTAGTATAAAAATCCTGTTCCTAAAGAAAGTTACTTTCTTTACTCAAAGTAATACATTAATTTAAAATAATTATTTTTAATTTTTTCACCACTTATATAATAATATTTTATATATTAATACTCATCAAAATGTATTGTAGAGTCAAGAGATTGGTTTGTTCGTGAGAAAGAATGGGAAGAACTTACTGCCACTCTTATAGATCCACATCTATTCAATTGGTTGGCATTCTATTTTGATTTAGACTATTTGTTAAATAATTGAACTAATTTAATATTTTATATTGTATTTGCTGTCTCTGTTACATTGTTCAATTTAATCATTTGAGATGCATATGCTAAATTAATTTATGTTCAAAGCAATACATGAGATGTCAGGATATTTATTGTTTCTTGTTTTGCTTTTGATTTTTTGGACATATATTCTATCTTTATATGCCCATCCATGTGTTTGTATTTCATAATGCATAGCTACTAAGAATTACAAATAAAGTTACTAAGATTATAATAACCGCAACGAATTGCGGGAAATATCCTAGTAATGCTAAATATAGGATTGTGATAATTAAAGGTAAGATTAATGTTATTTAGACTCATTTTGTTTTTGGACAACTTTGACTACTTTGAAATGGAAAGTAAATAAATAGATATTTGCAATTATAACCTTTCCATATTAACCCCATCAGCCATGAGGCACCCATTGTTCTTTCCTTCATAATAAAGGAAAACAAGAAAATTAATTCTTTTTAAAAGTTTATTCACTCAAAAAAATTTAAATCAAATCAATTATTTAAATCTGTTATGTTTTCAAAAAACAAACAACAATCAGTATATATTCTATATTTTGTTACGGTAAAATTTTAGTTATATATATGTCAATCTAGTTTTCATAAGCATAATATGCATATATTGTTAATTAATTAAAACACTAAGGTGTCAGTAACTTTTGATATATGCTGAATTGTTGAAGTTGTGTGTTTATTTTCATTATTTTTTGAATGATTGTTGATTGTTTACATTCAATTTTTTATATTTGTTGAATTGCTGAAGTGTGTTTGTTTTCATTATTTTTTGAATGATTGTTGATACATTCGGCCCCATTGAGATTCTATTTGTAATAACTACTTCTTGAATATATGGTGTTAATTAAATGAGGATAACTAATTGTTAAAATAATTACAACAAGATATCAATTAATTATTCCATTAAAAAAGAAGATATCAATTAATTATTAGTTACCATCTAAAATAAAGTTGATCCTGTAAATAACATTAATCTTGCCTGTAATTATCACCATCCCTAATTCAGATGATGACTATGTATTTGATATTTTGTAGGGATATATCGAAATTCAATCTTTACGTGTCAGCCCTAATTTCAAAACAACTTATTTCTATTTCAGGGCTGTGCGTCAGTCAACCATCTGTTTTCCAAAAGACAAGAAAAAACCAACCGTTCATTAGGTTTTGTTTTCCAAAAGACAAGAAGAGAGAGAGAGAGAGGGGGTTAGAAGAAGAAGAAGAAGAAGAAGAAAAGTAAGCAACAGAAGCGTAAAAAGATGAGAGAATGGAAGCTGCTCGTGGTGCTTCCCATGAGCATCCGTTGCCTGGCCTGCGAGAATTCCATCTCCAAAGGAAGTAAATTCTTTGCTCGCAAAGAGGACGTTCAAGGAGAGGTAATAATCATCATCTCTCTTCTTTACTAATACCGGTTTTCCGCCCAAATCTCCTCCAATCAGGCCTTGATTGGATGATTTCACACGATTTTCTTCTGTTGGATTTTCAATTTCAATACTATTTTTTCTCAATTTCGCTGCCATAACGCCCCAAATCTCCTCCAATCAGATCCTCACAATTTCTTATTTTCTTTCCAATTGCAGAAATATTTGGAGAAGTAAGTATATCGAATCCACTTCCATTGCAATAATTGCCTGTCCGAAATTACCTTCAAATCAGATCCTCCAAATCCAGATTATATCATCGAATCAGGCGCGACTCGCATTGCGGATCCGGAACCGGAACCGAGCCCGGATGAACATGAGGTAATTAATCTGTCATCTTTTTCCCTCCAATATTTTAGTTTCCAGGCGGCTGGTGAAATCAAGGTAGTAGTAATAACTAGTTTTTTTTTTAAGTTGAATAATAATAATAATAACTATTATTATCCTTCAAAAAAATAATAACTATTATTATTATTTATTGATTAATTTTTAATATTTTTTCATTTTGTGTGATTTTTCAGTCGCATGCTGCGACTTTGAGCCATCAGGAAATTCTTGCGATTTTAAGGCGCTTAAGGTATTCTTCATAAAAAAAATATGGTTATTGATTTCTCCTTTCATTCTTTAATTCTTTATCCCCATGTTTTTTCCTGCCCTCTTTCTATATTCATTCTTATACATTTCTTTTTTTTATAATTAATTTTAATGCAGAATTCAAAAGGAAAAGGACCAGAGTGAAGGCTTTTGAGGAAGGAGTGAATTCTGTGACGTGTGTGTGGGTTTTTCTTTGCTTAAAACTCTTTGGTTTTGTGTTTTATGTGTGTATTTTCTTTGTTTAAAAGTTTAGAACTGTTTGGTTGTGACTTTTGTGTGTTTTTTTCTTTGTTTAAAACTCTTTGGTAATGGTAGCCCTAAGGAAAGAAATACTTTGTTGGATATTCTGATTTAGAAATTTTATATTTAAACTTTTTATTAACTAGCTGTATCCCCGCTTCGCTTCGGATTATATAATATATTTCTCTAAGAAAATATCTAGAATTTTATCTTGATAAAAATAATATTTTTATATTTCACAGATGTATAAATGAAAATGTTATTTTTATTGTCTGATAGTATAAGTGGTATTTTTGATATAATCATTTTAAACATACTTTCATAAACTGAAAGAAAAACTTCATATTTTCCAAAATATAAAAGTCCTAAAAATAAATAACGTATCATACAATAATATTATAAAATATTGTAAAAATAATATCCAGAAATACTATATTGCAAATATGTTAGCTTCTTATTTATTGATTTATTATTTTAAATTGATTATGAAAAATATGAAAAAAAAGAAAAATATAAATTAATTGATTTAGTTAATGATTTAATTAATTACTCACTTTATATTACATTGTACAATACAGACTAAAAGAAATCTGGTTGAGAGACACACTTCAAAAATCTAGGCCAAATTCAACTCTGTTTATAGTAATAATAAAGTACATTATAATATATGATTATAAATAAAAATGTCAGGTTATACAAATATTTAATTATATTTGAATAAAATATTTTAGTATTAAAATATCAATATGTAAATTGAGTGGATAAAATGAAAATATCATAATATACTTAATCGTGACTCGCTACATTGAAGATTATATGGCCACATGTAGTAATAATAAATATCATAAAAAAAGTTAGTTTATAAAAATATTTAATTATATTTGAATAAAATATTTTAATATTAAAATATCAACATGTAAATTGAGTCGATAAAATAAAAATATCATAATATACTTAAACGTGATATGCTACATTAAATATTATAAGACTTTACTGCCGAAAATCGAAACTCATCATGTCAAAATTCTAATATGTAAATTGAGTTGATAAAATAGAAATACAATAATATACTTAAACGCGACCAGCTACATTAAATATTATAAGATTTTGCCACAGAAAATCAAAACTCATGACACACGTCAAAATTCCTGTCCAAACTGGAGTTTGTTTAAGATTTTGCCACGGAAAATTGAAACTCATGACACACGTTCAAAATTCTAGTCCAAAATGGAGTTTGTATATAGTGACAATGATGGCAAATGTACACAGAGTTGGAATGACATTTAGCATGTGAATTTTTGCTCCTGTCAAAATTAACGACCTTGCATATATAACAAGAAAATATCTATTATTGGTATAGCATGTTATTTTTTCAAAATATTATAAAATATTCATGAATTTATTAGCTATATGAAAAACATTGAAAGACTAGTTACTATGCAAAAATGCAGAACTTAAAATTATTATTAGCTCTATAAATAATATATATGGAACTTCAGCCTGAGAAAGCAGCAAGTCAACTGGTCCTAAAATATTCAACAAAATAATAAATAGAAACCAACACAAGGATCGAATCCATTCAAAGGTAAATACAACCCAAATAACATATTCATTCCCCTATATATATTTTGGAGATTTTTTGACTGTTTAGGGTGAATATCATTACCCAATCCTAATATTTTATATCCATATGATTAATGATTTTGATATCACTTTTTTATTTATTTTCTCATATTTTAATCATTTATTCGTAAAATCCTACCATTTTATGTCCTTTTGATTAAAGGTATTGACGCATCACGATCTTTGCTTTATGTATAATAGTTTTTGGTGTCACTTTTTTGTTTACTTATAAATATTGCATTAGATGAGTGAACAAGATTACCAAATTTCAGATTAGAAATAATAGTTTTACTTGTTAAAAAAATGTTATTAAAACTCCATAGTTGCAGAGACTAGCAACAAGACGAGTGAGGATCGCAAAAGGATTGTTTATATTTTTTCAAACTAGGGGTCATTTGTAATTTGGAGAATATTTCATCTGATTGCTTACTATACATAGTTTGTATGAAACAACTAATATTGCTTTAGATGGAAATCATTAATCAGAGTGTGAAAATGTGGTGGTCATGGTGTACGCATGCATGAAGAATTTAACTATATATTTGGCTATTCAACGCTTGTGAAGTACTGACATAAAAATGGATGAAATACAAGATTATAAATGGAGAAAGTCCTTATTACATATGTTCTATAATCTTGTATTTCATAAAAATGGAGAAAGTCCTTATTACATATGTTCTATATAACATTTTATTTTATTTTAGAGGTGAATATATAGAAATAATCTCACTCTAATTCGAGATAATAAACTTTAGACGATGAATATTATTCAATCAGAAAACAAAGCTTCAATATATAATGCTTATATTCTAAAAAAACTGCAAGAAAAAATGAATTTTTTTTATTAATTAATACGCATAAAAATATATATGCTAATTAAATTAAAGAAAGTCATCCTTACATTAGAATAGTCAATTCTAGGTCTTTCATCACTATCTGTTAAAATTGAAGCGTAATTGATGTTAATTCAAGCTTAATTAAATCATGTGTTTCCTATTAAAAATAGAACTATATCATAATCAACAATTAAATCAGGCTAACAAGACATGAATCCAAATGGGAGCAAACAACAAATGAATCACGAAAAACCGAACCTGAACTCTAGAAATTATGCAATAAGGACTTTCTCCCCCCCAATTGGTACAATCTCCATTCCCCATCAATTTCTAATTCTTATAGCTCAGTAACTTTTTCGAATTATTAAGGTCGTATCGCTTCTTAGCACAATTACAATTAAGCCATCACTTCTACACACCTAAAGCTGTGCTTAATTAATCATCAGTCATGCAACACTGCTTAATCCAATCATAGCTTAATTAAGTTCAATTGTATAAACACGGCATCATTCACCACCATAATCTAACCACAGCAATCAATACACCCTCAATTGCAATTAGAACATCAAATAGTGCAAGAATAATCTAAAAATCAGAAACAAATAACCTAGCTTTGACGAACAAAAACAGATTGGCGGCAGATTCAGTTTCTGCAACCGGAGCTCGAGCTGTCATGCTTTAAGGAGTCAATAAATCACGAAATTCTTTGGTGACGGCCACACGTTCAGGATGGTGTCCGTAAAGGACAAAGACACAAAGTCAGTGAGATCCGTCGTGGAGGCACTTTAGGAGATCTTGCAAGGAAGAGGCGGAGTGATCCTCTGTTTCGTAGAGAGAGAGAGAGAGATGGAAATGGGGATGGTGAGAGAGAAAGAGAATGGTTTAGTTTTTCTTATAAAATAAAATCACGTTTATATTTAAATTGCTGATATCATCGTATTGATTCTTTTTGATTCCCGGGCGATGATTCTACTTAGGGCCCGTTTGGTATTAAGTGGAATTAGGGAATGGAATTGTATCTTAAAATTTTATTTTTTATAAATTTTTTATTTGGCAAACCATTAGAATAAGAATTAAATAATTTTTAGAATTTTCGCTCTATTCAATTTCATCCAAATATAATCTCTCAAAAAGCTAGAAATCCAAAATTCCATCATCTCTTTATTATATTATATTATATTATATTATATTCTACATAATTCCAGATTTTTACAAATAACCAAACAAGAAATTATGTTTTTCAGAATTTTATACTTCTAACATCCAAACAAACTTTAGAACTAATTAATTCCGAATTTTATACTTCTCCATCTTAAAATTCAATTCCATTCTACTAATTCCACTTGCCAAACGGGCCCTTAGAATTTCTAGTCTCTTATCTCTCCAGCTAATCCTTTTGTTTTGTATAAATTTGAAAAAAATGATTTGTTTTGAATAAAAGGAGGAGTACAATAGGAATAGAGAAAAAATAAAATAAATGACAGGAGTGGATCATTTAATGTTGGGAAATTCTTCAGAAAACCCCTATCTTTTATGGAATTTATAAAAAAGTTTCTTAACTTTTCAAAATTTTCAAAAATGACCAATAAAGTGAATTGAATTTTTTTTAACCCCCTATATGATTAACTATAACTTTTCCATCCATTACAATTTTAAATGGACCAAAATGCTCTCATAATTATTTTCATAATTAATTTTGTTTTATTAAAAATACAAAATAAAAATATTATATTTTGCATCAAATATAAGTAAATGAGAACTAAAATAGAAAAAAATATTATAAATAAAAAAGAAAACAAAACAAGATTTTACGGTAAAATAAATTATAGTTTTATAGAATAAAAAAAATTATAATATAATATTGGTGGATATATTCAAATTAAATATAGAAATAAGAGAGATATTTTGGTCAAAAATAATAATAATTAACTTATAATTAATAAAAATAATAATTAACTTATAATTAAGAAAAATAATAGTATATAATTAACATGATATTATCATATACCTCTGATTAAATTCTTTAATTAAAAACCATGATGAATTAATTTGTGTATTAATTATATAGTAGTTAATTTAATTAATATAAAAGGATAATATAGTCATTTTAATAAATATAACACCATGATGGATGGAAAGTTTTTGATAATATTGAGAAAAGTTAGGGGGTTTTTGAAGAATTTCATTTCAATGTTTTTGCCTCCATCCACAAAATATTACTTTTCCTATAAATTTTCTGAAGTACATCAAAATATTACTTTTCTCAAAATATTAACTTTCCTATAATTTATTATTATTATGTCTGTTTGGTATAAATTTGTTTATGTTTCAAAATTTATTTCGTTATAAT